>CM035438.1:65332203-65337203 GCA_020310875.1 Ceratopteris richardii
ACATGAGTGATTTCAATAAAAAAGATGAACTACATGCTGAGTATGATGTTTTGCAAATCATAGGAGTTCCCCGACATTTTCGGGATGCATCAGAGTACAGACCAGAGAGTAAAGATGTGATGATATATCATGATTGAGAGAACTAATGACAATGAGATTTTGTAGCTATAACCTAGATAGTATACTGAATCTATGATGCTTTAAATGATGACAAATGATCATTCATACATAGAGAACAAGCTTTGAGAAGATCACTGTACTAAAGTAGTCATAGCAGAGAAGTGAAGTAGAGATATAATCAAACTGTATGTACTAGATCACATAGAAATACAATGTTATTGGCAATAATGTATTGAACAATGTGAGGATAGTGATTGAGGTATTAAGTGGGCTCTCAAATCACATAGGATCCCTTTCGATTGCTCTCCAAAATGGGGCTTTTTTTCTTGAGTCTTTTGATCCACCTTTATAGTTGAGTTTGGAGCCAATCTTGAATTCAAATTCAAATGTTCACCTAAAAGTAAATCCTAAACAATAGGATATATTCTCTCATCAATCATCTACCAAATAAATTGAGATTTGATGCTTCCTAACTCAACATGGAAGTAAGGCACTTTTACAAAGGTAAAATGTAATTGATTTTACAAGGGATTGATCATATATAATTTCATGAGATATATGCTAATCATCCAAGTATGTGGGTTTAGATTCTCTTACACCAATAGCTCCCCCTCAAGCCTAACATGCTTGGTCTTCATTCTTGCTTTGTCTCTTGCAAACCAATCATCAATTTGAACCTGCTCATCTTAGTTCCATCTAAAGACTTTGTGAGTATATTTGCACATTGCAATTGAGTTGATACATAGGACAATTGAATGTCCTTGCTAAGCAATTTCTCCCTTGCATAATGATAGCGCACTTCAATGTGCTTAGTCCTTGCGTGATATAGTGGATTAGCAGCCAAATGAAGTGAACTAGTGGTCTCCAAAAATCATTGGAGTGTAAGAATGTAACCCCAAATTTGTAGAGAGTTGCTTGAGCCACATAGCCTCTTGTGTTGCATTTGCTAAAGCTCTATATTCTACCTCTATTGATGATAGATCCACAGTTGATTGCTTTTTAGATGACCATGATATTAGCTTTGAACCTGCAAAAGACAAGTATCCTGAGGTGCTCCTCCTATCATCCTTGGAGCCAACCCAATCTGCATCAGAATATATCTTTATGTCCAAGTCAGACGTGAATGGGTAAAATAGCCCTCATTTATGGTGCCCTTTAGATACTTTAATACTCTCTTGGAAGCTTCCATGTGAGGCTTTCTTGGTGCATGAATAAATTGGCTTAATGTACTTACTCCATATGCAATGTCTACTCTTGTTAGGGTTGCATAATTGAGACTCCCAACAAGTTTTTGGTAACTTGTAACATCCTCAAGAAGTTCTCCTTCATGAAAACTAAGTTTTTGATTGAGTTCCATGGCTGTACCTATAATTTTGGTGTTTTCCATATTGAATTTTCTCAACATATCATGAATATACTTTCCTTGAGTAATGAACACACCAGAATATGTATAAACAAGTTCTAAGCCAAGAAAGTATGTTAACAAATCAAAATCATTGATTTTAAACTCTTCCATTAGTTGAGCTTTAACCTAATTGATGCCATTAGCATCATTCCCTACAATGATAATGTCATCCACATAGACACATAAGTAAATAACTTCTAAGTTTATCTTCTTTATGAATAAAGAAGAATTTGCTTTGCTAGCAACAAATCCTGGATCTTGCAAATAAGTAACAGGCCTATGGTTCCAAGCTCTAGAAGCTTGCTTTAGGCCATAGAGTGCCTTCCTTAGCTTGCATAAAAAACCTGGTTTATCCTTATCTTCATACCTTGGTGGTTGTGCCATATACACTTCTTCTGAGATCCATTCATTTAAGAATGCATTCTTAACATCTGGCTGATATAGATTCCAATTTTTAGAAGTAGCAAGACTTACCAATACCCTAATTGTTGGCCACAAGTGAAAAGGTTTCTTCATAATCCACTCCATGGGTTTGAGCAAAACCCTTTGCCACTAGCCTTGTCTTGTACCTATTTATAGAACCATCTGAATTCTTTTTTATTTTATATATCCACCTGGATCCTATTACCTTCATACTTGGCTTATGGGAACCAAATCCCAAGTATTGTTTTCTTGAAGTGCTTCAACTTCTTCTTGCATGGCTTCTCTCCATTCTTTCTTTGCATTGGCTTCTTCAAATGAAGTAGGTTCTTTTGTTGTAGAGTCTTTAGTGATGTACACAGAATGATTGGTGACTAGTGATGTGTCATAGCCAATATACCTTATTGGTTTTTAACTCTCCCTTTGAGATATTCTGAGTGCTTGGTTAGAGGAATCTGGTACGTCTTCCAATTGCTTGAATTTAGTCTTGCCCCTTGACTTCCAAGCCTTGAAGTTAATATGCTCTTCATCCTCTGAATTGACATCTTTTGGTACTTGTTGATCTTCTTGAGTGAGAGTTGGAAAGTCACTTTCCAAATCATAAGATAACTTGATCTTCCTGCAATCATCTTCAAACCATGAATTATTTTCATCAAATACTACATCCCTACTAACTATAAATCACCTCTACTATCAATCTATTCCTCCTTTCTGCTACTCCATTTAATTCACGAGTATATCTTGTTGTGACCTCTCTCTTTATACCTTTGTCCTGTAAGAATGAATCAAACTCACGTGAAAAATACTCACCACCTCCATCAGATCTAATCCTCTTTACGCTTCTACCTGTTTGTTTCTCAACCAATGCCAAATACTTATTGAAACATGTAAATACTTCATCCTTATGCTTCATGAAGTAAAGAATTTTCCATCTACTATAATCATCTATAAACTAAACATAGTATCTTGAACCTGAGATTGATGGCTCTCTGCTAGGACCCCACACATCAGTGTGCACAAGCTCCAAATAGTCTTCATACATGTATCCCTTTCTGTTGAATAGTTGCCTGTGAGCTTTACCAAATTGGCATGCTCCACATGTTTATATCATGTGTTGTTTGGACACGTTTGGGATGCCAGGCACACTCTGATCCCTGCATATTTGTTTTAGTGTTCTTTCTCCTATATGACCTAGCCTTTTATGCCATATCTCTAGTTTAGATAGGGTTTAATCTTTGTAATTGAAGAGTGCAATATTGTTGGTGTCTTCAATCTCAAATGTAAAGAGTCTACCAGATTTCTCACCTTTTGTAATCCTCTTGAAGCCTTGTTGAGGGTCTTCCACATATGCTCCATGCCTTGTGAATCTGACGTGTAAGCCTTTCTCCACAATTTGTCCAACACTAATTAGGTTTTTTGTTATAGTTGGTGCATACAAAACCTTACTTAAGAGGTTCATGTTACCATCAGAAGCCTTTACGTTTCCAATTTTCTTAACAGAGTGTCTAGTGTCATCACCTATCTACACTTCATGCTTCCCTTTGGGTTCTTCAAGATCAGATAGCAATGCTACATTCCCATCCACATGAACCACTAATCAATGGATAAAAACAGATGAGTAGGAAATTGATCCAAGGTCATAAACTTACTAATTTAGTCTCTATACCTATTTAGTATAATGAACAATACTCTGAGCATGATAGCAATTAGCCTACTTCCTTTTGATGGTGTCTAAGTAACTTAGACATCTACTAATCACGAGTGATTTCAATAAGCAAGATGAACTACACGTTGAGTATGATGTTTAGCAAATCATAGGAGTCCCTCGACATTTTTGGGATGCATGAGAGTACCGACCAAAGAGTAAAGATTTGATGATATCTCATGATTGAGAGAACTAATGATAATGAGATTTTTTAGTTATACACTAGTATACTAAATCTATGATGCTTTAAATCACGACAAATGATCAAACATACACTGAGAACAAGCTCTCAGAAGATCACTATACTGAAGTAGTCAAAGAAGAGAAGTAAAGTAGAGATATAATCAAATTGTATGTATTAGATCACAAAGAAATACAATGTCATTGGCAAGAATCTATTGCAGAATGTGAGGGTAGTGATTGAGCTATAAAGTGAGCTCTTAAACCACATAGGATCCCTCTCTATTGCTCTCCCAAATCGGGCTTTTTTCGCGAGTCTTTTGATCCACCTTTATAGTTGAGTTTGGAGCCAATCTTGAATTCAAATTCAAATGTTCACCTAAAAGTAAATCCTAGACAATAGGATATATTCTCTCAACAATCATCTACCAAATAAATCAAGATTTGATGCTTCCTGAATCCATGTGGAAGTAAGGCACCTTTACAAAAGTAAAATGTAATTGATTTTACAAGGGATTGATCATACATGACTCCATGAGATATATGCTAATCATCCAAGTATGTCGGCCTAGATTCTCTTGCACCAACAATACATAGACATACCCATACACCTACACATACACATACACATACACAACACATACACGTACACATACACATACACATACACATACACATACACATACACATACACATACACATACACATACACATACACATACACATACACATACACCTACACATACACCTACACATACCTACACCTACAACTACACCTACACATACACCTACACATACACAGACACAAACACAGACACATACACATACACATATAGACACATACACATACCCATACACATACACATACACATATGCATATGCACATGCATACGCATACGCATGTGCATACGCATGTGCATACGCATGTGCATACGCATACGCATACGCATACCCATACGCATACGCATACTCATACGCATACTCATACGCATACGCATACGCATACGCATACGCATACGCATACGCATACGCATACGCATACGCATACGCATACGCATACGCATACGCATACGCATACGCATACGCATACGCATACGCATACGCATACGCATACGCATACGCATACGCATACGCATACGCATACGCATACGCATACGCATACGCATACGC
>CM035438.1:65342203-65392203 GCA_020310875.1 Ceratopteris richardii
ATACAAAAGTGAGATGCACTCTCATGTTCTCAACAATCTTGACCTATGATCCATCCCTATACCAATAGGATTGGTATCAACAATCAAAATGATAAGCTTCTAACCTGAATAATCAACATGTTTCAGAATCAGAACTTCAATTAGCAATTGCTTCAATTTACGCATGGTGCATGTTGGGATGAAATCCCACAGGGAGTGTGCATTAATTTTTTTTCAAAGTTGATTGATTTTATGAGTTTTGTGTGATGTTTTCAGTGAGAAAGTGGTAAAAATTGTTCATGTTTTGGTTGATTTAATTGATTGTGTGATGCAAAACCATGTTAGAGATGTATGTTGGACCTGTGTGTGTAAACAACTTACTTTAAACCCATGAAAACATAGGTTTGACCCTTAAAAGCCCTAGAAAACGAGAGTTTATCCCATGAAAACTGGACTTGAACCTTTGGAAACCCTTGGAGTTTAGGTCCAAATTGTACGTAAACCCTTGATTGATGAGCTTGAGTTAATTATGAGCAAACCCCTAATTTCTCCGATCAAAAACCCTAGGTTGGACCCTTGAAATTGGCGTTTATCCTAGGTCAAACCCTTAAGAATAATTAAATTGTGAATATACAATGTGAAACCAAACTTTAATTTAGGAAAAATAAAAAGGAGAAAAATAAAAAATAGAAACAAGTGATGTGATTTCCCAAAAATAGCAAATGAACACGCAAGGCCGTCTGGAATTAGAAAGTTATCTGAGGAGGTTAGAAGATTCTAGAAGCCCTGGGAGGTGTAGGGAACCTATCAATAGGGGTCCAAGGCTCATTTGCTTTCCCCTGTGGATCTCATTTGTGGATCGCCTCTCCAGGTAAACTTCTTACCCCTCTCATATTCATTACTTTTGTGTTCAAGTTAAGTCAGAGACAGAGAGAGAGATGTAGACTGAGAAAGAAGAGAAATATGGTTTTGTTGTCTTGCCTTTAGAAGTTTTGATGCATCTCTTGCTCCGCTCCTTGGAACTCTGATATTTTTTGTGTTGATATACCATCAAAGCATCTATTATATTCATATGCATAGCTTCCTGGTAATATGAGTTCTTGGAAAATAGACGGTGGCAAGAGTTGCAGATAAGAGAAGTAAGCCAGTAGCTTTAAGGAATCAGGAGGAATAGATAAGAGAAGTAAGCCAGTAGATTTAAGGAATCAGGAGGAATAGTAGTCGAATTGAGAGGAACATCACGACAGTAAATGATACGTTGCAAACAATGAGCATGGCACATGGTTGAAAGGTGATTTGCGCATGAGAGAGATTTTTGTGGCAGCGCTGTAGATAGCCAGGAGAGAGATTATGGCAATTGGCTGTGCACGCTCTGGAAGAGAGAGAGCGGTGATGGGGACAATTCTGTTGTCACACTGTAGAGAGGGAGAGAATGAGAGAGTCGCATAGCTGCTGATATGTGTGCGCGATAGAGAGAGGGAGCAAACTGGTCGGCCGATAGAGAAGACAATCCGGAGAGACACGCAGAGAATTCTGACGGTGGATGGGCCTAATCACTGATGGCGGCGACATATCCGAGAGAGAGATACAACTGTGGCGGCACTGCACGATGTAGAGAGAGTGATGCAGTCCGTCTGGCGACTCTGGCTGCGTGCAATAGAACACGGAAGAAAGAGAGTGAACCTACGAGGGGAGAGCTGGCTAGCGCTGTAGGCGTGTCAGAGATAGAGACAGACACATCATACGCAGTGGAGATTTGAGCGCAGAAGATTGGTAGAGAGAGATGCGTTGACGGACGGGCAAGCATGGCGGTCGTGGAGGATTCGATAGATGCACGGAGAGAATCGTGAGAGAGAGAGTCGCCTGTTGACGGCTTGGCCGCTGGACTTGTTGGCGGCACGAAGAGTCTCCGACAGAAAGGGAGAGAGAAAAGCGCTTGCGCGCTGTTGACACATCGGAAGAGAGAGAAAGAGAGAGAGAGAAAGGGCCAAAGGCGGCGCAAGTAGAATCGGACGAGAGAGAGAGAGAGAGAAGTCGACAGAGAAAAATAAATCAAAAGAAAAGCAAAGAAATAAAATAAAGAAAGAAAGAAATCAAAGGAAAATAGAAGAAAGGAGGAGAGAAAGGATAAGAGAAGGGAAATAGATAGAAAGAAAGAGGAAATGGAGGGAAGAAAAGAGATGAGGAGAAGAGAAATGGAGGGAAGAAAAGAGATGAGGGGAAGAGAAATGGAGGGAAGAAAAGAGAAGAGGAAGAAAGAGAGGAAAAGAAGAAAGAAGGGAAGAAGAAAAGGAGTATTTATGACCATGCATATGTTTTTTCCTATGTGTCTATGTGCATGAATGTCATACAATTTCAAAGAGAAAAAGAAACAAATCAAAAGTATAGTGTTTTTTTATGAGTTCTAATGTGCTAATGACTTTTCAAGTATGTTGCATTCTTTTCAAGGAGTACTAACATGATGATTTTCCCCACTTCGTGGATTTTATTTGTGGATCGCCTCTCAAGGTATTTGATTTTGCATGGACTATTAAAGTAAAGTGAAGTAAAACTATTGCCGAAGAAGACTTGGAGAGAAGCTTTGATTGAAGACCAAAGACCCAAAGTGAAGAAAAGATCCATCCGCGAAGACTGATGCTGAAGATCCTGGGCGCCTTTTCGCACTGTAGCGAGAGGCATATCTATAAATAGGGATCCAAAGCTCATTTGTTTTCCCCTGTGGATCTCATTTGTGGATCGCCTCTCCAGGTAAACTTCTTACCCCTCTCATATTCATTACTTTTGTGTTCATGTTAAGTCAAAGACAGAGAGAGAGAGATGTAGACTGAGAAAGAAGAGAAATATGCTTTTGTTGTCTTGCCCTTACAAGTTTTGATGCATCTCTTGCTCCGCTCCTTGGAACTGTGATATTTTTTGTGTTGATATACCATCAAAGCATCTATTGTATTCATACGCATAGCTTCCTTGGTAATATGAGTTCTTGGAAAATAGACGGCGGCAAGAGTTGCACATAAGAGAAGTAGGCCAATAGCTTTAAGGAATCAGGAGGAATAGTAGTCGAATTGAGAGGAACACCACGACAATAAATGATACGTTGCAAACAATGAGCATGGCACATGGTTGAAAGGTGATTTGCGCATGAGAGAGATTTTTGTGGCAGCGCTGTAGATAGCCAAGAGAGAGATTATGGCAATTGGCTGTGCACGCTCTGGAAGAGAGAGAGCGGTGATGGCGACAATTCTGTTGTCACACTGTAGAGAGAGAGAGAATAGGAGAGAATGAGAGAGTCGCATAGCTGCTGATATGTGTGCGCGATAGAGAGAGGGGGCAAACTGGTCGGTCGGTAGAGAAGACAATCCGGAGAGACACGCAGAGAATTCTGACGGTGGATGAGCCTAATCACTGATGGTGGCGACATATCCGAGAGAGAGATACAACTGTGGCGGCACTGCACAATGTAGAGAGAGTGATGGCGTCCGTCTGGCAATTCTGGCTGCGTGCAATAGAACGCGGAAGAGAGAGAGTGAACCCACGAGGGCAGAGCTGGCTAGCACTGTAGGCGTGTCAGAGACAGAGACAGACATCATACGCAGTGGAGATTTGAGCGCAGAAGATTGGTAGAGAGAGATGCGTTGACGGACGGGCAAGCATGGCGATCGTGGACGATTCGATAGATGCGCGGAGAGAATTGTGAGAGAGAGAGTCGCCTGTTGACGGCTTGGCAGCTGGATTTGTTGGCGGCACGAAGAGTCTCCGACAGAAAGGGAGAGAGAAAAGCGCTTGCGCGCTGTTGACACATCTGAAGAGAGAGAGAGAAAGGGCCAAAGGTGGCGCAAGTAGAATCGGACGAGAGAGAGAGAGAGGTCGACAGAGAAAAATAAATCAAAAGAAAAGCAAAGAAATAAAATAAAGAAAGAAAGAAATCAAAGGAAAATAGAAGAAAGGAGGAGAGAAAGGAAAAGAGAAGGGAAATAGATAGAAAGAAAGAGGAAATGGAGGGAAGAAAAGAGATGAGGGGAAGAGAAATGGAGGGAAGAAAAGAGAAGAGGAAGAAAGAGAGGAAAAGAAGAAAGAAGGGGAGAAGAAAAGGAATGTTTATGATCATGCATATGTTTTTTCCTATGTGTCTATGTGCATGAATGTCATACAATTTCAAAGAGAAAAAGAAACAAATCAAAAGTATAGTGTGTTTTTATGAGTTCTACTGTGCTAATGACTTTTCAAGTATGTTGCATTCTTTTCAAGGAGTACTAACATGATGATTTTCCCCACCTCGTGGGTCTCATTTGTGGATCGCCTCTCCAGCTATTTGATTTTGCATGGACTATTAAAGTAAAGTGAAGTAAAACTATTGCCAAAGAAGACTTGAAGAGAAGCTTTGATTGAAGACCAAAGACCCAAAGTGAAGAAAAGATTCATCCGTGAAGACTGACGCCGAAGATCCTGGGCGCCTTTTTGCAGTGTAGCGAGAGGCATATCATATCCAGCCGATCCGCACTGTAGCGGCGGCATTTATTTGTATTTACCTGTTCCGAACTATAGCGGATTTTTGTATCGCGGACCCACACTGTAGCTGGCATCACTGTATCATTCACTTTTATTGGTCTACTACCGTTACTTTTGATCGCATCATTGAGCTTCGCTGCATCCCGTGTATTACTGCGGTATCCGATTGTCTCTTTCCCGACGCCTACGGTCTCATGTGTACGCATGCACGTTCGTCTCGTCACTTTCGAGGAGCAGGGGCCCTATGAGGATCGCACACACTCCAGAGAGTTCAGGCGAGGTGCCCAGCGCACAGACGCCGCTTGCAGGACAGCAGGAACAACGCATACCAGTAAAGGGGCCTGATCCAACCCCAGTGCCGACTTTCTTCCCATTCGCTCGACCTCCTTCTTCCCGACAGTGCTTCATTGTTTTTCTGTCCAAACAAACTTCTTTCTCTTTCTGAATAGATCATATAAAGGGTTCGCAACATGACCAAAGTGAGGAATCTAGATCACCTAGAAGATACAACCTCTCAAGAATCTTTTCACCTCACTGACATTACGACACACCTCAGAAATTTTGCTAATGGCCTCAACTTTCTGTTGGTATGGCTTGCGGCCATAATGTCCACACATATGTCCTACAATGAGAACCTCGTCAACTCCAAAAACAAATTTCTCTAGAGAAAATGTTAGCCCTACCTCTTTGAATCTCTCAAAATTTTTCCCACAATCTGAGATATGGTCACTAACAAATTTCTTGCAATCAAAAGCATCTAAAGTCTCATCTTTCACTCTTTCCTCACAACCTTTTATCAAAATATCATCACTAAATGGCATAGTCACTGAAGGTATGAAGCCATTTAAGACTAGATTCATGGCATTCATCATATGAGCTACATAATTTGTCGTTCCTTGTAGCGAAGTACACATGTATACAAGGCCCAGTGGAGTTTTTATCGTAGTGATGTCTTTACTCTCAATAGCCAAAAACTAATGATACCTTGAATACAGATCATCCATTGAGTAGACGGAATGCCCAACGAACGCTTCTGCAAACTCATCTACTATAGGTCCTATCCCTACATTTTTTATCATGAATTTATTTATAGGATGTAGATGTTGGATAAAACGAACTTTCCCACTCTTGTTTGGCATCGTGAACCACCTTTTTGAATATGGCACTAAAGATGGTTTCAATATTTGGATGGATATATTTTCCTTTAACAATCTTATCAACTCAGGTAAGTGAGCCTTTGGGACTCAAATAGGTCAAATACTCCATGGTATATGTGGCATTGTAAAGATGATCATGGGTGGGACTTGTTTTCAATTTGTACAACCTATCTCATGTGGTAAAAGAGCAAATGCTTTCTCGTGTCTCTTGATAACTTCTATGAACTTTTATCTCTCTTTCTCTGCAAGAAATGATCTCTCTCCAAACCTTATTTGTTTAACAATCTCCTCAGTAAAGTGATGCCCTATAAGCTCTCATCTTCTCAGCATAAGGTCATCAAACACTCTCAAATATTTTTCATAACTATCACTTGACAATAGTTGAGCTATGAGTTTTAATTTCTTCTCAACAATCTTGCACTTTGTACTTACATTCACTTCATGTTCTTGCAAAAAGTCAATAATAAATTCATATTCTTGAATAGAATTGAGCATGATGATTTCATATTTTTCATTTATTTGAAGTGCCTGCTCAAGTTCTTTCAAAATAGTCAACCTACTTTCTAATTCAATTAGATTTTCAATATTTTCATCAGGCAACATGACTCCTAAGTTTGTGTAGTGTTTTTTATATATTCTAAATTTGTTTGAAATGTTTTTTTTTGCAAATAAAGTAACTTGAACATAGAAGCATATACAGAAAAACTTGCAAATTTCTCTGAGACATCAAGCCATTTCCCATTGTTGTCTCGCTCAATAGTGGATAATTTTGGTCAAAATAAGCCTCGTACTCTCTTAATTGATGCACAATCATCGCACTCACGATTGTAAGAGTTCATGGGATGTTATCTTAGATTCTTCCTATTTCTTGCATGATTTGGGGAAACAGTCATGACTTATAAGGAGTTCAACTCGGATCTTGATCGGATTCTTGCACAAGCAGATCCATCATCCATTGCCTTTGCCTCCATATGCATTTTGGCTATGAATGGTTGCCCAAGGATAGCCTCGTATGAACAATTATTTTGGACAAAGAAGTGGAATTCCTCTGAGACTCCCCCAATCATAGGTACAAAAGCACATGCTCCTAGCAAAGCTCAAAAGCCATTATCTACGGTCATACTCCAGCCATGTTGCTTGTCTATGGGCCATATGGACTTGTCATCAAACTTCTTGGATATCACATTTATCTCTGACCCTAGGTCAATCAAGGCCAAAGCTAAGTAGGAATCTCCGCCATTTCCAAACTTCACTTTTACCTCTAGCATCCCTTTTGCCCAAAATTTCTTATTATAATCACTATTAGATTTTCTTATCTCATCATCAGGTTTGATCCTAGAGAGTTTCTATTTTCTTGACATATTGATGTCTTCATGTAATGGGAATTTCTTTCTCTTAAGTAGTATAATGAAGCTATCCTTGAACTCAAGCTTCACAATTGAGAAGGCGTTCTAAGGACATGGTTACTTGACTTTTCAATAAGATGTCATTTATGATTTCCTTTGCATCAATCTTTTTCTCAAGCTCTAAAATCAATACAACTTTAAGATTTTGTCTTCTTTTTCTTTTCACTTTCTTGAACATTTTTAGTTTTCTCAATAGGTTCTTGGTTCTTTTTATTTGCTTGACTTGCCTCTTGAATTTTAATTGCTTGGCTGACCTCTTTCCCTCTCTTATTTCCTTTCTTTTTATTGTTTTTGAGAAGCAACACTCTCCTCAAAGTGGACTTTCTTCTATGTCTCTTTCGCCGTTTCCTCTTGATTCTTACTTTGTCTTGTAGCTACTCTTCTTTCTAGCTTAGCTTCGTCTTGCATTTCATCTCTTCTTCTCTTATCCTCAACATTAGCTATGTGTGAGTAGACAAAGAACTGATCCACAGGAGACTTCCAAGCAATCTCTTGGATGATGGCATCTCTGGGTCTGACTAGGTCTTCTATTGAGTAATTCTTTTGTGGTTGTGGCTTAATTTCTTCTTCAATTCCTTCTTCTAGGGGCTCTAACTATGCTGCTGATATGCTAGCATTTGTACTAGATAGATTCTCATACAATTTCTTTATTCCTCCCTTCCCCCAGTTTAGAGATAGAGGAATCCAAATCCTGAAGTCACAAAGCTTCTTACCTATGTCACTTACTGATTGATGTTCTTTAGCCTGCTTTAGTTCTTCACATGCATAAGAAAAGTGATCCTGTTCATCACACCAGACACACCTCTTTGCTCCTCCAAATCTCCTAGTTCCTTATCTATCAAATGGCCCACTATTTCTCTAATACATGGGCTGAAATGGTGGTGCAAGGGTCTACTGTACAGTGGGTTGCACTAGAGGTGTAGCCTAATGCATTGTCTATCCCTGAATATTAGGGATTTTCATTGTATTTCTTTGGAATATATTTGTATAAATAGTGCTTGGCTGAGAAGGGATGGGAACTTGATAACCCATGGAGTAGACCTTATTGTGTAAGCTAGTCATCTCTTTGGGCAAACATGCTTGCATTGTCACAACCTTTTATATGTGCTTGCTCAAGATCTCTAATTATAATTCTAGTGGTGTGTGTGAAGTGGATGCAACATTTTTTGGCGAAGGTATCTCAACCCCGATGCAAGGACGAAATGCAAATGACCTCCATAGGTACCACATACAAAAAATGCTCTTTCTTAGAGCATATGTAGAGAACTCCAATGAGTTTTTATAGACCTATAGTAGACACCAAGATATCACTCCAAATGGATGCCTATACAAAGAGAAACAATATCCATAAGACGAGCTAGTTGAATGCTCACAATTGCTAGTCCAACCAAGACCTCACTTCACTCTAGCAAGTTTTTCTCAAAGAATACATCAAGGGAAAATCTCAAAGTTGGGTCCACTTTACAAGTCTCCAATAGCTACACAATGACACCAAAATAATAGAAAATGGATGAATAGAGAAGTAGAACCAACCCTTACAACTCATAGCAAAAGACTTCAACTAGGGTATACACACAAAGAGAGATATCAATCACCCAACTTCCCTAAAATTAATCTTTATCCAAAATTACTCAGAGAATGATCAACAAAATCGATGAGCCTAAAGTAAGCTCCAATATCTATCTAATGAGACAAGAAGTACATGAAATGGATACATAAGGAGGGAGAAACAATGCTTACAACTTACGGGTAGAGAGTTGCAACATTTTCTGCACACACACATAGATATGCCTACTCAAAGAAAACAAATAAGCAAGCAAGGGGCTTGCTTATTACAACTTCAAAACTTAGTGCTCACTCTAAATGAACTAAAAATAATAGAAGATGGCTCAAAAAGAAGTCAAGATACATGCTACTTTCATAGGAGAAGTGTGCCCCTAAAATCTATGAACTACCTTTCCAAATCAATTTCCTAAATTAGAGGACTTAGTTGAGATGACTTGGGGAGTGGTTGATTGAATTTTCTTGATGGAAGCTTGTGGCTTTTTGCTTCCTTAGATGCTTCATATGTACATGTTTGATTTTCCATGAATTTTATGTTTGAAGCTTGACTTTTAGTACTCCCCATCAAGCTTCAATTCTTCATCTTCATCCAAGCTCCTTCATGTTGATGCATTGTTTGAACTTTGAAATCCTCATTCCATCCAAAGCCTTTGTAAACGTATCCACAACTTGGTCTTTGGTACCTATATGGTGTACTGAAACTTCTTTGGATATCACCTTTTCGCTTGTGAAGTGATAATGCACTTCAATATGCTTGGTTCTAACATGATAGACAGGATTTGATGCTAGATGAATGCTACTCATATTGTCACAGAAGATTGGATATGTGTCAACCTGCAAATTAAGCTCCATAACTAGCTTCTTAATCCACATTAGCTCACATGTGACTTGAGCCAAAGCTCTATACTCAGCCACAATGGAAGATAATGCCACCATGGGTTGCTTCTTTGAAATCCATGAGATGATCTTGCTACCTAGCATAACTAGGTAACAACTTGTACTCGTTCTATCTTCCTTCAAACCAGCCCAATTGGTATGAAAATAGCTTTTACCTAACATCATCAAATGAGTAGAAAAATCCTTCATTCATAGTGGCCTTGGGATATCATAACATTCTTCTTGCAGCATGCAAGTGTATAGTCCTTGGACTAATCATAAATTGTGATAACACTCCAACTCCATGCTATGTCGGGCCTAGTTATTGTGGCATAATTGAAAGAGCCTACAATAGATCGATACAAAGTTACACCCTCTAATGGTTCTCCATCAATGGAGCTTAGATTTAAATTAAATTTCGTGGGATTTGAAATAGGCTTGCAATGTAGCATCCCAAACCTCTCAAGTAGGTCTAGAATATACTTCCTTTGGATGAGCATAATAACTTCTTCTTTATATACAACTTCAATGCCAAGAAAATACCTAAGATCTCCAAGATCAAAGATCCTAAACTCCTTTCCAAGCTTTGCCTTGATCTCATCAATGACTTCTGTATCATTAACTGTAATGATAAGATCGTCTACATCACATACATGTAGACTACAAGTTCTCCTCTTTGTTCGATGAAGGGAGATGGATCCACCTTGCATTGATTGTAACTACATTTGATCAAATAGTCCACCAATATTTTTTTCCAAGCCCTTAGAGCTTGCTTTAGGCCATAAAGTGCCTTCTTCAACCTACAAGCATGATGTGGAAACATTTTATGAACAAAACCTAGTGCTTGCTCCATGTATACCTCTCCCTCGAAGTCTCCATTGAGAAATACATTCTTGATATCCAATTGGAAGAGATTCCATCCTTTGCTTGCAACCATTGCAATGAGTGTCCTAATTGTGCTCATCTTTACCACAGGGCTGAATGTCTCTTCAAAGTCCACTCCATAGGTTTGTGCAAAACCCTTGGCCACCAATCTTGCTTTGAACCAAGAAATAGATCCATCTGAATTCCCCTTTACTTTATACACCCACTTATTACCTATTAACTTCATGATCTCCTTCTTGGGCACTAGAGTCCATGTTTGATTCTCCTCAAGTGCATCAATCTCTCCTTGCATCGCCTCTTTCCATTTGGTGTACCTGCTTGAATCTTCAGAATAATCGGGCTTATGATCTTCGACTACTTTGTTCATATATGCATAAGGCATTGCCATTGAGTACCTAATGATGTGTGGTTATGTTGCAAGTGATTCAGATCCTTCACTCTACATCAAAAGGGTTGATGGAGAATCTATATACATATGCATATATGTTGATGATCTTATCATAACAGGTGATAATGATGCAGGTATCAAAGAAGTTAAGGCAAAGCTTGGGAAGGAATTCAAGATATCAGATCTTGGAATCCTCAAATACTTCTTGGGCATTGAGGTTATGTACAAAAATGATGGTCTCTACTTGATGCAAAGAAAATATTTGCTGGATGTATTGTATAGGTTTGGAATGAGTGGATGCAAACCACTAAATCAACCAATGGATGTAAACACCAAACTTAGCTCCACCCAAGGAGAAGAACTTGAGGACATTCATACCTATAGGATCCTAATAGGCTCACTTATATATGGAACCATAACTAGACCTGATTCGGCATTTAGTGTAGGAGTTCTTTCTCAATATATGCATGCTCCTACTAATGATCATTTGAATGCAGCAAAGAGGATACTCAGGTACATAAAAGGTACAATAAATCAAGGACTTTTCTATGCTTATGGAGGATCCTTAGAGCTCAAAGGATATGCAGATGCTGATTGGGCCGGCTCCAAAGATGATAGAAGAAGCACCACAGGTTATGTGATCATGCTAGGAAACAATTGTGTATCATGGAGTTCAAAGAAGCAACCCACAGTTGCTTTATCTTCGACTGAAGCTGAATATAGAGCCTTGAAAGTATGTTAGAAACTATCTTTCTGAACAAGCAACTTTGACATAGGTAACTTCTAAGGTTGATTTCTCACAGCACAGATCCCGTTTTACTAAATGCTTTTAGCCATAGCTTCCTTACCTTCTAACTTAGATTTTGAATGTTCATTCATCAAAAACTTTACACTGTGCACTAAGATCTAAGCAAAATATTGACACGAAAAAGTGCACCACTCTGAGAAGTCTACCTACAGACTTTACATACACATGTTCCTATTGATCATACTCACAGCATGAAAGGAATTAGACTATGAAACTTTGAGCATAGCTTCATTAGCTTCTAGATTAGATGTGTACAAAAGGATTTCTGATTCACATGATCAAACTGAGAGAAATCTATGAAATACTCGTCGCTATTTCCTGAAGATGACTCTCTTCACATCTATCTCTATGACACTTGTCTTCTAATGACTTTCTCATGTATTTCTTTACATCATTGACTTATATACATATGGTTCTAGACTTATCCCACATCTATTACATTACTCCTTATCATCCTAAGGATTATCTATACTCAATTTACAAGAATTTCCAACCGTAATGTACATATGTATACAAGCTATCATTCTGAAATATCTTCACTTTCAAAAATGATTTCTTTCACTTCAATCTGATCATAGACTTGCTTCAAGCTCTTTGTAATCATCAATTTGTGATTGTTTTGTTCCAACAGCTCCCCCTCAATCACTAATTGTGATTATTTCATTCTTCTTTACTCCTCCCATCTCTTTGAATCTCTGTAGCTTAGGTCCATCCAAGCTTTTTGTTTACATATCTGCAACTTGTTCTTTTGTTGGAGTACACATCAATTCAATCTCCTTATCAAGTACCTTTTCCCTCAAAAAATGATACTGAATCTCTATATGCTTAGTCCTGGCATGAAAAACAGGGTTAGCTGCCAAATATAATGAACTCATATTATCTCCAAAAGTAATTGGAGTACTCTGGTCAGTTCCAAAACTCTTCATCAAGGTCTTTAACCATATCACTTCTTTTGCAGCCTCTACCATTCCTTTAGACCTAGCTTCTGTAGATGACAAAGCAACTGTATGTTGCTTCTTTGAGCACCAAGAAACTAATTTATATCCAATATAACAAAGATACCCATGAGTAGACCTTCTATCATCTGAATCACCTGCCCAATCTGCATCACTAAACACTTTGATTATTGTATCAGAAGTAAATCTATAATACAAACCTTCACTTTCCTTTGATATATCTGAGTACCCTTTGAGCTGCAATCCAATGACTCTTCTTTGGACAATGCATAAATTGTGATAACACACCTACTGTATATGATAGATCTAGCCTTTTCAAGGTAGCATAGATTAAACTACCTACCAAACTCTGATATTTCTTCATGTCATTAAACTCTTCACCTCCATACCTGCTCAATTTATGATTTACCTCCAATGGTGTGATTGAAGGCTTACAATCTTCCATGTTGAACTTGACCAGAAGATTCTTTAAGTACCTCTCTTGTGTAACATATACTCCATGTTGAGCATACACAATCTGCATTCCTAAGAAATAAGATAAGTTTCCCAAATCACTTATCTTAAACTCCTTCTCTATTTGTTTCTTAATCTCATTGATTCCTTGAGCATCTGTACCTGTGATAATAATATCATCAACATAAATACACATGTATATGTATCCATTTTCACTTGCCTTCACTAGCAAGCTACTATTTGCCTTTGATGCTTGAAATCCACATTCATTCAGGAACTTAACAAGCCTGTAATTCCATGCTCTTGGAGCCTGCTTCAACCCATACAAAGCTCTCTTGAGCTTACAAACATAATCTGATCCAATTGAATCCATGAAGCCTTCTGGTTGCTCCATGTACACTTCATCTGCAATGTATCCATTCAGGAATGCATTCTTCACATCTAATTGTGATAACTTCCATCCTTTACAAGTAGCAATAGCAATCAATGACCTAATTGCAGACATCTTAGCAACAAGACTAAAGGTTTCATCATAATCTACCCCATAAGTTTGGGCATGACCTTTGACCACAAGTCTAGCCTTGTATCTAGACACTTCACCATCTGCAAACCTTTTTGTTTTATACACCCACTTACATCCAATGACCTTCCGATTCTTTGATCTTGGCACCAATTCCCATGTTTCATTTTCAAGTAGAGCATCATACTCTTCTTGCATTGCCTTCTCCCAATTCTGTTTACCTTTAGCTTCTTCATATGTGATTGGATCCTCTTCTGTCTTCACAATGTAAGCATAATCTTTTGTTGTTAAGAAGGATGTATCATAGCTATACCTGATAGGTTCTTTCCTTTCTCTCAAGGATCTTCTGACCTCTGCACTTCTTGAAGTCTCAGCCATATTTGTTTCTGGATCAAATCTTGGCCCATCTTCAACATTATATTGCAATTTACTTTTATAATCAACATCATCAATATCTTCATACACACTTATTTTTGTCTTCCCTTTCCTTTGTATTTCTTCAACACCTGCATAATCATTTGTTGACCCTATATACCATGTGCTTTGCTCATCAAATGTAACATCTTTGGTAACAAGAAATTGCTTTGTGGATGGACTCCACAATCTGTAACCCATCTGTCTATCATCATACCCAATAAACACATACTTCTCTTCTTTGGGTTCTAGCTTATGTCTCAATTGTGAAGGAAAATAAGCATATGCTAAACATCCAAATAGCTTACAATGATCAAGAGTAGGTTTCTTACCCCACCATGCTTCATAAGGAGTTCTTCCATCCAAAGCTTTACAAGGTAACCTATTCACAAGGTATGTTGCAGTGTAGTTTGGAAAATTCTTTTCCTTCATCATTGCTTTTGCAAACTCTACAAGAGTTCTATTTCTTCTTTTTGCAACTCCATTTTGTTGAGGAGAGTACCTGCAAGTTACTTCTCTTTTTATACCTGCATTCCACAAATAATCATCAAACTCTTTAGAGAAATACTTTCCCCCTCCATCTGATCTCAACCTCTTGAGCTTTTGTCCTGTAATCCTTTCTGCATAAGCATGATAATGCTTGAATGTCTTGAACACTTCTGATTTGTCCTTGATTACATATAAAGTAATCCATCTGGTTGCATCATCAACAAACAACACATGATATCTGGATCCATTTATGCTATAGTCCCTTGAAGGACCCCACACATTTGTATGAACTAACTCAAGCATGTTTGAATACTTGTACCCTGAATTTTGTGTGCTTTACCTAATTGACAAGCTTCACACTTGTACACCATGTGTTGCCCTTCAATATTTGGCAAACCAAGCACCACATCATTCTTTGACATTTCCTTTATGGCTCTCTCATTGAAATGACCTAGCCTTTTATGCCATAGGTCTAATTCAGACATCTTTTGACTTCCATAAGTAAATAAAGCATGTCCCGCATTACCTTGGACTTTGAGAGTAAACAACCTTCCTTCCTTTTTACATGCAATAATATTTCTATACCCTTGATTTGGATCTTGCACATAAACACCATCATTTGTGAATCTGACTTCATATCCCTTTTCCACAATTTGCCCTACACTTATCAAGTTTTTAGGAATAGTACGAACATAAAGTACCTTGCTCAAGAGTGTACTTCCACTCTTTGTCTTCACTGATCCAATACTCTCCACTTTATGCTTGGTGTTGTCACCTGTTTGAACTGTATGTCCATTCACCTTTGCTTCCATATCAGTCATCAATGATATATTGCCACTCAGATGATTGCTACATCCTGAGTCAATATAAAACACCCTTTGATCTTCTCCTACTGCTTCATGAGTTGCATTCAAGATAAGAGTCATGTCATCCTTTTGATCTGATGCATAATTATAATAATTATTGTTGTAGGACTGAGATTGAAAACTTCTTCCACCTCCTCTAGCATATGATGTCCTACCACCTCTTCCTCTGAAGTTGCCTCTTTGGTTTCTGCCTCCTCTACCTCTTTGATTGAAGCTCTGGTTATTACTTCCACCATTTTGATTGTTATACCAACAATCATTTGCCAAATGATTGGTTCTGCCACGAATCCAACAAGCTTTAGTATTATCTTTGTTCTTACCTCCTCTTCCTTTACCTCTGTAGTTCATCTTTCCTTTTGTAAAGTTAGCTTGACTTGAAGTTCCTTCATCATCAGTTGACTGCTTCCCTTTGCCATTCTTTTTCTTGTCCTTGGGGTACATAGCTTGACTTGCACTCCTATCATTGTCTCCCTTAATGTCTTGCTCAAAAGTTAGCATGTGTCCTAGCAATTGATTAAGATCAGGAGTAAAGTGATCTAGTGACAATTCTATGGACAATATGAAAGGCTTCCACTTCTCATCTCCTCTCAGACCTGTAAGTATTTGCCTTACCAACTTATCCTCTTCAATGTCTTCATCTACTGCTCTCAAGATATCTGCAATATCCTTCATTCTTGCCACATAATAAAAAATTGATTGTGAGCTCTTCTTCTTGAAAGTTGTGAATTCTGCCTATAATGAGGACTTCCTTGACTTGGTTGTGTTTTGAAAATGCTCTTCCAAAGCATTCCACACATCTGTTGCACTTTCCAATCCTCTAATGTGAGGTAGAAGATAATCATTTACAACCATGTAAATGATGCTCATAGCTTGAGCATCTTTTCTCATCCTATTCTTCCTGCAAGTTCCTCCCTAGTTGGAACACTAGGATCTTCAAACTCAGGCTTTTCTTCTTCTCCTGTAATGAATGCCATCAAATCTTTGCTCATGAGGTGTGCCTCCATCCTCATGGACCAAGCTGGATAGTTCTCCCTGTCTAGCTTATCAATCTGCAAGCTTTCTCCCATCTTTGATCTTCTGTGTCTGCAATTACTATGATTTATGATAATAGAATGTACCTTTGATATGAGGCTTTAATCCTTCTTGATCCTTCTTACTCGTGCTTTGTACTTCTATAGGTTATCTTAAAAAAATTTGGTTTTGTCCACCTTCAATTAGAAGGAACTTCAATATCTGCAACAGTCGAGACTTCCAATGCCTTTACTTCACTTGTATTACACCTTCAACTCTGAGAACCCACAGTTGGAGACCTCTGAATCTCCAAATTCTTGATCTATATTGATCTAAGAGCACCTCTATATCAGTTATGGATCAAACTTTACACAAATGTTACCTTCATTTATCAAAACTTCCACTATCACTTCTCTGAGTGAAAAATTTTCTTCTTCAGAAAGTCTGCTTCAGAAATTGACTTCATTACTTGCACATATCTTCAGATTTCTTCAAACCAATTATGCACATATCTCCACACTACCTTTGCACAATCATATCAACCATTAGTCCTTCAAAAGAACCATTAAGACTTTAATTTGATCCTTAAGATCAAAAGTATGTCAAAAACTGTCTTTTTGAACAAGCGACTTTGACATAGGTAACTTCTAAGGTTGATTTCTCACAGGACAGATCCCGTTTTACTAAATGCTTTTAGCCATAGCTTCCTTACCTTCTAACTTAGATTTTGAATGTTCAGTCATAAAAAACTTTACATTCTGCATTGAGATCTAAGCAAAATATTGACACAAAAAAGTGCGCGACTCTGAGAAGTCTACTTGCAGACTTTACATACACATGTTCCTATCGATCATACTCACAACATGAAAGGAATTAGACTATGAAACTTTTAACATAGCTTCATTAGCTTCTAGATTAGATGTGTACAAAAGGATTTTTGATCCACATGATCAAACTGAGAGAAATCTACGAAATACTCGTCGCTATTTCCTGAAGATGACTCTTTTCACATCTATCTCTATGACACTTGTCTTCTAATGACTTTCCCATGTATTTCTTTACATCATTGACTTATATACATATGGTTCTAGACTTATCCCGCGTCTATTACATTACTCCTTATCATCCTAAGGATTATCTATACTCAAATTACAAGAATTTCCAACTATAATGTACATATGTATACAAGCTATCATTCTGAAATCTCTTCACTTTCTCAAATGATTTCTTTCACTTCAATCTGATCATAGACTTGCTTCAAGCTCTTTGTAATCATCAATTTGTGATTGTTTTGTTCCAACAAGCTTGAGGGGGAGTGTTAAAAGATATGCATTTCTAGGGAGCTCAAGTTTTGTTTTTCATAAAATAACTCCATTTGAAGGCTTTTGAACCTTAAGAAAGTCAAAGAATAAAGTTGAAGGTGCAACCTTATCCAAAAGGAGGCATTGGACCACCAAAAGCCACTCCAATGAAGAGACAAAGTCACAAGGCAAGTGAAGAGACAAGGAGGGCATGTGAAGAGACATGGAGGACATATGAAGAGTCATGGAAGGCTCATGGATATATAAAGATCATCCAAGCTCATTCAAGGTGTGCGTGGATGCTAGGAAGTTGGGGTCCTGCATATATATGTGCCATTGAGCCATAGGGTCTCATAGATGCTCTTATTCTCTTGTATATCTCTCCTACCCTTTCCAAAGGGTGCTCCATTTCTGTAGCAGCATGTTAGGACATCCATTTTGCTTTGTACAAAGCTCCATTATGAGACTTATTTACTTTTTTGGAAAGCTTATAAATCAAGGATTCTAGTCCAAAACGAATTTTGGCAAAACTTATCTTCTAGTGTGAGATATTGCTATTTCTTTGTCTGATGTTCTGTCTCGAAACCTACTAGGAAAACTGGGCTGTCTTGTGTGAATCAATTGATAGGTCTACAGGTGTCCAAATCTAGTGATTCATAGCTTATTGGAAATCTCTTAGTGTTTAATTTGTATAGCTAAAAGGGTTTTTGGATTGGATTTGGGAATTTTGAGATATACTAGTTTTAGTGAGTAATGGTCTAAGGGCAGATAGGTCTTGGGAAGGGTCCAAGCTTCTTGTTGTGCATTTGGAGGAGAGATCTTCCAACATAGTTTACTACCACCACCATCTTTACTGATATTTAGAGTGTATTGGCAGTTGCAAGGAATCCTCTATTGCATGATTGCATAAAGCACATTGAGGTGCATTATCAATTATTTACTGCATCACTTCAAGGTGAAATTCGTTTATATATTTTTGTAGTGATGTGTTTGAACACACTTAAGATTGTTGGATTTTTTTTTTTATCTCTTTAGGAGGTTTTTTTCTGCGACTTGTATATACACCTATAACCCTAATGGGTCACTTATCTTTCTACATTCTCTTGGTAATGCATTGTGTATTGTGTTGTTCTTCAAGCTTCTTCTTCCTTGTATTGTTTTTGTGCTTCTAAACTCCAAGAATTAAGATCACAAATTGATCCCACAAAGGATGGGGACTAAATTTGTTTGTATCCCACAACAACACCACTACCTGTGGGATGAAACGTGGAAAATTAGTAGTGATGATAAAAAATAATTTTGAGTCTTTTCATCAGACCCTCACCATCAATTTTAACTTCTTGGAGATAAACGAAGTTTGGGTTAGGACAGTTGTCGTTCAACCATTGACCAATGATTGTCTCTTGGGAGGGGCACAAAGCCCATGAAAATTGAAAGAGACGGTGACCAAGAGGGAGTTTTTCGATCAAAGTTTTATCTATGTTCTTGTTGGGATATGCATCAACATTTTCTTTTGTGATAGCCACAATATTGGGTTAGCTTACCTTCGATGGGATATTTCCGAGGAAGGGGAATAGCAAGTGTGGCCTTCCCTTTTTTATTGCATATCTTCTTGGCATAGTATTCTATAATAGTGGAAACAATAATGGAGCTCTCACCTTCTGACCTGTCCTCTTTACTAATGGAGTAATCTTCTAACGATTTCTCACCTTTATATGGATTTTTGTGCTGTATCAAATCTAACCCTCCTAGGTAGTCAAGAATGTGTATCTCTTTTTCAAGCACTCGGATTTCTTGAGCACAAGACGATTCTCCCTTTTGATGGTTTATAGGAATTCTTTTTTTCTTCCTTTTGATATCTATGAACTCCTCTATAATCTCACTCGAAGGCAAGTTGGACATTATGATCTCAGTTTTGATCTACATTTTGTGGGTTTCATGGGCATCTCCCACTAGCTGGATATCTCTTGCCACCCCGATGTTTTGCTTGGAATTATTAGCTGATTTTTCAAGGGGATATTCTTTAATGTTGTGGCCTTGAACCCCACAATGAAAGTGGGCATTGGCCAGATTCTTGTAGATAGTTTCTTGTCCAGAATAGTTTCATCACCAATGTCAATATTGTTGGCAAAAGGAACATCAGCATTGAGATCTGCTTCCACAAAACTTGCGAGTGTCAAACACATGCTAAATGAATGAGAAGCACCTTCATAAATGGGACATCCAACTTCAGCTTTTGGAGTCATTAGCTTGCTAAGCAGAGAGACAATCTCGTTTACAACCTGGTATAGGAAAAATGGTAGGATATGCATTTCTACCCAAAGAGAGAATTTGGAAGTCTTGGTTTTGTTTGTAATGAAATTCAAAAACCACCTAAAGAGGCACATCGTGGTTTTGAATTTGTCAAGTTCCTGCACTAACTGCTTGAAATGCCATTTCTTTGCTTTCGAACACTAGCAAGATATGGTTTGATAGAAAGAATTGACACTTCATCACAATTAATCCCCTTGAGAACCATTTTTTTCATAACCAAAGTCTAATGCTTTTGATTACAGGTTAGATGCCAAAGAAGTGACCAGTTAAACGGGTTTTCTTTAGCTCTTCTTGGATCATCTCAACCTCGACTTTAAAGAGAGCCACTACTAGGGGCTTCAACCCAAAGAGGGGGAGATATTCACAAGTACCAAGAACAGAAGCAATTTGGGCCACATTGTTCAATAGAAGTGAGGCAACAACCATGGGGGGAAAGAGGGAGAGCGAAAGAAAAAAAGAAAGAGAGAGAGAGCAAAGGGAAGAAAGAGAGAAAGAGAGAGAGAGGACAGAGAGAGCATACACACACACACACACACATATATATATATATATATATATATATATATATATATATATATATATATATATATATATATATATATATATATATGGAAAGAGGGAGCTAAGGGGGAGAGAGAGGAGTGAATCAACATAGAGACATAAAAGAAAGAATATATCCACTTTACTTCTCTTTTTTACCTTTTTTTTTCTTTTGTTTCCGAAATTTTCTAAACCATCTAAATCCATTGATCTCTTAAGAAACATCTTCTTCAACAATCGAATCTTCTCTCTTCTTTTCTTCTATTTTTTTCTTTCTCCTTTTTTGAATTCCTTTTTTTTTTCCTTTATCTCTTTTCTTTTTGTTCTTTTTTTTTTTTTAACGTGGGATTCACACAAGCCGATGCCCCTAGAAGTAGCTTACATTCGACCATTCGCAACGTGCCACCTGCCAATATCTCTTCACATAGGGGTGGAGGCCTGTCACTCTCCAGATGCTGCTAGGTCATGGCACGTTTGAAGAAAAAATGTGTCCATACCTTCCCTATACCCCAAGAGCAATTTCCAGAGACTCTCATCAGATTCTAACATGTGGCATAACAAAACGGTTCATCCACGACATCATGACAACATTCACGTGAAAACATTCATTTTCCAACAAGACGATAGTCCAAAACGAATAGTGTCGTCGACATGCTGTATATAAATCCATGTGTTTATAATAGCAACTCGAAATTTGAGGCATGAGCACTTTCTGATAATATGCGTGCAAGCTTCTACTGATGTTGCAAGCGAGTCCATAATCTTCTCTGACATTGCAGTGGTGCATCCGACGTTGGGCCTTCATGGCTGAGTACAGTCCCCTCTACGTAGGAACCAATAGAAACCATTTGACTGAATATCGCCTGCTCACCCAAACCCAAATTACTCTGCATAGTATGCCTACTTGGCAGCTTCAATGAAGTGGGTCACGTATCGTCGGGCATCAATCCCCTCCATCACAATAATTGTCAAATAACCTCTATGTATTCACAATAGTGACCCACTACTTTGGTTTGGGACATAGAGAAGGATCTAGATGTTGTTTTGAAAGTCACTCCTAGGTAAAGATATGAGCCTACCTCAATGGTCCACCCAACCGCCATAAACGAGCTATGCATGCACACCTGTGCTTGCTTGTAAGAAGAGGCAACAAAGTATAATACACATCTTTAGAGCTAACTGATGTCTCCTTAGTACATGAAAGTGATGGATGAAATGAATCTTCCACAAAAACAATATCACAACTAACCAAAATGTGTTTAATATGTGGATGATGCAAATGATAGCCTTTTCTTTAAGAATTGTACCCAAAAAAATAAATTTCATTGCTTTATCATCTAGCTTTCAACGTTTTTGTTCAGGCACTAATTCATATTCCAAACAACCAAAGACACACAGTTGAGCAACAAATGGCTTGCAACCATGCCAACCCTCATGTGAAGTGACCGATTTCAATGCTTTGGTGGGATACTTGTTAAGTACATATGCTACACACATAACAACCTCAAGCCAGAAGCTATGTGATAAAGCCTCAAATTCGACCATACACCTCGCCATCTCCATGAGAGACCTATTCTCTCTTTCAAAAACTCCATTTTGTTGAGGTGTATATGTCACTGTACATTGATCTTTTATCCCATGTTTGACTAGAAATGCATTAAAATCAAAAGACATGTATTGCCCCCCTCAATCAAAATGAAGGATGCCCAATTTACATGCTAACATATTTTCCACCATAGTTAGAAACTATTTGGGCACATAACAAATTTGGAATTTGATTTTGCATGCCTCAAAAAATCATCAATAAAAGTCTCAAAGTAAAGGTATTTCCCAAAAGAAGGTGTTTGCAGAGGACCATAAACAACACTATGAACAAGCTGCAATTTATGAGCAACTTGAACTAAACCATATTTTGGGAAGGAGGAACGCTATATTTTGTCCAAAATATGACCTTCATAGACATGTTTACAAGTTTTGTCAAGTTTGGGTAGAGACAACACCATTTTAGATTCCTATAGGCATAGCAAACTAGCAAAATTTAGATGACCAAATCATGCATGCCAAAGCTTTGCATCTGAGATAGCCTGAGAATCTTGAACTAAACATACTAAATCGTTCAAAGATTTTGCTTAGTCTATGAGTTTATACAACCCATGACATAAAATGCTAGAAGCAATAATAACATCACCATTTGAGAGGTCATGAATTGTACATTTTTCATCAACAAATTTGATAACCAAAGCCATTCTTGACTAGTTTTGAAACTGACAAAATATTTTTCTTCATCCTTGGCACATATAAAGAATTTGATAATTTGAAAGAACTACAATCAATAGTAGTCAAAATGATCTTGAAAACTCCCATTACAAGATAATCCAACTTATCCTCAACAACCAATATAGAGAATACATCATTGCTTTTAGCCATGGCTATTGACTTAATACCCTGATGCGAGAAATTGATAGTATCTCAAAACATTGAACAAAAACATGCGGTCGAGCTCTGCTAAACTTGCAGTACACTTCAAGCCACTTGTATTAGCAAAGCAAATCCTATATATATGTTTGGGACAAAAGGACAAAATCGCCTACATAGTTGCTGCAATAGTGAACTTAGAGGCCGAACCAAGCCTAGATCAAAATTTCAATGGCACATAGTGAAGCTGTTTTAAAATCCTAATTGACCCAAGTATGCTCACCAATTTTTTTGTGATTCTAGACTATGAAAAGAGAGGTGTTGGCGATGCCCTGGATGAACCTTCTATGATACCAGTTGTCTGAGTCTGAAGTGTGTGAAAGCACATGAACTACACAAGGAAGAAGAAGAAGCTTGGAATACAACACAACATAGAATGTATTACCAAGTGAATGTACAAAGATAATTGACTTGTTAGGGTTATAGGCATATATGCAAGCCAAGGGAAAAAAACTCGTAGAGAGGGAAAAAAGTGGACAGATAGTCCTAAGTATGATCACACACATAGCTATCGAAATATATCAAAATGTGCAAGATATGGATTCCACTTCTGTGATTGCCAAGACTCAACACTAGAGCTTTATGGAATTCTTGGAGGATTTTGATTATAAAGATCATCAAGACTTGTAGGATCTTCTCTCCATGCTTTCTAATATCCAGAGTACCGTACAGATGATCTTAGATTCCTTGGAAGATCTATTTCAATATAGGGATATTCATATTTTTCATTTCTTTAACAATATCCCATCATATAATGGGAAATGTGTTCCTTGTGGCCTTCTTCTCTACATTCACAAAGGTGATGAGGTGTTTGCAAAGTGTTTGAAGTGGTTCCACGCAATTGAAGAGGAAGCAAAGAGCCTTCTTGATGAGATAGTGCTATTAATTAGAAAATTAAAGAGGAAATGCAAGATGGGTGCAAAATACCTATCTTTCATTGTTGCCATCATTTTCATTATGAATGAGGAACTAGAACCAACTCATGAAATCCCTCATCTTCTCACAAGTGGTTTTTTTGAGAATAAGAAGGAAGCACCTCCTCCTATCCGAGACAAAAGCAATCAAAACAACATATCCTTATGGTGTGGATGATAATTTGGAAGATGAAGTTGTACTATCCACCTCTATAAATTTAGAGGTGTGAGTAGAAACTTTTTTACTGGTTTTTATCGACGGACAAGATTATTTATTTTTGCATGATGTCGAAAAGGCATTTGGGTTATGACTCAGTGAATGCCTAAGTTTATTTTGTACCATGTCAGAGTACTTTTTGGATATTAACTCTAAATTATTGGAGGAGAAGTGTTTTACATTTCATGACTTGTGGCAAACACAATAAAATTGGTTTGTTATGATATATTTAAAAATGAACATCAACAAATCACTGAAGGAGAATTCAATAATATGCAACAAAGGATATTAGAGTCAAAGCTTCTTGCTTCACCAATCATTGAGAAGAGTGGGATGTCCCACTCTAGCATTAATTTACATCTTCTAGAGAGATGAGAAGAGGAAGAAAAAGCTCAACATGAAAGTATTTTCAATCCTAATTTATTCTTACAACCTCATGGAGGCACTAATCTCAAGAGTTTGTGTAGGATGTGACCAAAGTTGACAACTTTGAAACCATGAGTGGAGGAGATTGAGTGTCGCATGGAGATGGATCTTCCCTTGCAAACTAAATTGGGAAACTTCCCAAAATAACATTTTGTAATTATCCATAAAGACCATAGTCCTCAAGGGCACTTCATGACATGGTGTCTAAAGGCATTGAGTAAATTTCTTTGTTTATAAACCATCGCATAGGGGACCAATTGTGTCTTCTTGATTAAAAAGTACTCGCAATCAAGACATAAAGTTCCAACTTCTATGAAAGTGTTAGGTCAAATAGGTATATCTCTAGGGTTAGGGGTGAAAAATAGTGATGATATAGCAAAGTTTGTTTTGAATTATAGCCTACCTATGGATTTGGAATGTTGAAATAGACTTGTTGAAAAGATCAAAGCCAATTTATGTAATGGAATCAATCGATGAAAAAATGCACTTTTCTCAATTCTTGTTGCATCTTGAAACTCTTATGTGTATATCATATTTCAAAGTTTTTTGGATTGTTTTTGTTATATGCCATTTTTCACCCATGATCTGTATGTATATCACACTAAGTGTGCCATCCACGGCATAGGGAGGCCAAAAAAAGTCCTACCATAGAAGTGCAAGAGAAGGGCCTAGAAAAAAATTGCAGGCCCTCCTCTATCTTTCTATGGCATGGATTTTTTTTGGCCTTCCTATGCCAGATAGACACATTGTAAAACATATGGGCACATCATCAATGTTTCAATCATGTTTTATGCATCACAATGAATAAGGCACAAGAATCTCCATAGAGTGAATATTTGCACCATTTGATTGCACAATCTTAAGTCATATCATTCAATAAAAACTACTTCAATGTTCCAAGTGATCCCAAACATGGTTTAAATGACAAAAAAGGCTCAACCACAAAAATGTGGGAGGAGTCTCTCCAAATTATTTGGAAAGTTCCCTCTCATCTTTGTGTGGTTGGGCCTTTTGGGGCCTTTAAACCATGGTATAATGCTCCCATGGACTTACTAGATGAGATAACTTGTCAATTTTTTATGAAGAAAATGCCAAAATGTACAAAATCACTTAAATGTATGATTTTACAACATAAAAAAACATGGAAAGAGATAAGAGAAAACTTTATACAATAAAAAATGCTCAAGTTTCATTCATAAAATTCAAACTTACAAAAACTCTGTTCAATTACAAATGTTAGTTACAATCACTCCAATCCTCTTAACTAATTGTATGTCTGTGGGTTGTATAGTAACCCTCTTAGCATGGATGGCACACAAGTTAGAATCATTGAGCATTGATATCAAATATGATTCCATTGCCTCTTGTAAAGGTTTTTAAGCTAGAGCTTGGATCCTTAATCCCACACAATATCTTTGAAACTAATCTTTAACAAAATTCTCATGTATATTGAGATGGCTTGCAAATGTTAGCTATGATCAACCCTAATCCTCCTAGCTAATTGTATGTCCTTGGGTTATATAGTAACCCTCTTAGCATTGATGGCATACATGTTAGAATCCTCAAGAATTGATATCAAATATAATTCCACCACCTCTTGTAAATCTTCTAAATCTAGAGCTTGGATCCTTAATCCCACACAATATCTTTGTAACTCCTCTTTAACCAACCCTACAAAAGTTCCTCTAGGCATAAAAAACTAAGCTGTATTTTGATAGTGTCTAATTTCTACAAATGCTTGGATACATCTTCTTCTTTGTTATAGTGCTCTTACTGGTGGTGTTAGAGGTGTTTTTTGGACATTTTGTCATGGTCTTGGTTAGGGTGGTCTATGATTGTTTTTGAAGACCATCTTTTTATGTTGCACATGTCTTGAGCTTTCTCCTCTTTCTATTTTTGATGTTGGCTTTGCTCTCCCTCTCTTCATCATTTGCTATGGCTCCTTGATTCAATGGTAGCCTCTTGCCAGCTATGTTCATTCTATGATTTGATGATATATCTTGGTTTATGTATGGTGCCTCTATCCGACTCTCCTCACTTGACTCCTCTTAAACTTGTGGAGGATTTCTATAATGTTGTGAATCATCCTCTGGAAACTCACTAGAATAGTCTGAATGAATTACCTTTCTTCCACCATGTTCCTACATCCTTTTTTGCAATAATTTGTTGGGTGATGGAGACTGAACATAGAATGATGGTGGCTATTGTGATTGATTTGAAGTCAATTGCAAAGTATATCCATGTGCCACTTCTTGTTCATGAGATTGTTTGCTTCACAAGTAATTTCCACCACTTGCATCGTAATGGGATGTAGAGCATGATCCACTATGTGGTCTTTTGTGAGGATTAATCCATGGTGGTTGTTGAGATCTTTGCACATAAATAGAAAAGTTAATTGGCTCCCTCCTGGTTTGCTTTGTTCATTCCATCCTCTATAGTTCTAGAATGTTGAAATGAGAGAATGAGCCTCTTCCTATAAAGTTTCACTTAAAAAGGTCATGTTAACACTTGAATGAATAAAAATAGTTTAAAAAATAGAACAATTAATTAAAAAACAGCAAAATAGAAGATATTGTAATGGGAGCTTGATGGTTTATCATAAAAAAACCATAAATGGATTAAATGACTTCACTTCCAAGCCAAACCCTCTCGTATTCTTGTAGCCTCCCATTGATCATGAATAGTAGAGGTCCTAATGTTGACTCCCATTTTTCACTAGTCATGTTGTGTTGAATAATTCTTGTAGCTTTTGCTACATCCAACTGGCTCATTCCATAGCATATTTGCTTGAGAACATTGTACAATAAAACAAATTAAATATCTCGTGCAATGTGCCACCATAATGTTGTGTGCTTTTGAAGTAAACACATCTAGCCTTATAGTGTGACTTTTCCATTCTTTGTGTACTAAAAATATCCAATGATTCATATTGATGCATGATATTTTTTTTGTGTGTGAATAAAATATATTAGAACTTTCCAAAAACACAATAGTGTGATCTCCATTGATGTATAGCAATTACCATTCATTATCATTGGAGATATTAAGAATCATTAAGCCTATCAACTTATCTAAGCATGAACAAACCTTATTTCTCCTATTAATAGGGTCAATTTGAGAATTATTATTTGTTTTGATCATGCATAGGCATTTTCATAGCTCACCACACCCATTATTTTTAGTATGAATACCTCTTATAAAAAAATTCTTTCGTTCTTCTATGTCATCGATACTTTTTGCAAACTATCTTCGAATTCACTAGATTATGTCACCACCATGACAACCAATTCAATTAAGAAGATCCAAATTTTAAATAACTTGTACATATTTTTCAATCAGATTCATGGCAAACGCATATTCTATATGACACTTAAATCTATCATAATTCTCATGAAGGCATGTGACATGCAAAAGTGAACATTAACTAATGGAAATGGAATAATGGGTTTCCAATCTTGATATGATGTGTCATGACACCTTAACAAAGGTATATCTCATCTCCTAGAAGTAGGTGCATTTGTGTCTTCATCTAAATCATATATAATCTTTTGTTGTCTCTTTGTTAGTTTATAGCCTTGTGTGTAATCAGACAAGGATAAAGAGCAAATGCACCTTGTTTGCAACATAAAATGCATCTAATAGTCTTTAAATTCACACCCAAGTGCCACTCTATTGCAAAATCATCTAAGTTTGCTACATTGTGTTTTGGATCATAAATTTGAGAAGTTATTACCTTAGTGATCCATGAGGTCGTACTAAAAGTCCATGAAAGAACATAATTGGATTCTCTAGGTACTTCAATAGCACCTAACCACCATATATATTTCTCAAATTGAACACTATATGCAAAATTAGAGCTAGAGTTAGTACTTTCATGATAGATGGCATGTGTCATTGCTCCATTCATGAGTGTCGCATTTAATCTCTCTATTTTTTATCCCTTTAGGATTTGGAATTCATCTAGCTTCAATACAAACCTCAAATTGATATTACAATCTACATAAATTACCAAAACTTACATAAAATCAAAATACAATGAACAGGCGATCCATCTTAAAAGATCTATTAGACAAGGGTGCCCCCTTGCCCCCCTTCTCTTTGCCATCGCCACTGAGGGGCTGAGCAGACTTGTGGCTCATCATGTGGAGGCTGGCAATATCAAAGGCCTCCAGCTACCTCACGACCACAGTCAAATCATCACGAGACTCTTTGCCGACGACATGAACGCGTTCGTTCACAATGATAATACCAGCCTGGAGACTTTCTGGAAGTGTCTTGATACCTTTTGCGAGGCCTCTGGATCCAAAATCAACCACAATAAGACCGCCTTTAGGGCCATTGTGGGACATCAACCTGGCCTTCTCATTGATCATGGCTGTCAAATCATTCCGCAGGGCCAAATCTTTCGGCTGCTTGGAATCCCCTTGGGGTTTGGCGTCTCTATGGAGCAGCGATGGAACTGGGTGCTGGCCAAACTTGAAAACAAGCTCAATTACTGGAGAGGCATGCAAATCAATCTCGCTGGACGGGCGATGGTCATCAACACGTTCCTCCTCTCGTCTACCATCTATTTCCTTTCTTGCTGGAGACCGAATGAGCAAGGCCTGTCCAAACTGAATAGCATCTGCAGAAACTTTCTTTGGACGGGTGATCATAACAGAAGGGGGGTGCCCAAAATCAAATGGGCCATCTGCACCAGCCCTAGAGATAGCGGGGGGCTTGGCATCCTGGACATTGGGTGTATGGCTAATAAACTGGCGGCCAAATGGATGATTAAAGCTTGGTGCAATAGGGAGGCCTCGTGGGCCAAGCTGATCTTCAGAAACAAAAATGAGTTGGCCCTCACGGGGTCCCCGAACTGGAAGAACCTTAACATCATGACCCTGCTATTCTCCCCGATACCTGTCTTCCCGAAAGGCTCCAATCTCGTATGCTCTCTTTGGAAGGGCTGGAATAAAGTCAAAAGCTTCACAAGAATTAGCGAGGACTGGAAGTGGGCGGCCGGAATCAGACAAAACGACTCTATCTGGTTTCCGATACATGGCATCCGGACTGTGGAGTCGTGGAACATTCAAAATGCCAAGAAGTTATGGAACAAAGGATTCAAAAAATGGAAACACCTCTGGAAACATGACACCAACAGTTGGATCAACTACGAGGATATCGACCCTCGCATAAACATCTCCTACGAAGAATGGAACACCTTGCAAAGCAGATGCCTCGCTTGGGATCGTCACAAAACTCGCCTTCTCATGGGACATGATGCCCCGAACGCGCGCGGTCTCAAATGGCACAATGGAAATAGCCTACTCAAAATCCCGAACATCAAAGAAACGACTGACCTTCAGATCAGCCTCAACAAGAAGTGGTGCCTGTCTTGGACGAGGCTTCGGTGGGACATGAAATTCATGGGTATCTGGCACCCACTTATAGAGATCAAGAAGTCTGTCCTCTTATGGCAAATTCTTCATCGAGGATTTTGGACTAACCATAAGGCAAGCAAAATTTGTGGGATCCCCCCGTGGTGCAAACGCTGCCACCGTGCAATCGAAGACGTCCCACACATCTTCCTTACTTGCCCCAACTCCTACAGAATCTGGCAGATGGTTGGACTGAAAATCAGACTTCAGAAACAACTTAGTTGGAAACAAGTCCTTTTGGGAGAAGCGATTGGATGCTCTGCGGCTCTCTGGAACGCAATCAGAGGGGAAGTCCTGTGGAAAATTTGGCGGGAGCGGTGCGCTCTCAACTTCGGTGACCCCCCCAGGGAGTGGTCGATTGAAAAATCTCTTTTCCTCCTTGGCAAAAGGATTGCCAACAGTAAGAAATCCCCCCCCTTCAGACACCATCAAGTCCTCCTTGTGACCAACAACAAGCTCAAACCCAAGTGGGTCCCACATGAGGGCGACGAGAGGGTGATCAACCTTCTTTGTAATGCAACCTAGGAATCAACCAAGCTTCCCCTGCTTTGTGGGATTTGGGGGGTCCCGTGGGCACTAGTCCCCTTCTTTTGTACCTTTGTTTCTTAATTTAATTCAAGTCCGGGAGAGTAGGCTATTGCCGAACTTCCTTTATAAAAAAAAAAAAAAAATACAATGAACATCATGGTAACAATAATGGACATACATTGTATGGTAGATTTGTAAAATCGAACCATTGCATGTTGAAGCCCCTCCAAATTGATGAATAAGTTGTTGTAGGTTATGTAAGGGAATCCCTTTCCAAATGAGCTTTTTAGCTCCATTTTGGATGTGGTTGAATGATAAATGGACATAGACATAATATTTTCTATATATAGCTAGTGTCCAAGAATACTAGCTACATCCTCATTAGAGGTTACCTTCTTTAGAGATAACTTGTAAGCGCATAAAAAATATTGTGTATAATACATTTTTCTATAATGCATGCTTCAAAAGATTGCACAATGCACTATATCCTCTAGTATTAATGCCTGCTTCATCACGTACCATCTGCACATCTCTAGGAGTGAAAATATCTTATAATTTGCCTATAAAATCTTTAATCAATTGCATCTTGATAAAATTTCCTATTGTTGACTCCAAACTACTAAGCACATGATTGTTGCTAAAAAAAGAACTAAGTTACTTGAATCAACCCTCTTTTGTTGATGAAGCATTGTCATTTTCAATGAGTGGCCTACACAATATAAGAATGAGTATGAGATTCCTATAGCAAAAAAAACAAGTTAAAGACAAACCTAATTGCAAAAATAAGCCTTTGCATGCTCCACCACATACTGAAGGAGCATCAAAGGATGCTAATCATCACCTATATTGCGTACTAAGTAGAGTTTATTTCAATTGTTGGAGACTGACTTTTAGCTTCTCAATTATGCTCTCCTTTTCTTCCATTTCATTTTCAAGATTTGAAATTTGTTCTTATAAAGATATGACTATTTTTTCTAAATTGACCACCCTCATATGATGGAGATGATATTTTTGGATGCCATAATTAGTAGTAGTAGTTGAATGTCTAGATAATTGCTTGTAATAACCTAATAAAGATATGACTATTTTCTCTAAATTGACCACCCTCATATGATGGAGATGATATTTTTGGATGCCATAATTAGTAGTAGTAGTTGAATGTCTAGATAATTGCTTGTAATAACCTAATTGCTTGTAATAACCTAATAATTAGTAGTAGTAGTTGAATGTCTAGATAATTGCTTGTAATAACCTACACAATGTTCATTTTGAGATTTCACATCATTGTTGCAATGTTATTTTGAGCAAAATCTCTGGGCGCATGAACATGGATATTTTTTGTTGCAAGAGCATGATGACATCTCAATGTGAGATTTGTAATAGGTTTCAACACCATCGTTGCCATTAAATACAAGAATATGAAAAAGAAAGTGGAAATTTGGTTGGGAGGGGCTCTAGAGCATGTGTTTTGCATAAGAAATTGGTTTTCTTGGATGAGGATAGGTCAAAGTGTGAGTTTCTAGTGAGTGTGGCTAGAAATGATGAAATTTGAAAAAAAAATCATTATTTTGGGGAAGCATAGTTACCAATTGATGTGGCACTTTACTTTTGAAGGGATTGAAAATGTTACTTTTTCCAAATGTAACTGTTGGGGGAATTCCTTAGATGAAGGGGATTGAGTGTATGTAGGAGAAGATTGGAGAATAAGGGAAATACATTTTACACTCAAAGTCTATGTGCCTTGATTAAAATAGAAGGTTATAATAGTTTTTTTCTTGGAACAATAGTACAAATTATTCAATGTGTAACATTTTTAGGACAAAATTACACATATGTACCACAAAGTACTTCCAAGTACATGAGTAGTCAGCCTTTGTGCTGCTCCTCCACCTTAACCAAGTGGCTTCCTCATGTGCACCCTTGAACTCAAGCCTCCAAAAAGGTTGAAATCCTGAACACTTCCACTGTCGACATGCCATACCTCCTTCATAGTATTGTGGTCACACCTAGGTTGTCTCTTGCTTGGAATGACCTTGATCTTCACACTCGAAAGAGCATATGATATGCTCTCTTTACTAATCCTTTGCTCTCAAGCTCTCTATTGCTCGCTGGGTAGTCTCTCTACACTTTGCACTCTTTGTCTCTCTACACACTTTGCACTCTCCTTCTTTCTGTACACTCTATGTCTATATGTCTAAATTTGTGTATTTCTATGTGTCTAGATGTCCCTTTTTTGCTTAATGTATGCTTTCCATATGATAATTTTGCTTGTCGACTCCTTTGGCATATACCACTAACTTTATTTGCATTCACATGTGTATCTTAGTGGATCCTAGTGGATCTGAGCCTTGGCTGTGCAACCCACCTTCCCACTCCTTGGTGCACACATTTCCCAAAGCCTTTGTACTTCATATGATGTATTTCTCTCCCTTTGAATCATCCTCTTATATCCACTTGAATGATATCCTAATTTTTCTTCGAGTGAATTTATAGAAAACAAAAGTTTTAATCGGGGGCACACAAAGGCTTTTGTACTTTACATAATTTCTTCACGTTTGACCTTGAATTCTCCAAATGTACACATAAAGGAGGGTGTACTTGAACCTTGCAAAACATCCTATCAAAACCTTCGAAAAGGCCCTTGAGACTTGTAATTAAATTCATCCACAAGTTGACAACTTCTTGGCCAGATGTGACCACTTTCCAACTTAGCATAGTGACATGCTCAATAGTTGCCCACCACCTTATGGGAATGCTTCCTCTCAGTGGTACTACAGTTCTTCTCAATCTTGGTCAATATTCAACTTGCATATTGGATAGGCCAATCTAATTTATACTCTTCACAATGTTGTGTGAGAAATGCCCCCACCGTATAGGCATTGACATCCACATGGGCATGAAAATATTTAGACTCATATGAGGTAACAAGGATTGGTGCTTCCACAAGCTTTGATATGAGAACCCAGTAAGTCTTTTCCTCTCCCTCATCCCACTTAAATGACACATCTTTACATGTAAGCCTTGCAAGTGGTCGAGCTACATCTGCATAATTTTTCATAACCCTTCTATGATATCCAATATGGCCCAAAAAGCTTTGTATTTGTTTTAGTGTCTTAGAATTGGGTAGCTTCAATAGAGCTATGATTTTATCTCATTCAACAGCCATACCTTTGGTAAAAACCACGTCTAAGAAGGTTAACTTCTATCACTAGAAAGTGATATTTGTTTGGATTTAGCTTCAACTTAGTATCCCTACATTTATTGAAGACTTGTCATAATTAGGCTAGCCGATCATTTAAGCATTCCATAGAAGTGCTAGTACAAGTACCTGAGAAGGAGGAAAAGTCACCAATGAAGATTTAGAGGGCCTCAAAGATCAAGGGTCCAAAGACAAGATTCATTGTTCTATTGAAAGTTGCAGGAGCATTTTTTAGTTTGAATGGCATTTTCACATAAACATAGGTTCCCATGGTCTGATGAAGGTCATCTTGTCTCGATCCTCTAGATGGATGGATCTCTAGTTATACCCATGAAAGCTTGTGCAGGGATCACTTGTAAGTGGCACTCCTGGAATTCATGGCCAAGCTTCTTGCATAGCTAGCAAGTTACATTTAAAAGAGGGCATTCACTTACCACATTTAAAAGAGGACACCACTTCCTACACAAAGTTCCTATAGTTCTTGATGGAATTGTCCCATCTCTCCTGCCTAAGCGTTCTCTTCTTTTTGTAGTTTTAAGGCTTCAACTTCATGTTGTAATTGTGCTACTGCAATCTCTTCTTCCTTCTAGGGTTTATTCCTCCTTAAGTTCTTGAAATCATTCCTCAATTGGGCCACTAGGTCCTCAAGTTCCATAAATTATGGGAGGCTAAAAAACTTGATTCCAAATTGATACCATTTTTGCTCCAACTTTTTCTTGTGTCAATGAACTCATCCATTGTTGTCATAGGGGGCACCAATTCCTTTATATTGCATTGGTTGGACATTGGAAGTGGCTTAGCAAGCCACATTTTGACAAAAAGGTCATGGGGAGGATCTGATAGTTTGGCCATAAGTGCTTTGGCTCAGGTGACAAATTTAAGGAAATGTATCTAGAACATTCAACCATAAGCTCTCCAATTCTTCAATAATGTTTTCCGGTTGTATTTCCTTGTTGAAATTGTGTTTTAAATAAATTGTTAATTGTCTCAAGTGGAAAATGGTTGTTGAAAAATTGACTAAATTTTTTATCTTCCAAGCCTTCCAATGTTGCTGGGAAGAGTATACAAAAAGCATATTTCCTCCTCTTTAACCCCTTGTTTTACATAAGGCTAAAAACCTCCTGAACTACTCATCAAGATCTTCATGTGCTAATCCCCTAAAGGAAGGGAATTTTATGTTCAATTAGGATAGTAAGGTTTCTAAGTCTACTTAGTCTACCATATGCCTTACTGATGACACAGATGAAGGGGGACTAGCTAACCTACGGGCAACTTTCCTTCTTGTGGTTTTAAAAGAGATTCCTAATGTTTCTAACTTAGTTGTAGTCATGAGATATGCATCCTCTTTTGTAATCTTAAGATGAATTCTAAGGAGAAAGAAAAGTTACCTCTTCAATCTCTAGTGTCGACACCTTTTGTATTTCTTCTCCTTCACTTGAGAATTGTGATTGGCCTTTTTCCCTTATGTGCAAGCTGCTTTGTCCCACCACGCATGCCAATTTCTTTTCTGGGAATTCTTTAGTTGAAAAGAGCTTGAGTGTTTGTAGGAGAAGATTAGAGACGAAGGGAAAGACATTGCACCAAAAGTCTCTATGCCTTAAATAAACGAGAAGATTACAATAGCTTTTTTCTTGCAAGAATAGGACAAAGTACTCACTGTGTAACACTTTTAGGAGAAAAGCACACACAAGTACCACCACATACTTCCAAGTACATGAGCAGTCTACCACCATGCCACTTCTCCACCTTAGCTAAGTGGCTTGCTCCTATGCTTGAACTCAAGCCTCCAATAAGGTTGAAGTCCTGAACATTTCCATTGCCGACCTGTCACACCTCCTTGATAGTACTATGGTCACAGTTTGGTTGCCTCTTGCTTGGAAATACCATGATTTGCACACATGAAAGAGCATATGATACTCTCTATTTAATAATCCTTGGCTCTCAAGCTCTCTGCTCTTTGTTGGATAGTGTCTACACACTCTGCACTCTTTGTCTCTCTACACACTTTGTGCTCTCTTTCTTTTTGCACGCTCTCTATCTATATGTCTAAGTGTGTATATGTCTATGTGTCTAGACGTCCCTTTGTTTATTAGCATATGATTTTCATATACTCTTTCCTATGGACTCATTTTGTGTATGCTGCTTCACTTGACTTGACTTGCATTCACATGTCTATCTTAGTGGATCCTAGTGTATACGAGTCTTGGTTGTGTAGTCCACCTTCCCACTCCTTACTGCACACATTTCCTCAAGGTTTTGTACTTTTTATGATGTCTTTCTCTTGATCTTCTTCAATATCCTTTTACCAAGATCTTCTTATATCTCCTTCAACAATATCTTATTTTTCCTATAGGGACTTTATAGAAAACGAAAATTTAAATGGGGGGGTCAGACAAAGGCTTTTCCACTTTATTTAACTTCTTCACTTTTGGCCTTGAGTTTTCCAAAATGTGCACATAAGGGAGAGTTCACCTCAACCTTCCAAACACTTCAAAAATCCTTACAAAACCTTCAAAAAGACCCTTGAGACTTGTAATTAATTTCATCGACAAGACAATTGTGAGCCTACCCATTGTGCACTATCTATACATGCATTGTGAGCCTACCCATTGTGCACTATCTATACATGCATTAACTGACAACTCCATGGCCAAATCTATACCACCTCTGCACCACTTTGCCAAGTGAGCATCATGATAGAATCAATAGAAACTTAAAAAATGAGTTGAAGAGAGTCACTTTTGACATATACACATATATTAAAAAATAGGCTCTTTTAAGTAAATATACATTGAAAATGAGACTTTAAAAAAAAAATATGTATATTTTATTCACATACATGCCCGAGTTTGATGATTTAGAAAGTAGATTCTCTTCCTTCCTATCTAGAAGACTAGATATAAGAGCTTAATCAAGCCTAAAAGAATCCTACTCCAACCTACTAAAAAGTGCCTTATTAAATGCATGTTTTCCCGTTAAACAAGAATAAGGTAGTATTAATCCCTAAAAATAAGAGATCGTTAGAAGGCCCATGCAAAGTTCATTGTTTTCCCTAACGTGTTTATTTAGTTTTCTTAATACAAATAGAAAGTAGAGTGAAAGTGCTAGTTAACGAGTCTTAAGTTTGATTTAGCATTTGGCTATATGATTTGTACACACTTTTTATTTATAGTTTCTCTCTCTCATTTGCTTTAATACACTTTAGTATTCTATCCCTAGTTCCAGATATGAACTAGCTCGGTAATAGGAAGTTATAAGTCAGTCATCTAGTTTTTCGGATGTTTATCGGCCTCAATTTCTTAATGTACATTTTGTAAACAAGATGCTGAACCTACTCGCCACTACCTCAACCAATCCAATTTCCAGTTTAAGTGAAACAACCTTTACTCATGTATTTTTATAAGTAATTAATCATAAAAACTCTATGTTACTTTATGTAGTGCCAACTTTTGTTTTTTTATGTATTTTTGCACCGAAAACTAGCTTCTCTCTCTCTCTCTCCCTCACTTTAATTGACTCCACATGAGTGAGATCATGTTTCGTGTAAATAAATCATAACATTAAAATCCGTATGGAATTTTTTTCTAAGTTTTATAACTATATAACTATATATAAATATATATATATAACTCAAATTGTATCGATAATCAAAGTTTTAAGATGTGGTTTTTTTCCCTGTTTCTACTTAGAACAAATTTGAAAAGGTACATACATGCATGCTTTCATACATGGATATGTATATATATACTTCAAGATAAAAATACTTAGAATCATAAGAGTGAGTGCACACACATACCTATTTTATTTATTTGGGATAGTGAAATAACTATTACCATCAACATTCAAATGCTTTCATTATAAGAATGACTTGAAAATGCTTAATGTAAGATACAGTAATCAATGTATCTTACATTAAGCATTTTCAAAGTATAGACTTCAATATTATAGCTTTATAGACTTTCAAAGTATACCGAATTATTTCAATGTTATGGTCTTTAGCTATAATTGGGTTGTAAAAAATTGGAAGATGTTACATACGTATGTGTTTTTCTTGATCTATAACTTCGTTGGGAATCCTAGCATAAATTATTTATAGTACATTGATCCAATTCTTAATCTACTTTTGACGTCTACTCCAATTTCTTATGCTCTATAACCATATAGTAACTACAAGCTTGGATAAGATAGTAAGTGGTTTCATGATTTCAAATATATCTATCTAATATTTCCTTTGTTGTTGTAGGCATCGTAGTTATCAACATACCTGTCTATCAGCACTGTAGTTATCAGCGGCTTGTTTCAAAAAGACCTCTTGCAATGAATTTCTACTTGACCTTTGTGATTTCTTTGCATGATGGAAGATCTCTTTATGGATAACTAGAAACTAGAACTTTGTGATTTCTTTGTGATTTCTTTTCTCTCGATTTGGTCACACCACGTATTATTAATGCCTTATGTCTAGCAATGTGTAACAGTATTAAACGCATTTCTTTATACCTTAATAAAAATATATGAAATTTTGAAGGTCTCATTTTGCTTCTAATAGTTTTGTAAAAACAAAAGTATTTTTATCCTAGGTAGTAATGGTTAGCTGAATGTCCTTAATTTTATACCGAAAAGTCCGACATGTAGTTTATTAGCACTCACAATGAAGCACTTTCAAAAAATTTTAACACTTTGTATATTATGTTCATAATTATTTATAAATTTTGGACTTCATAGGTTTACAAGTAGATCTCCTACTTCGATCAGTTTCCAACAATTTCATATGTCCTTGTCTCTCTTAGTAGAGTGAATTTACGAGTCCAGAGGTGCATACATACATACATACATACATACATACATACATACATACATACATACATACATACATACATACATACATACATACATACATACATACATACATACATACATACATACGTTCATACATACATACATACATACATACATACATACATACATACATACAAACATACATACATACATACATAAATTCATACATACATACATACATACATACATACATACATACATACATATGTATGTGTGTATGTATGTACATACATGCATGCATATACACATACACATACATACATACATACATACATACATACATACATACATACATACATACATACATACATACATACATACATACATACATACCTTTATACATACAAACATGCATACATACATACATACATACATACATACATACATACATACATACATACATACATACATACATACATGCATACATACATACATACATACATACATACATACATACATACATACCTTTATACATACAAACATGCATACATACATACATACATACATACATACATACATACATACCCACATACATACATACATACGTACATACATACATACGTACATACATACATACATACATACATACATACATACATACATACATACATACATGCAAACATACATACATACATACATACAAACATACATACATACATACAATAATACATACATGCATGCATACATACATACATACATACATACATACATACATACATACATACATACATACATACATACATACATACATACATACATATGTACCTACCTATGTACGTACGTACGTACATACATAGTATGTATGTACATACATACATACATACATACATACATACATATGCACAAACATACATAGACACACACACATATACATACATAAATACATACATACATACATACATACATACATACATACATACATACATACATACATACATACATGTTGGAGGATAAACACCCCTATGTGCACAACAAAAGTAAATGAACCCTCCTAGGATCCTGAAATTTTTCAGACATAGGCTCTGTATTTTCTGAGTTTCTCTGAGTCTATGCAGAGATTGAAAATGAAGTTTTGCAGCCTTAAACTACGTTTTGCAGCCTTAAACTAGACTATAAGAGCTTTCAAATGAGAGTAAAATCACTCCATTTGGATACTGGATGATGCCTCAACCAGCTGCAACAAAACAGATAACTTGATCTCTTCACAAAGTATGAGCTAACTAGACAGACACTGTTCTGGACATTGCTCTGCACATGTGCAGGCACTGAACCCGAGACTTATACCAGACAAAGTAGAACTTATAAGCTTTCCAAGAAGACAAGAATCATTGCAAATGGATTCCGGACGAAGGAGAAACGACAATTACAAGATAGGGGGGTCTGCCAAGATTATCTAGGGAGAAAGAGTATGAAAAAGTGAAATCTCTGCAAAATATGCAGAGAACAGCTATTAAGGGGTGTGCTTAAGCAAGGGGGCAGCTTGGGCACGTATTTCCATGACTCTAAGTCATAATACAATTCATTAGAGGTTTTAAAGACTAGTACCTCTTTAACCAATCAAAAGCATATACATGTCAAAAGTGAGGTCCAATCACATCAAGAGGTGAGCTAAATCTTCTCTAATCAGCTTCTTTCCATTATGGGCATAATTGGATGCCTCCAACTCGTGGAAATCAGCCTCCTTTGATGATGGATGATGTGGAAGGTTCAATTTGGGGCATGTTCCCACACTCTTGAGCTTGAAAAACTTTCAACACTCCCCCTCAAGCTCAAGTCTTTTCCTTTTGTTGCTTCAGCCTATGTCTCTTATGCTGATAGCTTCCTTGAATCCTCCAAGCTTTGTATGCTCAAGAAACTTTGTCATCATGTCTGCAACCTGCATTTTAGTGTTCACATACCTTATATCTAGCTCTTTTGCCATCACCTTTTCTCTAACGAAGTGGTAATGAACCTCTATGTGCTTGCTCCTTGCATGAAACATGGGATTGTTAGCTAGATAGATGTTTGAAATGTTGTCTCCATAAAGAGGAAACTCGTCCACTTCTACTTCCAAGTCCTTAAGTAGCTTCTTAAGCCATAATAGCTCACATGTAGCCAATGCTAAACCTCTGTACTCAGCCTCTATGGATGAAAGAGCAACAGTGGGTTGCTTCTTAGAGCTCCAAGGGATCACTTTTGTATCTATCATGAAAACATAACCCGATGTACTCCTTCGATCATCCTTGCTACCTGCCCAATCAGCATCACTATATCCTTTGACACTTAGATCAACATCATATGAGTAAAATAGACCTTGGTTGATGGTGTGCTTGATGTATCGAAGCACCTTTCTTGCCACCATAAGATGATCATGAGTAGGTGCATGCAAAAATTGAGAGAGAACACCTACTACATATGCAAGATCAGGTCTAGTCAATGTAGCATAAGCTAATGAACCAATTATGCTTCTATATAGTGTAATATCTTGTATAGCCTCTCCTTGACCTGCAACCAACTTTGTATTGGGCTCCATGGGCTGAGAAAGTGTCTTACAACCACTCATACCAAACCTGTATAGCACATCCAACAAGTATTTTCTTTGAATCAAGAAGATACCATTGTGTGCATAGATTACCTCTATTCCCAAGAAGTACTTTAGTGTTCCAAGATCAGATATCTGGAACTCCTTTCCTAGCTTTGATTTGATATCTTTAATACCTGCAATATCACTTCCTGTGATAATCAAATCGTCCACATAGATGCATATGTATACCGTCTTGTCTCCTTGCTTCTTCATGTAAAGTGATGGATCTGCAACACTTTCTTTGTATCCACAACTTGATAAATAATCCACTTACCTCTGATTCGAGGCCCTTGGGGCTTGCTTTAGTCCATATAATGCTTTCCTTAGCTTGCAAACATGATTTGGGTACCTCATACTAGCAAATCCTTGAGGTTGGCTCATGTAGACTACTTCTTCAAACTCTCCATTGAGGAAGGCATCCTTCACATCCAACTGATATAAGCTCCATTTCCTTGATGTGGAGACTGCAATCAAAGTCCTAATTGTTGGCATCTTGGCTACGGGGCTAAAAGTTTCATCATAATCTATCCCATAGCTTTGGGAGAAGCCTTTCGCCACCAACCTTGCTTTGTACCTAGCAATGGAACCATCTGAATTTCTTTTAATTTTGTAAAACCACTTATTACCTATCACCTTCATGCCTTCTTGAGCTGGTACCAAGCTCCAAGTATGGTTCTCATCAAGTGCTTTGAGCTCTTCCTTCATTGCCTCTTGCCATTCCTTGCAATCCTTAGCTTCTTCATAACTCGTTGGTTCTTCGTCCTTGATTACCTGAGTCATGTATGCATAATGCTTTGCAATGAAATTATCATATGTTAACCTTTGTACTAGATATCTTACTCTTGAAGACCTTCTTTCACTTCCTTTAGATGTGGTTGCCAATTTTCTTTCTTTGTTTTGCGACTCTTGGAGTTTGAATTTCTTCTATCTCTTCATCTTCCAACATGCTCTCGTCCACATAGCTTCCTTCTTCAACTGAAATCTTCTCATTGCCTTTGACTTTGCTTTCTTTAGAGATGGTCTCTCTTTCCCTAAGCCTTCCACTCCATGGTGAGGGTGTCCTTGTGTTGCATGAGTTGCTTGGACCACTTAAATCCATGCTTTCTTGAACTCTATCATCATTCTTCAAATCTGTCTCACCTATGTCTTCAACCTGCAATGGACTTGTGCATGCATACCAAGGCTTCAACTCATCAAAGACAACATCCCTACTTACCTTCAGCTCCTTGCTGATGGGATTATAGCATTTATACCCCTTTTGTTCCATAGAATATCCCAAAAAAATACACCTTTCAGATTTGGCATCTAACTTTGACCTCAACTCTTGAGGTACATGTACATAGCCTATACAACCAAAGACTCTAAGATGTGAAATGCAAGGTTTTCTTCCACTCCATGCTTCCTCAGGGGTTAGATGATGTATACCTGATGTAGGACATCTATTCATGATGTATGTGGCTGTATATGTAGCCTCTCCCCAATAACAATGCGGCATATTCATTTCGTTGAGCATACACCTTGCTACCTCTGCTATGTGTCTGTTCTTTCTCTTTGCTACCCCATTTTGTTGAGGGTTATACCTGCATGTAAATTGTCTTTTGATGCCATTGAACTGCAAAAATTCAAAAAATTCATGGGAGAAGTACTCTCCCCCTCCATCGGATCTCAAAGTTTTGATAAACTTGCCAGATTCCTTCTCCACCTGTGCTTTGAATTTCTTGAAGTAGTGGAACACATCTGATTTGTTTCTAATGCAATACAACCATACTTTTCTTGAAAAGTCATCAATGAAGGTTACAAAATACCTATTTCCAGCAAGGGATGCTTCTCTTGTTGGACCCCAAACATCCGTGTGAATGAGGTCTAAAACATTTGCACTTACATAGGTACTCTTCTTGAAGGGCAACCTTGATTGTTTTCCTTGTTGGCAAGCTACACAAATTTCATGCAAAATTTTAGATGAAAAATTTGGTAGGCCTCTTACCAAGCTCCTCCTTTGCATGTCCTTGAGCTTTTGTAGGTTGATGTGACCTATTCGTTTATGCCATAGATCCAAATCTGCTATCCTCTTGTCTCCATATGTTGACATACATTGAATGGTGTGGCTGATTTATGTCCATTGTGAACATTCTCCCTTGCTTTTTTCCTTTTGCTATGAGCTTGAAACCTGCCCTTGGATCCTCAACAAAACATCCTCTTTCATTGAACGTAACTTGATAGCCCTTTTCTACCATTTGGCCTACCGAAATCAAGCTTTTGGTAATAGTAGGGACATGTAATACCTCTGATAAGCACTTTGCTCTTTGATTTCCTTCCAAACTGATATCTCCCATATGTTGAATGATATGCTCTGAGTTATCACCTGTTTCCACATGCGCTTGATGCTTTGGGACCTGCAAATTACTAAAAAAATCCTTTCGACATGACATATGATTGCTACATCCACTGTCTACATACCATACATCTTCACTAGCTTGAGTTGTATCTTCACCATACCTCATGGCAAGTAAATAATCATTCCCTTGGCTGGATGATGTGTTTGCATAATTACCTTGCCCTCTATAATTGTTGTTGTTGCTTTGATTCCCTTGTCTTTGAGCTCTATGATAGCATTCATTTGCAAAATGACTGGGCTTACCGCATACAAAGCATCCGTTTGAAGTGGCTTGTCCTCTTCCACCAAATCTTGCACCTCTTCCTCTATTTGTGGCTCTTCCACCTCTTTGACCTGCATTTTCTTGTTGTCCGTGACCTCCTTGGTTGCTTTGATATCTTCCTCTTCCTCTTGTAGCACCTCGATTGTGTCTTCCTCTTCCTCTACCTGCATACAACAATTGCCCTTGGCTATCCTTGGCATTATGACCACCAAGTTTCATCTCCTCTGTCACCATGAGAGTGATTAGTTGATCAAAATCAGGAAGAGAGTCCCTTACATACACTGAAGTTGTGAAATCCCTCCATTTTTCATCATCCCTAAGTCCATTTAGGGTGTGGGCAACAAGATCATCATCATCTAGGGCACAACCGATTGACCCTAGTGCATCTGCAAGCTCTTTAGCCTTTAATATGTAAACATTAGCACCTTGAGAGGGGATTTTCCTAAGATTATTTAGCTCATTCTTGAGTTGAATTTTTCTAGCTTTTGTGGAGGTTGAGTACAATCTCTCCAAGCACTCCCACACCTTCTTCGATGTATCCAGATCTTGAATATGCCCTACCATAGAGTTGCTAATATACTGAGATAAAATGAAAATGACCCTTTTGTCCCTTTCATCCCACTCTCTTACTGCTCTTCTCTGGTCATTGGTTGGATTTACCTCATCTATGTAGGGTTTTGACTCTCCACCACTCACAAGTCCCCACAAACCTTTCCCCATCAAAAAATTGCTTATTCTAAATTGCCATGGTTGGTAGTTTCCTTTTTCGAGCTTCTCAATCTGAGCATTGAGATCAGCCATGGTGCCTCCTATCTCTTTTGAACCTCCCCCTTGATGCAATGAAGTTGAAAAGGATGGCTTTTACCTCAAAAAATAGAGCTACTCCTCTTGATGAAGCTTCATCTTTGATTTGATGATGTATTTGGTTCGCCTTGTTGTTGACGTGCCCGTTCTTTGCTTCCTTCCTTCAAACTTTGATGAAGTCTTCACTTCGCTTCAGTAGCTCCTTCTTCTCTCTTTGATATTCCACTTATAGCTCTGATACCACTGTTGGAGGATAAACACTCCTATGTGCACAACAAAAGCAAATGAACCCTCCTAGGATCCTGAAATTTTTCAGATATAGGCTCTGTATTTTCTGAGTTTCTCTGAGTCTATGCAGAGATTGAAAATGAAGTTTTGTAGCCTTAAACTAGACTTTAAGAGCTTTCAAATGAGAGTAAAATCACTGCATTTGGATACTGGATGATGCCTCAACTAGCTACAACAAAACAGATAACTTGATCTCTTCACAAAGTATGAGCTAACTAGAGAGACACTGTTCTAGACATTTCTCTGCACATGTACAGAAACCAAACCCGAGACTTATACCAGACAAAGTAGAACTTATAAGCTTTCCAACAAGACAAAAATCATTCCAAATGGATTCGGGATGAAGTGTTGGTGCATTTTACCCAAGCCTACATGCTTGATATATTTGATATTATCCTCATTTGTAAGTCACATGAGTAGTCATGTGAACACCTCTTGTAAAAGAGTACATTTTATCTCTTGTAAATGGAAAAAGAAAAAAGGAAAAGGATGGCTTACCTCATGCATGATGTAAAAGCAAATTTGTGGCTATAACTACCAAAATCACGAATTTTTGAGCTGAGGGAATCTCTCCTAACTTTGGGGATCACTTTTAGGTGGTGCCATTCGAATTCGAATTCAAAACTCCCTCCAAGAATAGCTATAAAAGGAGCAAGAAGGAAGAGGCGATTAGCAAGCCTTGTACGTGACCACTTCATGTCATTTTGTAGAGATTGAAGAGCTTACTCCATAGCTCTATCATTCTACTCCCATTGTGCAAAGATTCATTGCCAATGTGGTTGTAATCATATGTGAATCTATACATTTATTATCATCTACCTCTCTGTTTTGTTCTCTGCTATACTCACTCAGAGCAGTAACTTCAGAAGGTCATACCTCGAGTTTTACTGAACATTTTTCAGTGTTTTAAAGTGCGTTGGATAGCTCTCACTGTCTAGTTTCTACCTATAAATTTTCAAGGTCATTGGATTTATACTTTTGGAGATATCTGCATTTTACTGCTTACTGGTCTATCTCTGCAGAGCCCCGAGAATTGTGGGAATGTTCCAGAACTTGATGAAACTTGTTCTCAGTGCTCAGTCCATCATTTGAAGTGTTTTAACTTGGAATAGGAAGCTTGCTAAGTCTATTTGCTATGCCCAAAAGGAATTTTTCTAATTCCTTCCAGGTTGAGAGCACTGTTCATTTTTTCCAGCAGGTGTATGTCCAAAAATAGCAAGTTTTGGGAGCTAGTCATTTCGCAACTAGCCTGTCTTGACTTAAACTTTTGGGATACATGTTCCAAAGTACTTGGCTCATATTTTGGTGGATTTAGGAAGCTCAAAGGGTCTACTAATCAACTCTGAAGTCTCAGTTGGCTGGTGTGAAGCTGGTTGTAGCGGCACCTACTCATCTTTGGATTGCATCCACCATCTCTCTTCACAGTGGTATCAGAGCATAGTCAAGCAACATGGGAGATGGATTTCCATCAACAATTGACAAATTGGATCGAAACAACTATCCGGCATGGTCTCTAAGGATGGAGGCTTACCTTCAAGGGAGGAATCTATATGGATTCATATCCGGAGATGAAGCAATGCCAACCATGAGGAACAAAGGGCAACCATCACATGAAGAAGTGGAAGGACTTTCGAATTGGTGTTCGAAGGATGCACTTGCAAGGTCCTATATTCTAAACTCAATCTCTGATTTTCTTTTACCTCATGTCAAGGGATGCAAGACATCAAGAGAAACCTGGAATGCACTTGCTTCTTTCTTCTCTTCCAACACTCGAGCAAGGAAGAACCAATTGTGGATGGAGTTCACAACAATGAAGAAAAGCCCGAAGCAAAATGTGACTGATTATGTCACAAAGATGAAGGAGATTTCCGACCAACTTGGAAGCATTGGAGAGGTAATTGAAGAGGAGCAAATCATAAGACAAATCATGAATGGAATCAAAGCAGACGACAAGTGGGAGTCATTCACAACAGCCATGGATTTATACATGGATATGCATGTACCCGACCTCAACACACTCATGGGCCAACTCTTCACTCATGAAGCAAAGATTAGCAAAGGTGGTGAGTCCTCAAGAGGTAATCAAACTTCTGCCTTATATTCCGATAAAGCTAAGGTCAAGGACAAGTCAAAGAATAGAAAGAATGAAGATGAAGGAAGCTCTTTCCAAGCAAACTTTGCAGGTAGAGGAAGAGCTAGAGGAAGAGGCAGAGGTGGAAAGCAAGGCAGGGGGAGATTCCAATCATCTCAACCTTGCAACATATGTGGCTTATCTAACCATACTACTGAAGAATGTTTCAGGAACCCGAGGAACTCAAGAGGAAGAGGATTCAATAGAGGTGGCTATGGATCAAATAGAGGTAGATACAATGGAGGCTACAACAACAACAACTACTACAACAACAATTACAACAACAACAACAACTATCAAAGTGGCCATAGAGGAAGAAGAGACTACAATAACTATGCAGAGGACCAAAGTCAAGAAGATTCATTATTGATCATGAATCTATCAGTAAAGAAGGGTAAGGATGATGATCACATATTTTACATTGATTCAGGATGCTCGAACCATGTAGCAGGAAATGTGGCTTTACTTTCTGATTTGGAAGATCCTCATAACAAGCATGAAGTGCAGACAGGAGATGACACAAAGCACTCAGTGGAGAAGATAGGTAATGTGAAGACATCAGATGGGAATATGAACCTCTTAAGCAAAGTCTTGTATGTCCCTACAATTACCAAAAATTTAATAAGTGTTGGACAGATTGTTGAAAAAGGATTGCAGGTTAGATTCAATCGATTTGGAGCATATGTTGAAGACCCAAGGCAAGGCTTTCGAAGGATTGCCAAAGGAGAAAAGACAGGAAGGCTTTTCACTTTTGAAGTGGAAGATACAAAGAACATAGCTTTGTTTAGCTATGGATCTCAAACTCTAACAGAGTTGGAGATATGGCACAAAAGGCTTGCTCACATTGGTGAGAGGACACTCAAACAGATTTGCAGGGACCAAAGTGTACTTGGTTTGCCTAATATCACAAGGCAACACATGATTTATAAGTGTGAAGCTTGTCAACTCGGCAAGGCTCATAGACAGCCTTTCAATAAGAAAGGATATATGTATCAAAATCCTTTGGATCTAGTGCACACGGATATGTGGGGTCCAAGTAAGGAGCCATCTATATCAGGCTCAAGATATTATGTGTCTTTCATAGATGATTGTAGCAGGTGGACCATTCTGTTTTTCATGAAGCACAAGGATGAAGTGTTTAATTGCTTTAAGAAGTATATTGCTCTTGTTGAAAATCAAACAGGTAGGACTTTGAAAAGACTCAGATCAGATGGTGGAGGAGAATACTTCTCTTCTGAATTTGATGCCTTCTTGCATGAAAGAGGCATTAAAAGGGAAGTCACTACAAGGTATACACCCGAACTCAATGGTGTAGCAGAGAGGAGGAACAGAGCTATCGTCGAAGCTGCAAGGTCCATGCTCAACGAAAAGGGATTGCCGAACTACCTATGGGCAGAGGCTGTGTCGACAGCCACATATCTCATAAATAGACTTCCATCTAAGTCACTAGATGGAACCACTCCATATGAAGTGTGGAATGGAAGAAGACCTAGTCTAGAGCATTGTAAAATCTTTGGATGCTTAGCCTATGCTCACATTCCTTCTCAAGTAAGAGGGAAATTGGATCCCAAGGCAGAGAAGTGTGTATTCATTGGTTATGATCAAAACCAAAAAGGATATAGATTGTACAATCCAACCAATAAAGGATTTTCTGTGAGTAGAGATGTAATTTTTGATGAAAACAAATCATGGTTTGATGATGACAGGAAAGTGAAGCTGCCATATGACTTGGATGAAGATTTTCCATCACTTCAACCAAAGGAGCCAAAGCAGATTGAAGAAAGTGATTCGGAGATTGACCTAGAAGACTTGGAAAGACTAAAGCTATGGAAGAACAAAGGTAAAGCAAAGATGCAGGATGCTACATATGGACCGGAGAGCTCACATCAACCACTTAGAAGGTCTTCAAGGGAGAAGAAGAAACCAGAGAGGTTTGGTTATGATACTTCTTTGGTCACCAAGCACTCAATCTACATTGCAAAGGATTCAACCAATGAAGAACCTACCACATTCGAAGAAGCACAAAGCAAGAAAGCTTGGAGAGATGCAATGGATGAAGAAATGGAAGCCTTGAAGGAGAATGACACTTGGGAGCTTGTACCTAACAAGCCATCTATGAAGATAATCGGATCTCGATGGATATACAAAATCAAGAGGAATCCAGATGGAAGTATAAATAGACACAAAGCAAGGTTAGTTGCTAAAGGGTTTGCTCAAACCCATGGTATTGATTATGAGGAGACTTTCTCTCCTGTTGCAAAAATGCCTACAATTAGGGTTCTCATTAGTCTTGCTGCATCTAGAAATTGGAATCTTTATCAACTTGATGTAAAGAATGCTTTCTTGAATGGATGGATTTCTGAGGAAGTGTATATGGCACAACCTCCTGGATATGAGGATGCACATCATCCTAACTATGTATGCAAACTAAAGAAAGCTTTGTATGGATTGAAGCAAGCTCCAAGAGCTTGGAATTTCAGATTGGTGACTTATTTGCAGGACCAAGGATTCAAAGCTAGCAAGGCGGATACCTCTTTGTTCATAAAGAGGAATGGATCTGAAGTGATCTATTTATGTGTGTATGTTGATGATATTATTATCACAGGCAATGATCTTGAAGGAATCAAACAGGTAAAGAGTCAAATGAAGGAGGAGTTCAAAATAAGTGACCTCGGACCACTTACTTATTTTCTTGGATTGGAGTTGATCTACACAGATTCAGGTATATACATCACACAAAGGAAGTATGTCCATGACATGCTCGTCAAGTTCAAGATGGAAAATACCAAGTGTGCAGGTACACCTATGGAGCAAAATCATAAGCTTAGTGCTTATGAAGGAGAGCCAATTGAAGACATCACAAGCTATCAAAGCTTGGTTGGAAGTTTGAACTATGCAACACTCACAAGGGTGGATATATGCTATAGTGTTAGCATATTGAGTCAGTTTATGCATAAGCCGAGAAGACCACATATGGAAGCGGCCAAGCGAGTCCTCAAGTATCTAAAGGGGACCATGAATGAAGGTTTGTTTTATTCATTTACTTCAGATATTGAGCGAAAGGTCTACTCAGATGCAGATTGGGCCGGATCTAAAGATGATAGAAGAAGC
>CM035438.1:65397203-65684703 GCA_020310875.1 Ceratopteris richardii
AGAGTAGAAGGAAAACTCTAATAAGAATCAAGAAGCCACTACAAGGAATACGGGGGCATAGCAATAGTTAACATGAAACATTTTCATTGCTATGTGATTGTTCATTTTCATCGGACTGGGCATCGAGCATACACCGTCATCTAAACGATGTTAATCTTGATGTTATTTCTGACATTGTTTCCAACATTCTTAGCGATGCTCACAAAAACATTGTTAATTGAACGTCACTTATATGACTTATAAAAGAGCATCGCATATGTGACATTCAATTGCGTCGCTTATGTGACGCTTTGCATAATCACATACACGATGCTTTTACATCGCTTACGTGATAGTGGTGTTTAATAAAAATGAAAAAATCATTGCATCACTCTTCAATCATCATTTTATGTGCATATGATCAAAGAGCTCTCCAACATTTAGATCTATGCTGTGCTTACGAGCTCCAAAAATCTCTTTCTGAATCTCTCGTTTATTGTCTCTCTCTCTCTCTCTCTCTCCTTCTTTCTACCTCTTTCTCTTTCAATTTCTATCTCTCTCTCTCACTCTTTCTATTTTTTTCTTCTCTCTTGTGATCTCTCTCTCTCTCTCTATCTCTCTCTCTTTCTCTCTCTCTCTCTCTCTCTATTGCAGGTTATTCAAGAAGTTCACCAAGCATAAAATATGGCTAATTATTGTAAGTATAGTTTTCATTGTTTGTATATCATTTAAGATGTTTTATTTTCATTAATTAACATACTCACACTTACTCATTCATATGCACATATGCACATATACATGAACATGCATGCTCACACATATACACACACATACACACACATACACATGCACATACACACACATATACATACACATGCACATATATGCTATACACATACACATACACATACACATACACATACACATACACATACACATACACATACACATACACATACACATACACATACACATACACATACACATACACATACACATACACATAAACATATACATACACATGCACATACACATACACATACACATACACATACACATACACATACACATACACACACACACATACACACACACACGTACACGTACACGTACACGTACACGTACACGTACACGTACACGTACGCGTACACGTACACGTACGCGTACGCGTACACGTACGCGTACGCGTACACGTACGCGTACGCGTACACGTACGCGTACGCGTACACGTACGCGTACACGTACACGTCCACGTACACGTACACGTCCACGTCCACGTACACGTCCACGTCCACGTACACGTCCACGTCCACGTCCACGTCCACGTCCACGTCCACGTCCACGTCCACGTCCACGTCCACGTCCACGTCCACGTCCACGTCCACGTCCACGTCCACGTCCACGTCCACGTCCACGTCCACGTCCACGTCCATGGACGTGGACACGTACACGTACACGTACACGTACACGTACACGTACACGTACACGTACACGTACACGTACACGTACACGTACACGTACACGTACACGTACACGTACACGTACACGTACACGTACACGTACACGTACACGTACACGTACACGTACACGTACACGTACACGTACACGTACACGTACACGTACACGTACACGTACACGTACACGTACACGTACACGTACACGTACACGTACACGTACACGTACACGTCCACGTCCACGTCCACGTCCACGTCCACGTCCACGTCCACGTCCACATCCACGTCCACGTCCACGTCCACGTCCACGTCCACGTCCACGTCCACGTCCACGTCCACGTCCACGTCCACGTCCACGTCCACGTCCACGTCCACATGCACATGCACATGCCCATGCACATGCAGATACACATACACACGCACATACACATGCACATACACATGCACATGCACATACACATGCACATACACATGCACGTACACGTACACGTACACGTACACGTACACGTACACGTACACGTACACGTACACGTACACGTACACGTACACGTACACGTACACGTACACGTACACGTACACGTACACGTACACGTACACGTACACGTACACGTACACGTACACGTACACGTACACGTACACGTACACGTACACGTACACGTACACGTACACGTACACGTACACGTACACGTACACGTACACGTACACGTACACGTACACGTACACGTACACGTACACGTACACGTACACGTACACGTACACGTACACGTACACGTACACGTACACGTACACGTACACGTACACGTACACGTACACGTACACGTACACGTACACGTACACGTACACGTACACGTACACGTACACGTACACGTACACGTACACGTACACGTACACGTACACGTACACGTACACGTACACGTACACGTACACGTACAGGTACACGTACACGTACACGTACAGGTACACGTACACGTACACGTACACGTACACGTACACGTACACGTACACGTACACGTACACGTACACGTACACGTACACGTACACGTACACGTACACGTACACGTACACGTACACGTACACGTACACGTACACGTACACGTACACGTACACGTACACGTACACGTACACGTACACGTACACGTACACGTACACGTACACGTACACGGACACGTACACATACACGTACACGTACACGTACACATACACGTACACATACACATACACATACACATACACATACACATACCCATACACATACACATACACATACACATACACATACACATACACATACACATACACACACACATACACATACACATACACATACACATACACACACATACACATATATGCACAAACATATCTACAAGAACATAAAAGAACATGCATTCATGCATTATTGCATATACACATACACATACACACATCAACACATATTTATACACATGCATATGCACATTCACATGCATGCACATACACATGGATGCAAATGGAGATGCATGCACATGCACATGCATGCTCATACATATACATATGCGTACACACACACACACATATACACACACACATGCAAAATTACACACACATATACACATACACACACCTACACATACACATACACACACACAACATACTTATACACATACACATACATATGCACATACATACATATGCACATACATACATATACACACACATACACATACACATGCACATATGTACACACACATATGCACATACATTTACACAAACACATGCACATACATACATATACACACACATACACCTGCACATACACACACATATGCACATACACTTACACATACACATGCACATGCATACATATACACACACATTCACATAGACACATACACTTATACATGCACATGCACATACATACATATACACAGTCATACACATACGCATACACATACACATACACACACATACACATGCATATATACCTACACATACACATACAAACACATACATACACTTAAACACATACACATGCACATACACACATATACACACATATACACACATATACACACATATATACACATATACACACACATATACACACATATACACACATATACACACATATACACACATATACACACACATACACATACATATGTACATATACAGATACACACACACTTACAGATACACATACACATACACATACACATAAATACACATACACATACACATACACATACACATACACATACACATACACATACACATACACATACACATACACATACACATACACATACACATACACATACACATACACATACACATACACATACACATACACATACACATACACATACACATACACATACACATACACATACACATACACATACACATACACATACACATACACATACACATACACATACACATACACATACACATACACATACACATACACATACACATACACATACACATACACATACACATACACATACACATACACATACACATACACATACACATACACATACACATACACATACACATACACATACACATACACATACACATACACATACACATACACATACACATACACATACACATACACATACACATACACATACACATACACATACACATACACATACACATACACATACACATACACATACACATACACATACACATACACATACACATACACATACACATACACATACACATACACATACACATACACATACACATACACATACACATACACATACACATACACATACACATACACATACACATACATACACATACACATACACATACACATACACATACACATACACATACACATACACATACACATACACATACACATACACATACACACATGCATATGCATAAAACATATCTACATGCACATATATACACACACAGATACACACATATACATGCATATAGACACACAGAGTTATAGACATATACCTACATGTGCATACATATATTTTATACACACAACTACAGGCACATACATACATATATACACACTAACACACATATAATATGAATGAATTATATATTTAAAGTAATAAATCACATGTTAAATATAAACAATAATACAATCATTAGAACAAGACTTTTCATTAATTAGTACCACATACACAATTCAAAACATAATTGGAATGAGAAAATATATAGATATAAAAAGATATGTATATCAATGTAAAATATATATCCAATGTAATATATCAGTCATCTTGATCATGATCATCCACATCATCATGTAAGTCCTCATCATCATGATGATCCTCATCATGATGATATTTGATGTATCTGTAGTGGCATCATGGGTAGAGGTGTGAGCACTCTATGACGATCAAGATCATCCCACCTATGTCTGTCTCTCCACCTCATCCATATGTGCCTCTCCATAATACTTCTATATTACATATAACAAACATAAATAAATAAAACATCAACAAAAATAAAATAATTATATGAAATTTATTAATACTCACAAAAGCATTTGGATGATCTCACATGTACTCACTCACTTGTTGCTATCCACAATGTGTAGCAAAATTGATTTCCTTTTTAGTAGGATATCGACCATAATCCTTTCGGTGCATTGAAACAAGCAAAAAAGATAAATGATTAGTGTTTTAACTAAAATATAAAATATGGTTTCAATAATAAATATACTTACAAATGTAGCTACAAAATCATGATGGCCCATTTGGTCTAAGTGCCATGTATGACTTGACTCAACTCTCTTCTTTGCAGCAATCTGCATTTATTTAATGAAACTAAAATACATAGATTAAATGTAAAAACATTTATAAAACATATGAGAATTATAAGTCACAATATTATAAACTATTAATTTTATACCTTCTGTTGAGGAGATGATTCCTGAAGATGTAGCTGTTTGTGAAAAAACTGCCACATCTTAGGTGGTATGTTAGGTCTTCTCTTACTTTTTTCTACCATACAATATCTCCTGATATTTTAATCTCAAACAAAAAAAAGATCATAATAAAAAAAAAAGTTTAAATTTATAAACATGCATACACATACACACATACATACACTTACGCATACATACTTACACATATATACACATACCCACACATATACATACACACACATACATACCCACACACATACATATATATACACACATACACGCATACACATACACATACACATATGCATGCACTTACACATACATACATACACACACATACATGCATACACATACACATATTCATACACTTACACATGCATACATACCCACACATACACATACACACACACATACATGCATACACATACACATATACATACACTTACACATACATACATACACTTACACATACATACATACATACACACACATACATACACACACATACATACCCAGACATACACATTCCCAGACATACACATGCCTAGACATACACATGCCCACACATATACATACACACAAATACATACAAAATACATGCACACATACACATACACACATACACACAAATACACATACACATATACATACACTTACACATACATACATACATACACATACACATACCCGCACACACATACATGTGTACACATACACATATACATACACTTACACATACATACATACACTTACACATACATACATACACACACACATACATATACCTACACACATACATACTAAAGATGCACAAAGACACATACGCACATACACAAAAATACACATACACATATACATACACTTACACATACATGCATACTCTACTTACACATACATACATACACACACACATACAAATACACACACACAAATACATGCAAACACATACACATATACATACACTTACATACATACATAAACTTACACATACATACATGCACACACACATACATGCATACACATACATACACTTACACATACATACATATCCACATGTACACATACATACACACACACATACATGCATACACATACACATATACATACACTTAACATACATACATACACTTAAACATACATACATACCCACACATATACATACACACATACATACTAATTAAATACATGCACACATACACATACACACATACACATACACACATACACATAAATACACATACTCCTAGACACATGCATACACACTCATACATTTCATACAAACATATACATACAAATATATACACACATACTTACACTTACACATACATACATACACTTACACATACTACATGCATATAGACACATACATAATAAATACATACACATTTATAAACATCTATACATATATGCATGCATACACATACCCACACATATAGATACACACACATACATGATAAATACATGCATACATACACATAAACACACATACACCCACATATACATACATACATACACATGTCATACATTTATTGTTGGAGGAGATGGTGGACACCTTCCAAAGATGAGCAACATATAATCCAATGTCATAATCAAGAATCCTAATCATCATCATCATGATCATGATCATCATCATTATCAGCAGCATCATGATCATCCTGATCATCCTCATCCTCATCATCATGATCACCCTGTGACGATTGAGATCGTCCCTCCTGTGTCTGTCTCTCCACCTCATCCATATCTTCCTCTCCATAATACTCCTGTATTACATATAACAAACATAAATAAGTAAAACAATTAAACATTCATAAAAATAAAATAATTATATAAAATTTAATAGTACTCACAAAGGCATCCGGATGATCTCGCATATGCTCGCTCAAACGCCGATATCCAAAATGTGTAGCATACTCGATCTCATGTTTCGTAGGATATCGGCCATAATCCTTTCGCTGCATTGAAACAAATAAAAAAGATTAGTTTCTTGCATTTTAACTAAAATAAAAAATATACTCACAATAACACATATACTTACAAATGTAGCTACAAAACCATGATGGCCCATTTGGCCTAGGTGCGATGTGTGGCCCGACTCAACTCTCTTCTTTGCAACAGCCTGTTTATTTAAGAAAAAAGAAATACATAAATTAAATGTAAAAAATTACTAAAATATATGAAAATTATAAATATAAACTATTAATTTGTATACATTCTGTTGAGGAAATGACTCTTGAAGGCGTAGCTATCTACGAAAAAACTGCCACGTCTCAGGTGGTATGTTAGGTCGCCTCCTATTTTTTTCCACCATACAATATCTCCTGTTAATTTAATCTCAAACTGAAAAAAAATCAGAATACATACACATATATACACACATACACATACACATACACATACCCACATACACATATACATGCAAACATATACACATACATATATGCATACATATACACATATACATACATATAACATAAACAAACATATACATATCCACATATATACATACGTACACACACATGCATGCATATACACTCATTCATACAAAATACATGCATTTATCCCACAATAATGTGTATTTGTGTATTTGTGTATATGTGAATATGTGTAAATGTGTATATGTGTATATGTGTAAATATGTATATGTGAATGTTTATGTATGTAAATAATCAGATTATTAATATCAAATACCATTATTTGTAGATTTTGATCAATCAGATGGAACTCCACCACCGTCTCCTCATCGTGCAACGACTATATACTGTAAGTATATCAAACATTTAATTTTAAATATATTTGATGGATACATAACTTATATATTTTTTTGTTTCTTATTATAATCAGATTCTGATCAATCAGAGGGTACTCCACCACCTCCTACCCATGCAACGACTTCACATGTGTCCTCCGATAGGAATTATGATGAATTTTACTATCAAGAGCATATTATATGTTGGTGTAACTCTTGTTATGGCACGTATCGAAGACCATGATTGGAATGTATTGAACGAGGTAGAGTATGGTACTTTTGAGTGTGCACCATCACCTGGTCAACGTGATAATGCTTTGGTATGTATTTTTTATGTAAATTAATGTCATTATTTTACTTAAAAACCATATACAAAATCAAATTACTATTGATATACAGGAATACTTGCTCGATGATGATGATGATGATAATAATTTTTCTCATAATGCTAATATACCTCGTACACGTCATGGACTTGCTGTTCATCAATCACAAGCAGAGGTTTCTAGAAATCCTCTACCTCCTGGTTTAGAGACTGAAACGGCGGGAGATTATCCATTGCCAGCTCGTGATCGTTCTCTAGTACAAACATATGATAGAAGAAGATATGGAGGATGGAATAGAGGACCACTTCCTTTAGATGGAGAGGTTTTCAACCTTTGGGGTAATCGCTATATGATTGCTCCATCCACTATTACTAATGCTGGTCGTGGTCTCTTTGTTGTAGAGGATTTGTATGTGCCTCCGAACTCTGAAGTCGCTCTTATGTCATTTTGTGGTCCTATATATGGATGGGGAGATTGGCATCGACTTTCACATTATGTTCAAAGCATGAGTACTTATGGAATATGCTTGAACGCAGCATCCCTTACTAGTAGAAGGATTTTACATGCAGAAAATGAAAGATTATATATTGATGGAAGACCTTACATACATGGAAATATAGCAGGTTTAATAAATAGTAGTCAAGGGTTACATAATAGTTCAAGGACTAATTGCACATTTGAGGAGCGTGAAAATAGTCATGAATCACCATACATGAGTAGAGATGTATCAAGATACATAGTTGTCAATGCTATTACTACATTACATGCTCGTGATGAACTATTAGTGAATTATGGATGGCTTTGACCTCCAAGAGCACCTTTTATCTAGAGAGAATAAAACTTTCTATCCATATTTAATAACTTATATATTTAATTTTATGTTTAAAGTTTATTTTTTATTCATTTATGGAATACTAATGAATTTTATTTATATGTGTAGATTCCAATGTACGATGTTGATGATATTCCTCCACACCATTCACAATTGCCAGTAAGACCTCATTTATCAGAAGCTTCTATGAGGAGGCTATGCAAAAGTGATCCTGTGAAATATGCATGGTTGAAAGATCTATATTCAAAAGAAGATAAAGTACAAGATTTGTGCGACAAAAATGAAGATGATGGCATGGTAGATTTTATTGAGGATTGGTATCAAAATGACAGTGAGAGCATTGATATTTCTAAAAATGAGAAATATCTTCGAGAGGAATGTCTAAAACATGTATATGAAGGAAGTTGTTTGACACGACTAAGTGCGAGCTTACTTATTCTTAATCTCCAAAATCGTTTTGGATGGAGTAATGTATCAGTATCGACACTATTGAGGTATAATTTTCAATTTTCTATATATATATATATATATATATATATATATATATATATATATATATATATATATATATATGCATATATATATATATATATATATATATATATATATATATATATATATATATATATATATATATATATATATATATATATATATATATATATATATATATATATATATATATATATATATATATATATATATATATATATATATATATATATATATATATGTTGGAGAAACAATCACTAATTGGACATATATTTGAAGGTTAAATCTTAGGAAGAAAACCCCATGCCTATGTGAAGGGACAAATTCACGTGTATCATATTGGTAAAGTTAGTTCACTTTAGTTCTAGAAGTTTTTTAAAAAGTCACGAGAATAAGAAAATCTATATAAGTTAGTTTGTATCAACTGATGCGATGAGAGAGAAGAGAGAAAGACAATGAGAAAGTGAGAAGAACTCATTTTTTTATGACTGAGTATAGTCGGGCTTCTCTGAGCGAGAAAGCATCTGTAAAACTTCTGAGTTTTCATAGCTATGAGAAAGAACTGAGTAAAGTTCTGTGTATGAGTCTCTCTCCATCATCTCCATGCTAGCCTACTGTGTGATGAATTCAAAAGTTCAAGTTTTCCAAGCAATTCGATGCCTGGCATCGAGTTTGTACTGATAAGTCATTATTTTCATTCTCTGTTTGTTACCTGTTGTTGAATCTTTTAAAAACATGAGGTTTGTGGAGCAACTCGATGCCTAGCATCGAGTTTCAGCATAAAGTCGATGCCTGGCATCGACTTCTAGCATACAAGTGGTCTTCTTCATGTGTGTGTAAAAGAAGCTATTTCTGGTGCAGAAAAAGAGGCTAAAAAATCTCAAAGTCGATGCCCGGCATCGACCTTGACTGAACTTTGATGCTAGGCATCAAATTTTTATTTTTGGACACCGAAATTTACTAAAGAAGGCAAGATTTCCAGTTTTACCAAGTCATACAGGGTCATCTTGTGAAGGCCATAACTTGAGTTCTAGAGATCCGTTTCATGCATATCATAGCTTGTTGGAAAGCTCTACTCTTCTAGTTTAATTCACTAAATTTCATGGAGAAATAATACCTGAGCTAAGAGAAATTAACAAAATACTGAAGGTATGTCATTTTAGTGACTAGGAATTTCTGTAGAAGCAAAGTTCTCACTTTAGACTATCATTTCTCAAGGTTTGGAGTGGCAATGAGTTAATGGTGACCATAGAGGTGTTCTAGTGTCACATTAAATCATTTCTTGTGGTGTTTCATACATCAACAAGTGGTATCAGAGCAGAAAGGTCTTGAAGAGCAGAAGGCAACAAAGGTACGGGAAGTTTCTGGAAAGTTTTCCATTAAAGTTTCAAAGGTGAAGCATTTGAAGACACAAGGCATCAAAAGATTACTTTCAAAGTATCCTCATACACAAAGAACTTCAAAAGGTATTATCCTTTATCCTTTAAGCTCACAGGTTGCAGCAGAAGGGAAGGAGTATGACATATCATATCTCCATTGACAAACTAGACAGAGATAATTACCCCGCATGGGTAATGAGAATGGAAGCCTTACTTATGAGTAAGGATCTCATGATATATGTTACAGGTGAAGAAGAGAAGCCAGTATTTGAAGATGAAAGCCGACCAAAGAAAGAAGAACTTGATGCTTTAAAGCATTGGCAGAAGAAGGATGCAAGTGCAAAAGCCTACATCTACAATACAATCTCTGATCATTTGCTACCACACATCAGAGGATTGGAACCATCTGAAGATATATGGAATGCATTGGAATATCATTTCCAAAGTACTACCAAAGCAAGGAAAGCAAGTCTATGGTCAGAGTTTACAACATTAAAAAAGAAGCCAAGTCAAAGTATTAGTGATTATGTCACTAAGATGAAGGATCTAGCAGATAGTCTTGGATCCATAGATGAAGATGTTGAAGATCACAGATTGATTGCTCAACTACTTGCAGGTTTGAGAGGGGATGAAAGGTGGAAACCTTTTGTCTTATCAACAGAAATTTCATTAAATCATTATGTTCCAGATTTGAACCAGTTGCTTGGTTTGATGCTCACATATGAGCAAGACTTGAAGGGAGATGGAGATAAAGGTCAAAGTTCTGCAATGTACATGAAGAACAAAAAGAAAGGAGATAAAGGTAAAGCAAAGGATGAAGAAGAGTCAACTTCTCAAGTTTATTATGCAAGAGGTAAAGGCACTGGCAGAGGAAGAGCAAGAGGTAGAGGTAATCAAAATAACAACAAGAAGGCTTGTTGGATCTGTGGATTGAGTAATCATTTGGCTCATGAATGTTGGCACAATCAACAAGGATCAAACCAGAATCAAAACAACAATAGCAGAGGCCGAGGTGGAAGATATCAAAGTAATTTTCAAAGAGGTAGACAAAATCAAGGAGGAGGCTATGGTAGAGGTGGAGGAAGAAGTTGGGGACAGAATCAATCTTACAACACCACCTACTACAATTATGCAAATGACACACAGAATGAAAGTCATACATCATTGATGATGAATTCAATCAGTACATCAGACAAAGAAGATCTAAAGGTATTACATTGACTCTGGATGTTCTAATCGTTTGTCAGGAAACATAGAATTGATGGCAGAATTGGAAAAAGGTATTTCTAGTCATACAGTTCAAATAGGTGATAATACAAGACATAGTGTACATTCAATTGGAAAAGTGAAATGCAAGAGTGGAGCAGATTTGCTAACCAATGTTTTGTATGTTCCTACAATACCTAAAAACTTGATTAGTGTAGGACAGATAGTTGAAAAAGGTTTTCAAGTCAGGTTTACAAATGAAGGAGTATTTGTTGAAGATCCAGAAAATGGATATAATCAGATTGTCTTTGGTAAGAAAGAAGGTAGACTCTTTACTTTAAGAGTACAAGGGAACATTGGTCAAGCTTTGCTCACACATGGTGAAGGAGTGATTACAGAACTTGATCTCTAGCATAAGAGATTAGGTCATTTCAATGAAAGAGGAATTAAAGCTATGGTTGCTAATCAGTCTGTACTAGGATTACCAAATGTGCAAAGTCAACATATGGTTTATAAATGTGAACCATGTCAAATGGGTAAAGCACACAGGTTACCATTTCAGAAGAAAGGATTCAAACATGATGGAGTACTTGAGCTCATTCATAGAGATGTATGGGGACCAACAAAAGAAGGATCTATCAGTGGCTCAAGGTACTATGTTCTTTTCATTGATGATGCTACAAGATGGATAACATTATATGTTTTGAAGGAAAGATCAGAAGTGTCGAGCTTTCAAGCATTTTCATGCATATGCAGAGAGAGTCACAGGTCAAAAGCTTAAAAGACTGTGGTCTGATGGAGGGGGAGAATACTTCTCCCAAGAGTTCAATGATTATCTTTGGAATGCAGGTATTAAGAGAGAAATAACTTGCAGGTATACACCACAACAAAATGGTGTAGCAGAAAGAAGGAACAGGACTTTAGTTGAGTTTGCTAGAGCTATGCTGAAGGAGAAGAATTGTCCAAATTATCTTTGGGCTGAGGCTGTAAATACAGCTACATATCTTGTGAATAGATTATCATGTGCAGCTCTAAATGGAATGACTCCATATGAAGCTTGGTGGGATAAGAAACCAACACTAGATCATTGTAGAGTGTTTGGATCAATTGCATATGCTTATGTGCCATCACAGCTTAGGCATAAACTTGAACCAAAGGCAGAAAAATATGTGTTCATTGGTTATGATGAAAAGCAAATGGGTTACATGTTGTGGAATCCTCTAACCAAACAATTTCTTGTTTCTAGAGATGTAACATTTGATGAACAGAAAAGTTGGTATGCAGATCAAAGTCATACAGCTGAAGAATTTGACGAAGAGGTAAGAAGATGTGAGAAAGGAAAATCAATTGTGCAGGTGAATAGAGATGAAGACTATATGCAAGCAAGTACATCCAGAAGTGGATTAACAAGAAGGAATGAAGAAACTCCTATATTTGATGAAGAGGTGTATCCAGACACACATGAAGAATGTGAACCAAGAAGGTCAAGCAGAACTAGAAGAAACCAGAAAGGTATTCTTATGATACTTCTTACATAACTCAGAAAAACTATGCATATATGGTCAAAGATGATGAAGAACCTCAGAACTATGATGAAGCTAAAGGTAAGAAACAATGGGAAGAAGCAATGAAGGAAGAGTTCAATGCACTGGAGGAAAACAAGACATGGGAACTTGTTCCTAAATCAAATGGTAAGAAAGTAATTGGAAATAAATGGGTTCATAAAGTGAAGAAGCTTGCAGATGGAAGTATAGCCAGATACAAAGCTAGACTGGTGGTGAAAGGCTATGCCCAAACCTATGGCATAGATTATGATGAAACATTCAGTCCTATAGCTAAGATGTCAACTATAAGGACAATCATTGCTATTGTAGCTTCAAAAGGATGGACCCTAAGTCAATTGGATATAAAGAATGCATTCTTGAATGGATACATATCAGATGAGGTATACATGGAACAACCTCAAGGGTTTATAGATTCCAGGTATCCAAATTTTGTTTGCAGGTTGAGAAGAGCATTGTATGGATTGAAACAAGCTCCAAGAGCATGGAACTATAGACTGGTGAAGTATCTCAATGCCCTTGGATATCAAAGTTCAAAAGCAGATCCAAGTCTACTCATCAAAAGAACAGAGGAAGGTACAATCTACATTTGTATTTATGTAGATGACATTATAATCACAGGTAGTTCAGATGAAGGAATCAAGGAGGTAAAGAGATTACTTGAGAAAGAGTTCAAGATCAGTGACCTAGGAAAGTTGTCATACTTTCTTGGAATGGAAGTCACTTATACAGATCATGGCATATATGTATCACAAGAAAGGTATCTTCTGAATCTATTGAAGAAGTTTGATATGGAAAATTGCAGAGAAGCTTCAACTCCACTTGAAGTTAATCACAAGCTCAGTAAATATGATGGTGCAGAATACAAAGATATGAGGAAGTATCAATCTCTTGTGGGTAGTTTGATTTATGCTACACTAACAAGACCTGATCTTAGTTATGCAGTGGGAGTTTTGTCACAATTCATGCATTGTCCAAAGGACCCACATTGGATTGCAGGTCAAAGAGTTCTCAGATATATCAAAGGAACTATAAAGGAAGGATTATATTATCCTTTTACATCAGATTTGAAGTTGAGAGCCTACAGTGACTCAGACTGGGTAGGTAACTAGGATGACAGAAAATCAACTCATGGCTACATGATATACATTGGTGATAAGCTTGTAAGTTGGTGTTCAAAGAAACAACATACAGTAGCATTATCATCAACTGAAGCTGAGTACAAAGGACTTGTGGAAGCAGCTAAGGAGGTCATATGGATGTAGACATTGTTCAAAAGCTTAGGCATTGATCAAGGTACACCTATAATACATGGAGATAATATGAGTTCACTTTATCTTGCAGCAAATCCAGTTTTTCATGCAAGGACAAAGCACATAGAGATACAATATCATTTTCTCAGAGAAAAGGTAATGGAGAAGGAGATTGAAGTGGAGTACATTTCTACTAAAGATCAGATAGCAGACATAATGACAAAGAGCTTGGTGGTGTGAAGACCAGCAGATTCAAAAGCATGGCAGGAGTAAAAGAAAAGAAGATGATATGAAGAAACAGAGAATGTCAAATAGTGATTGAGGGGAAGCTGTTGGAGAAACAATCACTAATTGGACATATATTTGAAGGTTAAATCTTAGGAAGAAAACCCCATGCCTATGTGAAGGGACAAATTCACAAGTGTATCATATTTGTAAAGTTAGTTCACTTTAGTTCTAGAAGTTTTTTAAAAAGTCACGAGAATAAGAAAATCTATATAAGTTAGTTTGTATCAACTGACACGATGAGAGAGAAGAGAGGAAGACAATGAGAAAGTGAGAAGAACTCATTTTTGTATGACTGAGTATAGTCGGGCTTCTCTGAGCGAGAAAGCATCTGTAAAACTTCTGAGTTTTCATAGCTATGAGAAAAAACTGAGTAAAGTTCTGTGTATGAGTCTCTCTCCATCATCTCCATGCTAGCCTACTGTGTGATGAATTCAAAAGTTCAAGTTTTCCAAGCAATTCGATGCCTGGCATCGAGTTTGTACTGATAAGTCATTATTTTCATTCTTTGTGTGTTACCTGTTGTTGAATCTTTTAAAAACATGAGGTTTGTGGAGCAACTCGATGCCTGGCATTGAGTTTTAGCATAAAGTCGATGCCTGGCATTGACTTCTAGCATACAAGTGGTCTTCTTCATGTGTGTGTAAAAGAAGCTATTTTTGGTGCAAAAAAAGAGGCTAAAAAGCTCAAAGTCAATGCCCGGCATCGACCTTGACTGAAATTCGATGCTAGGCATCGAATTTTTATTTTTGGACACCGAAATTTACTAAAGAAGGCAAGATTTCCAGTTTTACCAAGTCATACAGGGTCATCTTGTGAAGGCCATAACTTGAGTTCTAGAGATCCATTTCATGCGTATGATAGCTTGTTGGAAAGCTCTACTCTTCTAGTTTAGTTCACTAAATTTTCATGGAGAAATAATACCTGAGCTAAGAGAAATTAACAAAATATGGAAGGTATGTCATTTTAGTGACTAGGAATTTCTGTAGAAGCAAAGTTCTCACTTTAGACTATCATTTCTCAAAGTTTGGAGTGAAAATGAGTTAATGGTGACCATAGAGGTGTTCTAGTGTCACATTAATTCATTTCTTGTGGTGTTTCATACAGACACACACACACACACACACACACACACACACACATATATATATATATATATATATATATATATATATATATATATATATATATATATATATATATATATATATATATATATATATATATATATATATATATATATACATACATATATAAACATACACATAATATACATGAATGTATACACACATATAAACATACGCACACATATACACACATACACATGTTATAAGAGTAAGGTCAAATTATACATACCTGTATCGAATGAAGATGTTTTGTCCATCTAGCCTTTAGAATTGTCCACCCAACCTTTATAATGTTCTTGACACATATGTTTCTCCTATTTTAGTCAACCTAATACTTGTGCTGCTAACCCTTTTGAGTACAAATATTAAGTATCAGTTAGCCATGTAGGTATTAAGTCATATGTAAAATGGGAGGAGCAAATTTATCGTGAAGATTTTGAAGTATGAAAAAATAATTTTAAAGGATGGGTGTCCATTCAATGCAAGTTTTTATTCTTACTTTAGATAAGGTAAGAACAAGAACTTGCATTGAATGGACAATTTTTGTCCGCCCATCTTTTAAAACTATTAATGCGCCTTTCAAAATATTCGTGATAAATTTGATCCTCCCATTTTACATGTGACTTAATACCTTCATAGGTAACTGATACTTAATATTTGTAAATAGCTTAGCAGACAGGTAATAGATTGACTATAAAATGGGAAACTGCCAGACTATTCAATGGTCTATATATGAAAATATGCAAACCACAATATACAAAAAAGAAATTAAAAACATATACACACATACATATGTTATGAGAGTAAGGTCAAATTATACATACCTGTATCGAATGAAGATGTTTTGTCCATCTAGACTTTAGAATTATCCACCCAACCTTTAGAATCTTCTTGACACGTATGTTTCTCCTATTTTGGTCAAGCTAATACGTGTGCTGCTAACTCTTTTGCATACAAATATTAAGTATCAGTTAGCTATGCAAGTATTAAGTTGTAAGTAAAATGGGAGAACCAAATTTATCTTAAAGATTTTGAAGGATGAAAAAATAATTTTAAAGGATGGGTGGAAAAAAACTGTTCATTCAATGCACGTTTTTATTCTTACTTTAACTAAAGTAAGAACAAGAACTTGCATTGAATGAACAATTTTTGTCCACCCATCTTTTAAAACTATTAATGCATCTTTCAAAATATTTGCGATAAATTTGATCCTCCCATTTTACTGACGACTTATTACCTTCATAGGTAACTAATACTTAATATTTGTAAACAACTTAGCAGGACATGTAATAGATTGACTATAAAATGGGAAACTGCCGGACGATTCAATGGTCTAGATGTGAAAATATGCAAACCACAATATACAAAAAACAATTGAAAACAAAATCAAATATACATAGCTACACATGCATACATACATATACATACATACATACACATTCATACATATATACACATACATACATACATACATACATACATACATACATACATACATACATACACATGTATACACACATACATATACATATATGCATACATATACACATACGTATATATACATACATATACACCTATAAAACACATATACATACATATATACATATACACATACACATATGTATACACATGCACATGCATATACACATCCACATACACATACACATAAGCATACACATATATCTTAGCATTAAAAGGGAACATTCAATGCTTTCACTTTTAATCCTAGGGAAAAGACAAGTTAAAGATATGAATATATATCTTGCTCCTCTCATTGACGATCTCCAAGAGTTATGAAGAGGTATTAATGTCATTGATGTATCGAAAAGCATCAATGAAAGACATATTATGGTTTGTGGTATTGAGGCTTGGACTATTCACGATTTTCTAGGATATGGTGTTTGTTCAGGTATTGATGTAAATTTTTTATTCAATATGCATATAAATAAATATGTCTAATTATATTTTTATCGTTTTCATGATGCAGGAATATCTACTAAGGGTTATAAAGCTTGTCCATATTGTGGTGATTGGTTGAGATCAATCTATAGTAAGAATCTCAACAAAAATATTTATCTTCGACATCGACGATTCTAGCCTGATGATCATCCATTAAGATCTAAAAGAGAAGCGATACATTTTAATGGAAAGCTTGAAACAGGTTAGTGTCCAAAACCTATGACGCCTATGGATTGGTATAAAAAATGGACAGATGGAACTCTGATAGATCCAGAATCAGAAATCTTCAGTGATGATGAAGATAATGAGTATGTGAAGAGAGGTAAAGGAAAATTGGCACTCGTAGAGAACATATCAATATGGTATTCTTTGGAGTATTGGAAAGAGTTAAAAGTATGTCATCTTCTTGATCCTATGCACTTATTCAAGAATATTGTTTATTCACTATGGCAACATCTTCTTGGACTAAAAGATACCATAGCATCAAGGAATGATTTGAAAGATCAAAAATCAAAACCAAAGTTATGGCCAATTTTTGATAGACATCGATAGGAAACGACTTATGCACCTGCTCCTTGGGTACTTACAACAAAAGAGATACAAAATGTCAATAATAGAATTCAATTGATTAGGAATCCTACAAGATATTGGAGCATCTTTTCAAAACATGTTTACTATGGATGATAAGAGCTTATCCGGGTTAAAGACCCATGACTGGCATAACTTTTTGAAACATATTTTACCTTTAGTTATCGATGGATGTCCAACGAAAGGAGTACGAGATGTGATCTTTCATCTTGGATCTCTAATAAGGTAATTATGATACTTTTATATTTAATATATATGAATATGGGATATCTTTTATTTTTGAATTAGCTTCTTTATAATTTTTTTATGATATGTATAGGTGGATTACATCAAAAGAGATTGACAAAAACTTGATCCCACAAAAAAAATGTGAATGCAAAGAGCTACTATGTTTGATGGAGAAAGATTTTCCTACTTCATTTTTTGATATTCAGGTTCATTTATTAGTACATCTTGTAGATGAAATAGAGATTGTAGGTGTTGTCAACACTCGATGGATGTTTTGGGTCGAGCAATTTATGGGAATATTAAAAGGTTATGTGCGACAAAGAGCGAAACCAGAAGGATCCATGGCAAAGGGTTGGATGATTGAAGAGTGCATGTATTACGTTAGTGAGTACCTTGAAAGAGTTCATGAAGAAGCTCCACGTGCATGGACCAATGAGTCTTCTTCAAAAATAACAGATGAGGTATTATCAGGTAAGGAAGTTCCAATTTTATTTACATTTCAAAAAAAAAAATGACGTTTCTACTTGTGTAGCATATAATAGCGAATGCAAGCAAGAATTCCTTAGCGAGTACGAACAGGAACTTCAAAATCTCCGAAGTAAAAGGCAAAGAAACAAAAGATATAGACGTAATCTCAATAATAATGAGATTATAGATATATCTTCTTTCACCGATTGGCTATATAGTTGTTTGCAACGTCCCAACACAAATAATGAAGAAATCTCAGATGAGCAGAGAGAGTTAATGATAGGTTGTGAACGAAAAGTAATTTTATTTTATTAATATTTTATTTTTTTCATATATGTGTATTAGTTTCTATTTACTAATTTAATTTCTTTTGCAGGCTCGAATGTTCACTAATATGTGGGCTTTTGGACAGCATATTAGAATCAAAGCCATTGATTCTTTATGTAAAACAGAGGATTCTAGTACTTTTGCTTCTTTCAAGCAACTATCATGTGCTAGCTCAAAAGACACGAACCTTATAGATGGAAAACTTGGCTACATAGGAGCTATTGTTGGTATCTACGAAATTTCATTTCGTACATTCAAACAGGTAGAAAACAGTTTATATTTTTTATGATAGAGTTAGTTATTTTTTTAAGAACCTAATAATGGGTTTTTGTTTTTATATATTTTGATAGGTCATTTTGAAGGTTGACTGGTTTTGAGGCGAGTATAAAGGTAGTAATTCCACATTAAGAAAGGAATTATCTGGGTTTTGGGCAATTGATTCTTCCAAGGTAATGCGATCTACTAAAGAACCATATATTCTTCCTAGGCATATTGAACAAGCATTTTTTTATAAAAACCCAGATGCTCACCCTTGGTGGCAAGTAATTCAAATTCAACCTAGAGGTAGGTCATTGTTTGAACAGTTTATTATTAGAGAGATCAAAGAAAGTCCTCTTGATGATTCAGCATCAGATACTGATACATCAACATCTGAAAGAGAAATTAGAATCATTACACATGATAATGATACTAATCTTTTTGATGAAGAGGATAATACTCTACATGCTGATTCTACTGATGAGGAAGAAGAATTACCAAAAATTGATATTAATCCATCAATAGATGATGTGACTCATGAGAACACAGATTTAACAATAGAAGAAATAAATGAAATTAATAAGGATAATGAAGATGAGACTATATTGATGTCTTACCAAAATGATGGCAATAATGAAAACATATGAGCAAATTAGATAGTAAATTCTACTCTAGTTATCGATCAATAACTTGAAGCTTCTAAATGGATATAAGATAATAGATTCTTTATTCAACTTGAATAAAACGATGAATCCTACTAGAGAGATGAAATCATGTTCTTTTAAGTTAGAACATGAAGCTCGGGGGTATGCCTAATTATTTTTATATATAGCTTTATCTTCGAGGAGCAAATTTTTATCATGTATGTATGCATATGTATGTGTATTCATGTGTATTATATGTATACATATGTTAGTATGCATATATATGTATTTCATGTATATGTATGTGTGTGCATGTGTGTGATATATGTATACATGTGTTAGTATGCATATGTGTATATATGCATATGCATTTATGTAAAATATTCATGTTTTCATGTAATATATGCAAGTCTTTATAATTGTGTATGCATGTATAAGTATACATTTGTGCATGTAGGCATGTATATGTGATATGTACATGTATATATGTATATGTGTCTATGTGTAAATGTGTACATGTAAATATGTATGCATGTATATATATATTTATGTGTGCATTTAGGCATGTATGTGTGATGCATAATGTATCTACTCCATTTTATATTTATGATGTGTATATATCTTTATATATAATATGATCCTCATTGATTCGAGTAGCTATATGTAGAGGCATAAGGTTGGGAGGAGACATCTCTCTAGTAGGACATCGGAAGAATAGATGCAATGTGTACATATACTTCAATCATATGGCTAAAAGGCTGAATTAGAGTTTTAAATTAGGGGTTTTCAAACCCTAATATCAAAATTAGTATTTTCAAATTAGGATTTTTGAAATAGGATTTTTTTTTTTTTTTTATATATAGATATCTAAGTGTGTGTGTATATATATATATATATATATATATATATATATATATATATATATATATATATATACACACACACACACACACACACACACACACATATATATATATATATATATATATATATATACACACACACACACACACACACACACACACACACACACAAACATATAGATATATCAGTGTGCATGCATGTGTGTATGTATGTGTTTCTATATGTGCATATGCATGTGTATGTATGTGTATCTATATGTGCGTATGCATGTGTTGTGTGTGTGTATATGCATGTGTATATGTATATATGCATGTAAATATGATTATATGAGTCTGTGTGTACATATGATTATGCATGTGTACGTGTATGTGTATGTGAGTATGTGTATGTGTCTATGTGTATTCATTATATGTGTGTAACTGCATGCATGTGTATGTGTGTGTAAAAATGTGCATGTATGTGTGTGTATGTATAAATGTGCATGTATGTGTATATGTGTGTAAATGTTCATGTATGATGTATATGTGTGTGTATGCGTGTATTTGTACCTCTCGTCTCACTCTTTTCTCTCTCTCTCTCATATACATACATATATACATAAGCACACATACTCATATCCACGTATATATACATAAAAGCAATGTGTACTGTGCATTATCGCGAAGATGAGCCATAAGTGTCTGCATCTCTTTTAGACACCACTTATGCGACCATCCTGTCCCAAACTCTGTCTCAAGTGAACTATGTACATATTTTTTACCCCTCTCATCATGCTCACTACAAAAATAAAAAAAATCATGTAAATAAAACATAAGATATTTACTTCAATTTATATGTATGAGCAGATAGTTGTCTTCTTGCATGTGGAGCCGCAGAAGATCCCTCCTCTGATTGCTAGGTAAGCATCTGGATCATATAATCCAACTCATCATCAGGCATCTTTGAGTACTCATGCATGATGATCCCTAGAGTATCAGACGGAACTCTTTCTCTCATAAGACTTTTTATGAGGGCAAGTTCAGCTTTCTCTCTCTACTAGGATCCATAATACCTAACATATAAAACAAAATGGGTTAGAAATCAATATATATATACGTGTACATATGTATGTGTGTATATGTGTATGTAGGTGTATATGTGAGTGTGTGTATGTATGTAAACATGTATGTATGCATATGCATGTGCATTATGTATGCAAATGTATGCATGTGTGTGTATGTGTGTGTGTGTATGCATGTAAGTATGTATGTATGCATATGCATATGCATTATGTATGCATATGTATGCATGCATGTGTATGTGTGTGTATGCATATATATGTGTGTATGTCTCTATGTGTTTGTCTATGCATATATATGTGTGTATGTGTGCATGTGTGTGTGTCTATGTGTGTGTGCATGTCTATGTGTGTCTGTGTGCATATATGTGTGTATCTGTATATATGTGTCTATGCATTTGTATATATGTGTGTAAATGTGTGTAGGGTAAGAAAATAACAACACAACGGAATAGATCTGTAGACAGAGTTGAGAGAAAAATGCAAACAAAGATAGACGCAGACTGAGAGATAGAGAAATCAAATTCTCAAATTGCCAAGCGTAATGCAGTTACAATGATGGTGCTGTCCACCCATGCGCTCCCAATGTGGAGCTTAGATGGCGATCTAGACAGAATCTAGATGAAGGGCTTAGTAGTGTGCAATGCTATGTAAAGCTCAACCTGGGCCGTTCTTATATAGCTTTTACAAGGTGGTTTGGTATAGAGAAACGTAGTCGGGAGATACAAAATAGTCGGTAAAATATATCATCCGACAATATCTCCACAACCAGAAATCCTACCATTTCGGCCCTACGGGCCGGGGGGATAGCCCCCCCGGACCTCGCAGAAGGGGGTAAGCCCCCCTCTGCACTCCCCCCATTAAGGTTCTATGGGGAAACTGCGTGATGCCAGAGGGCCTTTATTTTCACCTTAAATGGCAACCTAATGGCCTGGAAGTTTATGCCCTACCTAACCTAACGGCTAGGCTCACAAAGATCATCTACAACCATCAATGATCACACATAGACCTCATCTAACTTGGAAGTTAGGGTTCCACAAATGTCCGGGCTCTCATAGTGGCTTCTCCTCATAATGGAGGCCTTACAACTTAGAGCGCCATGGATCATTTGTAGTCACATGAGGGTGGAGTATTGAGCATATCTAACACCCCCCCTCAATGTCCACCCGATGGTGAACTACCTCCTTGGTCCAATCCCAAGCTTTGGAAAGTGTCGAAGAAGTTGCTCTCTCCCAAGATCCTTGGTGAAGATGTCTGCTTCATTTTGTTCAGTAGGGCAATAGATTATCTCCATGACCCCGTCCTCAATCAACTCACGCACATAGTGATACTAGATTTCTATGTGCTTGGTACGTGCATGGAAAACAGGATTTTTGGTGATGGCCATGCAACTTTGGTTGTCACACTTCAACTTTGTAGCCTCCTGTCCTTGTATTCCTATGTGCCATAGGATCCTCCTCAACCATACTGCTTCACATGCTGCAATGCATGCAGCTTTGTACTCAGCTTCAGTAGAAGATAATGCTTCAGTTGGTTGCTTCTTACTAATCCAAGAGAAAATCCCTGATCCTAAAGAAAAGCAATATCCAGAAACTGATTTTCTGGTATCAATATCTCCTGCCCAATCTAAGTCACAGTATCCGACCAGAGATGATCCTTCTTCGTAAAGAATACCATAATCAGTAGTTCCTTTCACATACCTAAGTATCTGCATGCTTGCCTTCCAATGAGTTTGGCAAGGCTTATTAGAGAACCTGCTTAATACTCCAACACCATAAGAGATGTCTGGTCTGCTATTGCACAAGTAGATGAGACTTCCAACTAATTTCCTGTATCTTCCAATATCCACTGGAGATGAAGTATCTTCAATAGATAATTTTGTGTTGACCTCCATAGGTGTAGAAATTTCCTTGCAATCCTCCATGTCGAATGCCTTCAATATCTGCCTTGCATACTTTTGTTGAGAGATGAAAATCTTCCCTAGTTCCTGCCAAACTTCAAGAACTAAGCAATAATGCATTAAGCCCAAGTCTGTCATTTCAAATTTTGAACTCAGGGCATCTTTTGTTTGTTGAAGAAGAGCATCATCATTTCCTGTAATCACAAGGTCATCTACATAGAGTACAAGCACAATTGTCTTCCCTCCTCTCTTTAGAACATACAAGTTAGCATCAGATGCACATCTTTTGAAACCCAGATCAAAGAGACACTTATCTATCCGCTGGTACCATGCTCTAGCGGCTTGTTTTAGCCCATATAATGCCTTCTTCAGCTTACATACCTTGTTCTCTGAATCGAGAGCCTCAAACCCTGGTGGTTGAGACACATATACCTCCTCCTTGAGGTCTCCATTCAGGAATGCTGACTTGACATCCATGTGATAGAGTGGCCAATGCTTATGTGCAGCCACAGCTAGTACTACTCAGATAGTAGTCATTCTTGCAGTCCGGGCAAATGATTCACAAAAGTCAATGCCTTCAACTTGTGAGTAGCCCTGTGCAATAAGTCTTGCTTTATACTTTTCTAGAGTACCATCAGCCTTGTACTTTAGCTTCCAAACACACTTGGTGCCAATGACTTTACGCTTAGGGGGTCGATCCACTAGCTCCCAAGTTCCATTCTTCATGATATTGTTGTATTTTGTTTGCATGGCAGCCCTCCAATTTGGATCATGGAGTGCCTCTTCCACATTGGTTGGTTCCTTTGCTTCTTCTTGAATGAGATCAGCCTTACTTCGGTTTCAAGTGGCTTCAAACGGGTATGTCTATTTAGAGGTGGCGGGAATAAGTTTTCATTACTATGTGGTTCAAGAGATGCAATGGAAAATAAAGTTAAGAACTTAGTTAAACAATGGTCATAGGATATGGAAACTAAAGATTCTGAAGTAATATGAACCTTAATGACTTCTTCTGTTACTACTTCTATAGACTCAGTTCTAGTTTCAATGTTTTCAAAACTACTATACTCAGACTCATGGAATAGCTCAGAAGACATCAAAGAAATCAATGGAATATGATATTAATGCCAAATCTGCTTGAACAAATGAGTTGACAAAGCTAATGACTTAAATCAATTCCTCCAATACAATTGTAAGGTTTAAATGATAGGATAAATGTCTAAACAAATGGATAAATAGCTAAATGAAAATATAAGGTAAATGGAATGGCTTCACTTTGTCACTTCACGGATCTCTTCACTTCAACTGCTCTTTAATTCTTCAATGTTTATCTGCAAAAAAAATCATTAGACACAAGTAAAGTTACAAGAATTCAATGAGAAATATAAATAAATTTAACATTCTCATACACATACAAGAATTCAATGAGAAATATAAATAAATTTAACATTCTCATACACATTCTCATACACATGCATATGTTCATGCAAATGATTTAATTCTCATAAACATACACATGTATTATAACTTACCTTTGTCATGCATATGTTCTCACAATCAATCATTCTTATGCATTCATCATCATGCAATAATTGTACATAAGTAAACATTGTACTTCAATCCATATACATGCATTTTCACATATGCTAACATAAACTCATTTATATGCACATGCTTACCACTAGGTAATACATACTAGTTCATACATACATACACTTATCTTATGCTCATGCATGCTAATCATGCATACCTTTTCTATGCATATGCACATATAGATGCTCATGCATACATTACCTTTAAATACATATAATCATGCACATATATTAACACTAATTGATATGCCTGATATACATGCATACATATTACGCATTCACACATCTAACGTATGCCAAAATGAGTTATTATACATCTTCCTAAGCATGCTGACTTCACTCATATACTATCATTTACATATATACTAATACCGTACATGCATATGCATTAACATATACTTATACATGCATTTACATACGTATTCATGCATAAATACATACCTACATCATATACTTATTTGTTATTTAAATGTTATACTATATAATAACTAATCATTTTATACTAGCAATTCATTTAAGTAAATTTACTCTAATAACCACAAATGAAATGAAGAAATAAATAAAGAAATAAATAAAAAATCATAAATATATAAATAAGTAACTAATATTTTAATAAAGAATCTCTCACTACTATCATTGGCTCCCTCTCCCTCTTTCTCTTTCTCTTTCTATCTCTCTTTCTTTCTCTCTCTCTATCACTCTCTTTCCTGTCTGTGCTCTCTCTCTCTCTCTCTCTCTCTCTCTCTCCCCTCCTGCACGTTGCACATCTTCCAATCGTGGGGAAAAATTTCTCTTTCCATTGCTCTCTCTCTCTCTTTCTCTCTCGCCTTCAATAGTGCCTCCAATCTCTGCCAGTCATCGCCAACCACCGTCAGAACAACCTCTCTCTATCTCCGCCTTGTCAGACCACCGCCTCCAGAGTATACTTCTACTAGCTTTCTCTCTCTAAGACATCATCCAGTAGCTATCGAATCAGATCATCTCTCTCCCTAATCCTGCGCGTTGCATGCCAGAATCTATTATCGTGTGCCTGGCAATCAACACTCCTCAGAGCCGTTAGAAGTGGGGCAGAGTCTCAATCACCCTCTCTCTAACTCGTCTCCAGCATTGATCTGCATGCAACCAGTAAAAAAAGTGCTAAAATTTCTCTCTCTACAATTCTCTGTGTGCTGCTCGATCATCTGACCTCTTCTCTTTGTGACGCGCTATCAGTACAACCACCAAAAGGTCAACTTTGTCAGAGTGACATTGGGTATGTACTATGGATATTGGACAAAAATGGAGACCAATCTCAAGCTGATGGGTAGCCTTAATCACGTGCGATTTCTCTCTACACTAAAGGAATAAGAGAATATGCCTATACAATAGAGCGTAGATAACTATGGCACAGATTTGTAGCTCAATTCTCATTCTCTCTATTGCACATAATAGCAGAAAGTAAAGAAGAACGGAGCAAGAAAGAAGATCAGTACCTACAAAAATAATCATTAGGACAATCTGGAGCACAATACACATATATATACTTACTCAACACATTTGTAAACCACACTTTTGGATTTGCTTTATTTTCTCATCCGCTCTTTAATCCTTTCACAATCACCACTCTTTACCCACATACTTTCTTCACTTTAGATGCATAAATTATCTATACCACTCTTTTAACTTGCACACATAACTACCACACTTTTTAACTACTCACTTTAAACACTTTAGTTACACACTTAATTCACACCACACTTTAAATACTACTCACATACACCACTAATTATTTATCCACTTCATTTATCATTTTAATTCAATTATCCTAATTTTTCATAATTGAATAATTTATTTAATTTAAGCTTACTTTAAATTTTAATAATTAAATACCTTAATATTTATATTTACACACACTAATAAAGTAACTATTTAAATCATAATTTAAGTTTTAATAAATCAATGCTCAATTTATAGATCAATTTAATTAAATGTTAATTGTTTTAACCCTTAAAACTAATGTTAATATTCATTCCCACTCATCATAAACACTCAAAACCCTTAGAAACCCCTTTAAAACTCATCAGAAACCTAGTTTGGCCCTAGCATAAACCCAATTAGACCCTTTGGAAACCTAGCTTTAACCCTAACAATTAACCAAGAATTAATGTTCTTAACTTAAATACACATAAATTAATGTAAACCTAGGGTTCAATACCCATGTTCCAATATTTAAATGGCTCAAACACACATTAGATGAACAGTTTAGGTAAACCCTAATATGAACACATTTCTTCTCCATCAATTGTACCTGTAAACATTTTCAAAGTAGTCAATTCCAACCAAAACAGCTGATCAATAGCATTATATAAAGGTTAGAGTTCACCAATAAAATTGTTTTAATTTCCCTGGGTGTTAACTGGAAGATGCAAATCTTTCTGACATCCACCCACACCAAACCTGCACGTCGTCCCGATAGGCCAACTTGCAGGTTAAGGGAAGCAAGATTTTCAATGATCATCCTGAAATTAAACCATATAGCAGCATCAATTCTTTTATAAACATATTTTAACTTATCAAATTTTCAATCTTTCATGCAATCATGCACATGAAGTGTATTTAAGTTCAATCTAGTAATGAAAAGATATTAAATTATAAAGCTAAACTATCAACCAGTTCAGTCACAAAACATTAATCTACATTTCATCCATTTATAAACTTTGCAAAGATTAGTATGAAAGAGAATTCATCTTCATTCATTCAAATGCAGGTTTCGTCATATACATGCATTCAAATATGAGCAATCAAACATGCCAAAGAAATCTACTAAATCTACTTGTACAGACATCCGCCTTGTTTGGCCAATTTTAATCACTAGATGTGTTTTCCACAACTAGTTTTCTTCATAGAAATATGATGTAAATCTTCATGTCGATAATAAGTGTAAATACCTTTTTGGGATGAAAGAAGGTATAACTTCCATATCAATATTCTTTTTCTTTTTTATCTCTCTCTTATATATATATATATATATATATATATATATATATATATATATATATATATATATATATATATATATATATATATATATATATATATATGTTTTTTTACATTTGCAACTTTTTTGTTTCGAAGGGGAAAGGCTTAACCCCTTAACCCGAGCTAAGGATCTAGATGCATGTATAAGAAAGACCTAGGTTTTCACAGACAAGGATCATGCATCAATATGCTCCTACACATATACAACTACTTTCATTATCTGAAATGAACTATAAATCCTTCTATTCATCACAAATCTCACTCAATCTATAAATTTAGAAATATAAATCATGCCTGTTTTCCTAGTATGGTTAAATAGATTCCTTTATAAAATAATATACTTCATCCCAGATTTTATAATTTAACTTTATATGAATGCAAATAAAATACATAAATCAAAATATAAGTAAAGTTTAAGACATAGAAAAATACGAACTGAAATCAACTTCATCTTCATTTTAAATTCATCTTTAAACCTATAACTTGATTCCTCAAAGACCTGTTAAAAATAAAACATCAATAGCTAGACATACAAAATTACTTAGATTCATAACCAAATATTCTTCTTCTTTCCTGCAAAAGCAAATCACATTTAAGAAATTCATCCATACTTAAATTAGTCATTCTCTTCATCATACATTACTTCATAAGTTTCATCATCTCTTTGCTTGAATAATTTAATTCTTTTACCCGCAATTAAGTTCTTAAGAGGATTACCATCTAATTCGCATAAGGCATACGTTCCATTATCATAAACTTTAATCACCACATAAGGTCCAAACCAATGCCTTTTTAGTTTCCTATGAGCATCATACTGAGAATCAAACATACTATCATAAATTAAAACCCAATCATTAATTTGTATTGGCTTTGGCCTTAACCTATGTGATTTATCAAAATATTTCTTGTTCTTAAGTCGAGAATCTTTTAATCTAACTATAGCTTCTTCTAATCTTTCATTCCCTTGCTCAAGTTGTTGAATTCTTAGAGCTAATAAATCTTCAGTAGATAGATTATCTTCCTAGGGAAGAGTAGCCCAAGTAAGGATTTGAGTGTGCACAGGAAAAATTGGTTTCTAGCAGTACATCAACTCTGCCGGCATATACACTGTCGTTCTAGCGCAGGTCATTCTATCAGCCCACAATGCAAATGGTAGAAATTTCGGCCAATTCTTAAGTTCTCCATTGCAAGCTTTAGAAATTTCTTTAATAATAGGAGAATGCCCTCTTTCTATCTTCCCGTTAGCTTCAGGGTTATAAGCAGTGGTAAGAGCTAAATGAATTCCATGCCTAGCAAAGAAATCTCTAGCCTCTTGTGCATCTAATTCTCCCCTATCAGCCACTACCTTTTCTAAATAACCAAATCGTGAAATGACATCTTCAAGAAGAAATTTACATACATTAAAAGTTGTCTTAGATCTTAGGGCTTGGCCTTCAACATGGTTTGTAAGATCTTCTGGTGCAAGAACTATATATCTCATCTTATCTATACCTTTGGGCATGGTCACTAGGTCAACTACCCACTTATAATGGATACATGGTGGATAGGTAGGATGCAACGGATCCCTATGCTTAACTGATGAATGAATTTGACATACGTCACAAGAATTCACATAATTTTTTATAGTAACATAGATGCCTGGCCACCAATAACCCTCTCTAATCTTCTCATAAGTAGCTACGAATCCCTTATGTCCAGCCCATAAAGTATCATGCATGCTCTTCATGACTTGCATCTGAAGATTCTTAGTACCTAGTACTCTTTGTGGCAATCTAATTTTCCCCCTTGCATGTCACCAAATTAGACCATCTTTTAGGAAAAAGTTGAAAGGTCTTTTCCTAATATTCCTAAATCTATTTGAAGACCATGTAGGTGATCTAATCAAAGTACTAAGATACTTCCCAATATCCTACCACTCTCCTTCATATTCTTCAATATTAAAATGTTCATATATGTATGCTTTAGAATCATAATTAATTGCATTTATATCTAATTCTATTTCTTTCTCATCATCAAACCTAGCTCGAGAAAGCATATTAGCAACAAAATTAGATTTACCTGCAATATGTATCAAAACAAGATTTATAAACTTGATGTATGAAATCCATCTAAGCATGGCAATATCCGGTGATGAACAATTTGTAATCATTCCGATCAGAGGTAGGCAATCTATCTCAACAATTACATTTGCTCCTATAAAATATTCTTTATCGGATTTTAATGCCGTGACTAAACCCCAGAGTTCTCGTTTAATTTGTAGATAGTTTCTTTGCGTATCATGTAAAATATTAGCTCCAAATCTCACAGCATACCTTTTACCCTCTTCGTCATCATGACCAACAACCCATCCTATACCTATAGGACTTGTATCAACAGTTAAAATAATAGGCTTTTGATCAGAATAATCTACACGTTTTAAAACAGGAGCTTCAAGAAGTAATTTCTTTAACTTTTTCATAGCTTTTGAGTGTTCATCAGTCCCAAGAAACTTTCGATTCTTCCTTAGCAATGCATAAAGACAGTTAGCAACATGTGCATAGTGTGGAATCCAAATGGAATAAAACACACAAGCACCAAGAAATCATCTTACCTCACTAATATTGCTACATGTCTCAGAAATCTTGTTTATGGCATCAACCTTAGGTGGATATGGCCTCGGACCGTAATATCCACATAAATGACCAACTATGAGTACCTCATTGACACCAAAAATAGACTTCTCAATGGAGAAAGTAAGACCAACCTCTTCAAATCTCTAGAAATTCCTTTCACAGTCAGAGATATGGTCTACAACAAATTTCCTACAGCCAGTAGAACCTAAAGTCTCATCTTTCGCATCCTCAACACATCCTTTAATAGGAATATCATCTATAAACGGCATGGCTATATTAGGAATGAAGTCATGTAATACAGAATTCATGGTGTTCATCATATGTGCTATGGAATTAGTAGCTCCTTGCGGCAAAGTGCACATGCCGACTAAGCTTAAAGGAGTTTTCATGGTCATAATGTCTCTACTTTCAATAGCAAGCTGAAATTGATCATAGCAAGAATATAAGTCTCCCATTGAGTAAATGACATGACCAATGAATGCTTCAGTGAATTCTCCTACAATGGGGCCAGTACCTACATTCCTAATAGTAACCTTATTTACGGGTTGTAAACCTTGTATGAATCGTAACTTGCCATTTTTCTTTGGAACAGTAAACCACCTATTTGAGTAGGGTGCAAACGATGGCTCAAGGATTCACATGTGAATCTTTTCCTTAAGAAGCCTCATTAACTCTGGTAAATGGGCTTTCGGAACAGGTATGGGACGAAGATTCCATGGAATGTGAGGCACCGTAAAGATAATCATTGGTGGAACAATTTGTGGGTCTGCACAGCCTATCTCATGGGGATGTAAAGAAAATGCCTTTCCATGTTGTTTAATCACTCTTTGAAATAAATCACGTTCAGTGGGTAATAAAAAATTATCATCATTTCCGATCTTGATTAATTTTAAAGTTTCGTCTCTGAAGGTGTGACCTATATTTGTACGCTCTCTTAAATAAGGATCTTTTGAAACTTGTCTAAACTTCTCTTCACTCTCTCTTGGTAAAGGTTGGGCAATCAATTTAATTTTTTTATCAACAGTTTTATATTTTGTATTTACTTTTGCTTCCTTACTTTCATTACTCATAACAAATTTAATAATAAGATCATATTCTTCAATAGAATTTAAAAGTACAAATCTAAAAGTTTCTTTTTCATGCAAAATATTTTGAAGTTCTTCAAACAACGCATTTGAAGATAAAGTTTCAATTACATTTTCAATGTGTTCATCAGAAGAAATGAGTCCTTTATCTTTATAAAATTTTTCATAATGTTTTATAATTTTTTAAGGAATTTTTTTATAATGACTGAATTGCAAATACGATGAAAGGAAATATAAAGCAAAACTATAAGTATTTACAGATGGGTGCGACACATCAATCCAAGAACCACCATTGTCCCGCTCAACAGTGGCATCTAGGCAAAATTTTGATCATAATAAGTTCCGAACTCACGAAGAGGCATATGATCTTTGCATAACTTTTCATGAGAACGCATGGGTGTCTTTCTAATTTGCTCTCTATTTCGTACATGGTTAGGGTTGACTATCATAACTTGGAGTGAATGTAGATCATCTTTAGATGTAATTCTTGCGTATGCTGAGACGTCATCCATGACTTTAGTCTCCATTCTAGCTTTGCATATAAATGGTTGACCTAAGATAATTTCATAGGAGCAATTGTCCTGAATGAAAAAGTGGAATGTCTCCGAGATTCCACCTATCATTAGAGGTATGTTGGCACATGCTCCTAGGAGTGATCCACAACCATTATCCATAGTTCTCATTATCACGCCGTGATTCTTATCAATAGGCCATTTAAAGTTATCATATAATTATTTCGAAATCACATTGATTTCAGATCCAGAATCAATTAGGGCTAAAGCAGAATATGATCTCTTCTGATCGCCTAAGTTAACTTTAATCTCAAGTGTGCCTCTCACCCAAAAACTTTTCCCAAAATCACTCTCTGAGTTTTTGGTTTCATCGTCTGGTACAATCGGCCCTAAGAAATTTTTGTTAACATTACAGGTTATTTTCTCTTCATCCTCCGAGTCAGAAGAAAGAGATTCATGTATTAATTGAGTTACATCGGCAACATCCTACATCTCTACCTCTTGTGAAAGAGGGAATCTCTTCCTTTTAATTAGTTCAATAAAGTTTTCTTTAAATTCAATTTTTGCTATTGAAAAGATTTGTTCTAATGTCATTGTTATTGCACTTTTTAATGAAATGTCATACAATATTTCCTTTGAATCAACTTTTTGTTCTAGTTCTGAAATAAGAATAGCTTTTGGAACTCTTTTCGGTTTCTTCTCTGGTTTCTCTTCACTTTGTTTTTCAGTTCTAGGAATTTCCTCTACTTTATCTGATGTTTGAATTGACTCATTAATCACAGGTTGTTTACCCTCCCTAATTTCTTTTCTTCACTATTCATTTGTTTTAGAACTTATGCCTTGTTCAAACTGAACTTTCTTAGGCTTCGACTCATCTCTCATCTTACTTCTAGTCATTTGTCTTCTTGATTCATTTGTATCTTGCTCATCATCCCTCTTTCTCTTCTCTTCAACATTCACAATATGCGAATATATCGAGAATTGATTGACAAGAGAGTTCCATGCAGTTTTCTGCATATGCTTGAGGAATTGGTTGGTGTACAATTGGAGGATTAGGAGGTACTAAAGGTGGATTAGGAGTGATGACTCGAATGGATGTGGTGAAGCAGAATAGAGGATGGAGCTCGAACGTCGGAGAGATCTAGTCATGTTATGACTACGAAGCAAAGATAGAATGAGAGAGAGATGAAGGATAAGATAGACATTGTGTGTCTCTCCTCTTTCATATGCGTACGCACAAATCTAGAGATAAAGTGTGCCCTTCATTACGTGACCGAAATGGTCTTCTTATACAAAGTTGGAGAAGCTTTCAGCCACTAGAAAAGAAGATAATAAGAGGATTGGATTATCCTCTTAAATAGAGAGGGTTCACATGAGATGATCAAGGTTCATAGCCAACAATCCCCCCCTTGAGCTTGATCATACAAATAGCTCTTTGAGAACTATCCTTTCCTCACAACTAGACTAGGGTGGTACAAAAAATATGATTCCTTCCCATGTACAAAGAAGGTGGTACAATGTTTATATCCTTCCTTCAACAAACTCATGGGTGGTACAAATCCTTCCCTATAAATATCAGGATGGTACAAAGGGGATGTTGTACAACACATAATCATAGACAAAATTGGCTTGAGATTCTTCTTCATTCGTCTCCTCTGCTATGTTGACATTGCTTGGATTTTTGTTGAAAGCTCCTTTGTTGTTGTTGAGATTGTTGTGGCGTAGACGACAATACTTTGTAGCATGGTTGGTTTTACCACATATTTTGCAAGGGTTGACTTGATAGCAATCCTTCGACAAATGGTTGGTGCGATTACAATGAATGCATTTTGTAGCTCTTACAACCAAGGCATTTGTTGTGAATTCATCATGTGTTTTCAACTTATTTTCATGTTGTTGTAGAGAATTGATGACATCTTCTAATCTAGGGATAGGGTCTTTTTCTTTAAGAACAGTTACAATTTATCCAAATTTATCATCGTGCACGGCTTTGAGTACGACAACTACTTGATCCTCACTTGATCCTCATTTTCAATGGGGCATTGCACATAACCTAATTGGGTACAATTACTCTTTAACTTGTTGACAAGGGTAGGTATGTCTTCTCCTTGTGACATGGTAAGAGAATATAGTTGCATTTTAAGTGCTATTTTGGAGTTTCTAGAGATAGCTCCAAAGTTTTGCTCTAAATTAATCCATGCTTGTGTTAAACGCGGGTTTTGCCGTCAGAGACGCATTTAAACTCTATTCGGGTTCTTGGGAGTGGAAGGGGTCTGTTAACCAGAGGCCCTATACTTGATTTTCCCAAATCAACATCACTCACATGACCTTTAGTTCAAAACAATTCTGCTAATCCAACCTTCTAACAGAAAACTCAGACTCGTTACTTACAGACTTACTATTCTGATTCGCTCACTCACAGAGTATCGACTCATACACAGATTAAGACTTCTTATTAACCGGTGTACAAGGTGAATGCTACCGTAACACAGACTTACAGTAACGACTTACAGAATAGTGATTCAATACTTCACTTAATGTAAACATTACCGTAACTCAATCTGTAATGCACAGATACAGATAATCAAACACAACAGAAAGACACAATATGACTCAAAGTTATGAAACACAACACTACGGTACTACACAGACGTATCGCCCAGACAGACAGTTTGGCGATCTGCTGGTCGTCACCGAAAGTGTCTTTTCATTGCTTTATAAAAAGGTTACATCTCTTCGTAGCAACTTCTCAGTTCGTGCGGAATATGAAAAGAAAAAAGGATTTTACAATTGCCAATCCGGCGGCTTACACTGGCACGCACGGTGGACTTGAACCCGCAGGTTTACAAAATATTACGGTTCATCTATTATAGCTTCTAGATACATTGCTCTAGCTAATTTAAATGTTCGGGCAATTTTCTTTTTCAATGACTCTAACATCTGTTTGAGGACTTGGGGTTCTACTACTGAGCATCAGTTCTTACTGAACTGGTGGCAATAACCTGGCCCATCAAAAGTTCTGCTTGTGTCTGCAGAAAAGCTTCCTGTAAATAAAATTCATTTGATAAAGCTGCATCACGACTGACTTTCATGTCTGCAATCTGTTTATCAACTTTGGATAGTCTTTCTTTTTGAGCATCCAGTTGGTTCTCTCTTCTTTCCAACTCTTGATTCTGAAACTGGATTGTCCGATAGTAAGCATCGCGCTCTCTTCGAATTGCTGGGATCTCTTTCTGGAGCTGTGCGACCAACATCATCTGCGTTTTAAGAGCAGAATTAGATTCTGTCAGGGTGGCATTTGCGAACTGTAGCTCTGTATTGGTTTGTTTTAGTAAAATGGATATTTCTTGTCCTTTCTGCACTGCTTCAGTCAATTGATCTCGAGTTTCTTTTAACAAATCTACTAGGGCTATGCGGGCATCCTCTTTATCTTTAACTAGCTGCCGTAATTGAAGAATTTTGGCATCAACAGTGCATAATAAATCATCTTTTTCTTTGACTTCAGCCAATGCAGCATCTCGTTGGCTGATTACTGTTTCCTGTTCATCCAGTCTGGCCTAGAGTTGTTGAATTTGGAAGTGCAGATTATGATTTTTTGCCTTCACCGCATCTATCTCTTCCTGTAACGGAGTAATATCGGCCTCAAGAGTATCAACCTTATGCTGTAAGTACTGTCGAATATTCTCTGTAATCAATCTGAGTTGCACTGGAAGTTGTTGAGAAAACTGGATTAGCATTTGGCCCATTGATTCTAACTCAGTAAACATGGGGATTGGATGAATGTGCTGAGATGAAGAGGCGGATAAAAGGTGCTGCAAAGATGGGGGAGAGTAATTCGGTGAAGAGGATGAAGCGGCAGGCTCTTCAATTGGCGTCACGGGTATAATGGGGTCAACCGGAGGAATGGGTGGAGGAGTGAGAAGAACAGTGGTAGTTTCTAATACCTTTTCGGTGAGTTGTTGCGTAGTGTCATCAGGATGGGCAACTCCAGATTCCTGTAATCAATTCTTCAAAAATTTCGGTAATAATATGTTGCACCTCTTCTTGCTTATCCTGTTTGGAGTGTTGCTGAGATTCTTCTTTAGAAGAACTGGCTCTAGAATCTGCGGTATCATCATGCTCTTTTTGCTGGTTTGGAGATGATTGAGCTGATGAATCATGATGCATCGAAGTAGCTGTATCGTGGAAAGTTTCTTCTTCATGTCCTTCTTCATCATTGTTGTCGGCTTCATTTCCTGCGGCCGAACCCTGTACTTGACTGTCAGATGAACTTATTCTGATGCGTTTTCGGCGAAGTAGCTGGAAGATTTCTTCGTCATCTTCTTCATCATCTTCCTGGATTTGCACGGATTCCTCATGATATAGAACTGGACCTCTGGGTGGTGGTTGCGCTGCTTGGAGAACTAGAAACAGGAAACTTAGTATGTGGGGAAGACGGGAATGTGGCATATCTCCTTTGTTAACCTGTTTAATTACCGAAACGCATTCACGGTGAATGCACCGGAAATAATACGAGGCAAAATTAACAGGCTCTCTAGCAGCCATATCTATCGCTGAGTAGAATGGGCGAGATATCCCATATGTACGTTTCTGCAAATTTATATTGCTACTAAAAATTGCAGGGCTGTTCTTTCAGGCTCAGGACGACAAAGGATGGCATATTCATTTGAAGAATATCTAGGAAACAATTGGATCATTGTAGCTATCGGCAGACTAGGGCCATTTTCTCGACCTTCCTGAGAGAGTCGGAAAGCATCAGCAAAATTCTGTAGAGTGATTACTACTCGAGATGGTGAGGAAGTAATGGGCCAACTCCGCTCCGTAGCAGGTGTGGCAACGATAGTGGCAATGATTTGGGCATAAAATGGGTGACATTACACTGAATGCCAAGGCAATTCAGCAAAATTGGCCAACCCACGAACACGCAAGAACTCACCCACATCTGCAGGGAGTCCGTCACGAAAGGTAGCAAAGTTTGCCAGAGCTTCCATGGTGCGCAGTCGAATAACAAGCAGACACAGGGATTACAGGAAACACAAAGTACACAAAGCACGCTGACACAATAGCGATTAACAGCGGAATGAAAAATGTTAAGTAGATACTTGGCAGCGGGAAGCGATTGAGATTGTTTAATCATCACGCGATGTTGAGATGATAACCTCATAACTACGGTGTGCATGCATGAGCGGAATCAATAACAAAAGGCGACGATTATTCATGGTTATGTATCCAAACGAGGAGTTTTATGATTATGTAGCAAAACGAGGAGTTCATGGTTTTTATCCAACTAACATGCAAAACCAAAAAAAGAAAAAGAAAAGAAAAGAGAAAAAGCAAAAAATACGCGAGCAACCGTAGAACATTTTAGTGTGAATCAGATGTTTGATGATACGACCGCAACTTTGAACCATTGGTCGCTTTAGGAAGAGGAATTCCGGTCAAAGTAGTCAACCGAAAAGTAGCTGGGCCCACTTGTTCAGTAATCCGGTAAGCACCAAACCATTGTAACTTGAATTTTCCAGCAGAATGATTTTATTTTGCATTATAAAACACCACAAGTTGCCCTACTGTAAAAACTAGAGTTTTAAGATACCGATCATGTGTACGAGCTTGCTGCAACTGCACTTCTTGAAGAGTCAGAAAACTTTCCCAGCGATGCTCATCTAGTTCTTTGAGTGTGTCCAACCGAAATGGTAAAGATTCTTCAGGTAACAATTTCTAAGAGATGGCCACATGTAAGCTTAGTACTACAAGTTCCATTGGTGCAATTGCCTCCATTCCATATGCAAGTTTGAAAGGAGTTAGTCCGGCTGCAACTTTATATGTAGTCCGATATGCCCATAATACTGCAGGTAGTAACCGATCCCATCTTTCTGGTGATTCCAGAATCAATTTTCGAAGCATATTCAACAAGGTCTTGTTTGTACTTTCAGCTAAGCCATTAGCACGAGGATAATAAGGATAACTAAATTTATGCAGAATCTGAAAAGAGTGTGTGAGTACTTTCATTAAATTGTTAAGAAAATGTGTGCGTTGATCTATCACAAGTTCCAAAGGTAATCCATATCGTGGGAATACGTCCTTCATCAGACATTTTGCTACCGAAACAGCTGTAGCAGATCGCAAAGCCCAAGCTTCTGCCCATCTGGTAGCATAATCTGTGCATGTCAGAATATATCTGTTGTTGCTAAGGATTGCTGGAGGTGTGATTGGTCCAATAAAATCAAGATCCCATTTCTGAAAAGGTTCTAATGGTAATACAGGTTGTAGAGGGAAAAGATGGCGCTGTAAAGGCTATCCAGATCGCTGACAATTGTCACAATGTTGCACAAACTGAGATACATCTTTGTACATAGTAGGCCACCAAAGCCCACTTTGCAAAATTTTTCGGTGCGTTAAATCTGCTGCAAAATGTCCACCGGAGGGTATTGAATGTGCCAGAGCAATTACTGAGTTTACTTCATGTGGAGGAATACAATGAAGTAAAACCCGAGTGTGATCCATATAGTACAACTCTCCAGCAATCAACCGGAATCTACGACTGTAAACTGCAATTTTTCGACGCATTGCAGGGGAAGTTTGAGTAGGAAGACATCCATCAGTAAAAAAGGTTAATAACTGATCATAGTAAGTAGGTGTCACAGGAGGTTGTGCAGATTCATCACTAGTCATTTCAGTAACATAAATAGCTGGTGTGGTGTCATCAACACCGATCGGAGCTTCACCGGAATCCAACCTGGAGAGAAAATCTGCTAAGGCATGTGCAGTTCCAGGTCGATGAATCACCTTGTAATCAAATTCTTGTAACAATAGAACCCAACGTGCTAAACGACCACCTAAATGCTGCTACTGGACCAGATATACTAGCGCAGCATGATCTACATAAAAGATGAATTTTCGGCCGAGCAAATAATGCCGGAATTTCTTTACAGAATACACCAAACCAAGACATTCTCTTTCAGTTACTGAATAATTCTTTTCAGCAGGAGCAAGCCTTCGACTTGCATAGTAAACATGCCGAAACCACTTATCAGTTTGTTGCATTAAAACACTTCCAATGGCTATATCTGATGCGTCTACAAAAACATGAAATGGGCGTTCCCAATCAGGAGGTTATAGAATTGGAACCTGCGTTAATAAGCCTTTTAGACGATCAAATGCAATTTGACATTCCTGAGTCCAATCAAACTGTCGAGGAGTACTAGTTATTAGCCGATTTAGGGGTATTGCCAAATGAGCAAGCCACTGTAAATGTTGACCATGCCATCGGACTTGACCCATGAATCACATGACTTCTTTTGGTGTAGTAGGTACAGGTGCTTCTAACACAGCTGTAATTTTGTCTGGGTCAACTTGTATGCCTTGTGCAGATACAATATGGCCAAGAAGCTTACCACATGAAACCGCAAAAACAGATTTGTTTGGGTTCAGGCAGAGTCTGTATTCACGACATTTCTCAAAACAACATCGTAAATGATACAAGTGTGCTACCATCTTACCGAATAAAGAGAAATAATCTAGATATACTTGCATAAAAGAAGTAAGATAGGGTGAGAAGATTTCTTGCATACATCACTGAAAGGTACTAGGAGCATTTCTTAATCCAAACCACATAACTCTACAAGCAAAAACACCCCAATTGGTAATGAAAGCTGTTTTCGGTATGTCTTGTTCAGTCATTCTGACCTGGTTATAACCACTGTAACCATCAAGAAATGAATAAATCTCATGTCCAGCCACTCTGTCCAGCATTGTATCAAGAAATGGAAGAGGAAATGGATCAGGTACGGTAACTGCATTTAATTTCCGATAATCGACACAGATTCGGAGCTGCTTGTTTTTCTTTGGTACAATCACAATCGGGGAGATCCATTCAGCATGCTCAATAGGTACAATGAATCCAACCTTTAATAACCTATCAAGCTCTACCTTGACCTGTGCGGCATAGTTAGGATTCATTCGGTAGCTGGGTTGTTTAATTGGTTTTGCTTCTGGTTTCAGCACTACCCTATGTTGATAGATGCGAGGATCCAGACCCTTCATATCACGGTAATCCCATGCAAACACATCAGAGAATTCACGAATAAGTTGAATCAAATCAGCTTGAAACACTTCAGACAATCCTTCCTTTATCTTGACAGGTCATGGATTTACTTCATCTCCTAAATTATAGGTAATTAACTGATCTTCAGGAACATAGAATTGACGAGGTTTTCTTGAATTGTCAACGGGTTGTAAAAGTTGCTATATGGTGGCTTCATCCATAGCAACAGTATCTGTTATCCCCACTTTTTTGGTCACAGGTACCACCGTACAGGCTGCCGGATTCCAGTTATCTACAACAGTTTGCAGATCAACAGTCCTTAAGGAGATCAAATCAATGTTATTCTTTAAAAATTCTTCTTCTTCATCATCGAATAAACCATCTAACATGTGGACCGGTTCTGCTACATAAGGCCTAGCATGTAACTCATAGGACTGAATAACATCTAACTTGACAACATATTTATGGTGGTTGTCCTTAAAAGTAAGTTCCTGTGCTGACCAATCCTGTATAACCTTAGCTTGTTTCAACCAAGGACGGCCAAAAAGAAGATTATAATCAAGACTGCACTCCGTTAGCTCTAAAACTATGAAAGTCATGTTAAACGTTGTACCCTGCAAAGTTATTGGGACATTCCGTACAAGGCCTACTGGATGGACTCGAGATTGGTCAGCCATTCTAACAAAAAATTGGACAGGCTCAATGTGGTCCCACCCTAACTTCTTGCAAACGGCTACAGTAGCTATATTTACACCGGAACCACCATCAATTAGTACTTGAGTAATCTTGTGATTTTTGTACCATACCCTAATTAAGGGGACCGAATGATCCACCGTAGAATTAGTTTTCGGTTGTACTGTCGCTGTTGCTGGAATGCAAGAAGACGTAGAACTGAACTGTTGCTGGAATTGCTGACAAACTCCTAGTACTAGTGCAAGTAACTGTCCAAGAGGAAGAGTAATAGATGCTTTAGATAAAATTTCCCATGCTTCATCTGCGTGACTTGTACTTTTCACCGATTCTGAAGATGATGCGTCTGTTACTGGGGTAGAATCTTGTTCCTTCTATTCCTCTTTTGGCAGTGGAACTTGGGTCACCAGAATTGGAGCTGGGAACACTGGAGGTTCGGTGGTGGTCCATTGGCTAGCTTTGTCATACATTCTCTGCTGTTCACGGATGCCAGGTTCAAATATCTCAGCTGTTGGTTGCAACTGCTTACCGGACCTGGTTTGGATTACTGCAGCTTGTGTTTCTATTGGTGTGATATGAACCAAGTTGGTCATTGGGTTCTGACGTTCTTTCTTTCTTTGATCATATTCGGCTGCATCTTTACAAAATCTTCGAATGTGACCCAATTCACCACAAAAATGACCACGAGGGGGTTGCAAAGCAGGACCTTCCTGCGATGTACCTGTCTGCCAGCGGTTTGCATTGTAGTTATTATTTCTCTATCCTCGATAATTTCTGTATCCTTGCTGCTGTTTCTCATCCGAGGTGGTACATAATGAGTGGCAGGCTGCCCTGGTTCTTGTATAATGGCATTTACCGTTGCTGGTCCCTACACTTTGGCATTATATGCATAGTTTTTGGTGGAATGTCCGGTGGTATTGCAGATAGCGCAATACATCTGATTAAGTGCACAGGTGGTACTGGTATGCCCTGGATTCTTGCACTTAGTGCAGTACATCTGTCTAGCCGGATCTTTTGCAATAGTTTTACTAGCTTTCAACCGCTCTAGGTCTTCAGTAAAGCCTCCAACCTTATGCTCGAGCTGCAAAGCCATTGCAATAACCGCATCTAGTGTTATGGCTCCCACACAACGGATGATCATAATATGTTTGAGCTGCGGAGTCAAACCATTAATAACCACTGCGTAATGACATCATCCGATAAATTAGCATGTGCCGAAGGTAGTTGTCTCAAATGAGTTCTGAATAGGGTGGCATATTCCTGCACTGTTTGATTCAGCTTCTGTCTATTATTTTGTAAGTAATCGAAAATTTTGGCAGGGTTCTTCTTTAGCCGGAATCTCTGCAAAAATGCATCCCTTACTGCTTCATAGGTGTCGAAATGGTTGATATCGTATTCTGTAAGCCACCTTGCTGCTTCATTAACTAAGGTTGACTGGAATACTATGGCCTTGTATGCCGGATCAGGTGGATGGTTTAGTACTGCATAACTAATTTCAAACGTACGTACATGGGCATCAGGATCATCACCTGGAAATCCACCGAATTTGGTGTAGGTGACCCCTATTGGAACCGGACGAGGTGGAAGTAACTGTTGCTGTTGTTGTTGTCCACTCATGGTGCTAGTGTCAGTACTGTTACTATTTCTTGAGTTCTGAGGATGTGCTTCCAGTTCTTCAGAGTCTGTATGATTAGACTACTCTCCTTCCGGTTCGAAAATAGTTCTTAACCTTTTACGAATTTCTAATTCGAATAGCTTATCCTCTTCTGCGGTATCAAACGTAGGCAAACTTGCTCCGAATAGAGGTGTCCGGAATGAAGATTCACCAGGAAGTATAACACTATCACCGGAAAATTGTAAATTTTCTGCAACCAGGACCGAACTACCATCGGAATTAGTGGAACTTTCCCCAATCCAGGGTATTCTTTTACCTTCAATAACCTCTCTGGATAACACACCTCTATCCGTAGAGAGATTTGAATCTTGACCAGACGGTGTCGGATCAACTACACACTGTGTTCCTGTGGACTCCGAAGTTATTGTCTCTTCTGCAGACTGCACCAAGATTTCACCGGAATTTACCAAAATTGCAGTATGTTCCACCGGAATGCTACTGGAATCAGTACTAATGTGCTTCGCTTCTTCGATGACTAGACCTAACCGTTCTGCGCTTCTTCCTCCTGGGGGTGTCCTTCGCAAATTTGGTACCACCCAAGGCTGTCTGTACTTCGGATATGACTCGTCGGACCGAGTAACCGGCATATATCACCTTTACAATACTTTCGTACTACTTCTACCTTACTGTCGATTCACAATCTATGGTTACCTTTACACAATCACTGTGCAAAACTCTGTTGCCACCTTCTGGTGCCACTTTCCCACATACGGCACCAGTGTTAAACGTGGGTTTTGCCATCAGAGACGCGTTTAAACTCTATTCGGGTTCTTGGGAGTGGAAGGGGTCTGTTAACCAGAGGCCCTATACTTGATTTTCCCAAATCAACATCACTCACATGACCTTTAGTTCAAAACAATTCTGCTAATCCAACCTTCTAACAGGAAACTCAGACTCGTTCCTTACAGACTTACTATTCTGATTTGCTCACTAACAGAGTATCGACTCATACACAGATTAAGACTTCTCAGTAACCGGCATACAAGGTGAATGCTACCGTAACACAGACTTACAGTAATAACTTACAGAACAGCGATTCAATACTTCACTTAATGTAAACATTACCGTAACTCAATCTGTAACGCACAGATATAGATAATCAAACACAACAGAAACACACAATAAGACTCAGAGTTATGAAACACAACACTACGGTACTACACAGACATATCGCCTAGACAGACAGTTTGGCAATCTGCTAGTCGTCACCGAAAGTGTCTTTTCATTGCTTTATAAAAAGGTTACATCTCTTCGCAGCGACTTCTCAGTTCGTGCGGAATATGAAAAGAAAAAAGGATTTTACAATTGCCAATCCGGCGGCTTACACTTGATTTGCTGTAGTGCAATCATCCAAGAAATGTACATAATTATCATCTAGAGAGGTGAGTAGCATCCCAAGTGCTTGCTCATCCTTTTTCTGTGAAATATGGCAGCCCTCTTCTATGTTCAAGTGTTTCGTTTGGTGCTAATGGTTTTGTGACAGACCATAGTTGTTTGGTCATGAGATGCCCCTTGATTTTTGTTTGCCATGTGTGGAAACCTTGCCCATTGAACTTGTCTAGAGGTTTTTCACTCATTTTGGAGAGGTCTTACCAAAGTGACTCACTTTGGCAGTGTCTAACTCCTTACAATATGTAAGAGAAGGTCTTACCAATCAAAGATGAGGATAATGTTTGTGAAAACTTTCAAAGAACATGTATTTGTACATGACATACTCAAACGTATGGAAATAAATTGATTATAAAGCATTTAAAAGCTACTGGTGAAATGTCAATAGATGATCATTTGGAAACGGTGAAGACATCTAATCCCATCGTGTTTGTGTATCCCCTCATGTGATATTTTGAGATACAAAAAATTAATGAAAAACACATAAAAGAATACACTTGTGCTTGCACATCTACATGTTGCTTCTGTAACGTTTGATATGAATATTTGCAGAGTTTCCAATGTTAATTCAGATGGGAAAATATGTAGATAAAAAATATATTTGTCCTCAGTGGGGGCACGAGAATCTAGGATGCCATAGAAGACCTCTCGTGAAACAAATCTGAACCACCCTACCTTTCGTTTTCGAACCCCTTACAGAGCAGGTCTTTGATCAATGCGGAAAAACCTTGTGTGGCTACATATTACCTATGCGGAAAAACCTTGTGTGGCTACATATTACCTTCAACTGGTACTCACACTTTTTACGTCAGTATGGAACACAAAGGGAAGAATGGAATAAGTAGTCCACCTCCAATTTGCAATGCGGTGAAAAAAAATTCGTTGTGCAAGGAGTGACACCCAAAAAAGGAATCCTCCGCAGACCTGCGTTTGCAAAAGAAATACGAATCTACTCGGAACCTCAATGGATATGACCAGATGTTCCTTAAGCTTTGAGTTGGCTGCAGGGTCGCATACTATTAAGCGGAGTTGAGAACGACACTAACGTAGAGATTTTACACATCCACTCTATGTCAGATAGCCACGATGGTCATGATAGCTCCATTAATGAAATGCTATATATTGCACAGAATATGAATGATAATAGAAAATTGTTGTGCTATCAATACTCTGAGAAAGCAGTCCATTGGCAACTTTTGAGGCAACTAGGAGCCATACCAAAGACGTTGAGCCTGACGAGAGTCATTTGAAGTTGTTCCTTCATCAGTGGCATTGGTGTCTTTATTCTCGAACTCGTCAGCTACAGAAATTGCAGCAAAACAAACTACGAGTGCTGCCGCATCTCCATGAATTTGATAGTCTACAATCTGTTGAGTCACCGAATCTTCATTGTTCTTCACGCAGTGCCTTTGAAAGCTGCACTAGACCATGGAGAATTCAATATGTTGAGTGAGGCTCTGATACCAGTGATGAATCGAATGGATGTGGCGCAACAGAACAGAGGATGGAGCTCGAACGTCGGAGAAATGTAGTCATGTTATGACTACGAAGCAAAGATAGAATGAGAGAGAGAGATGAAGGATAAGATAGACATTGTGTGTCTCTCCTCTTTCATACGTGTACGCACAAATCTGGAGATAAAGTGTGCCCTTCATTACATGACCAAAATGGTCTTCTTATACAAAGTTGGAGAAGCTTTCAGCCAATAGAAAAGAAGATAAGAGGATTGGATTATCCTCTAAAATAGAGAGGGTTCACATGAGATGATCAAGGTTTATAGCCAACAAGGAGGTACTAATGGAGGATTAAGAGGTACTAATGGTGGATTAGGAGCACTTACTGGTTGAGGATATATAGTCAGATGAGCTTGCATTGTAGGTTTATCTTGTAAGTTTAAAGCATACACCACATTCTGCAAAGCCGATACCTCTTTAGACATATTTTTGTGCATATGCATCATATTGTCCAACTTGTTAAATAAAATCTCAAATTGTAACTCGGTTGGAACTTTAGATGCGGAGGTTGTTGGCTCAACTTTTGAGGCTAAATGTGTATCCCTAGTTGCCTGAATAGGAGGAAAACTGGAAGATGGTTGAGACATCGAATCATAAAGGAGTGTTTTGCATTGCTTCATGTGAGCACCATGTTCATCTACAAATATCCTTTAAAGAGTACGTGCTCACATCATGAAGAACATTTTGAAGTACAAGTAGCCCGACAAGGTGTATGATGGAGAAGCGGCACTGCTCGAACCTCAAGAGAAGCAATGCTATAGTAACAGATAGGCACATGAGTAGCCCAACCCGAGTTCCTCTGAGGTGCAAAACTGAAGGAAGATGCAAAAATTGCCCTGCACACAAAAGCTTGAGTAAACAGTATTGGGACGCCATTGGAAGCACATTCCCAAAATAGATAAAATTCGAGCTCGTGAGCTTAACTCCAAACAAAGCAACAGGGAAGACCTGCACCAAAGTGGAGAACAAGCCAAAGCTCGCACACAAATTCAGCAGTGAACAGGAGTAGTCCTCACTGCCAGGGCAGTTCAGTACCAACAATGAACACCATGTCCTCCTACAGGAGCCATGTAGGGGAGCTCAAAGAGGGAGCTCAACCCCAAGACGTGCGAGACTGAGCTAGAGGGGAGAGACCCAAAGAAAAGCTATACACCTCATGGAAAAACATCGAGAAAGGGGGAAGTGATTACTTCCACACCTACTACCTATGTGTGAGAGCATGATGCATCCGTTCAACTGCATTAAAGTGGTACATGGCCATAAAGGAAGAGAGAGAGAGCCAAGGCTCCCCTTTCCTCCATTCGCGACTGTGCCTGGCGGGCTTCAAAGCCTAGGTCATTCAAAAATAAAAATGGATTGGTAAATTCTTGGAAGTTTCCAAACAGTTACGATGAGACATTTTGGTTTTCTTGAAATCTGGAGAGAGGGAGGGATAAGGGAGAGTGCCCCTTCCTCTATCCAAGGTCATCACTAAAAAAGAGGAATGATAGAGGTGGATAGTGATGCTCAAGATGGAGTAAGGAGGTGTGTGTATGTGAGAGAGGAAGAGGGAGGAGAAGGGTTAGGGAGTGTTTTTGTGCAACAAACAAAAATAAAGATCTAAACTACTCAAAAAATTGAGAAATAAGGGGTACCCTTGACCAACCAAAGGCCACACGTATTCATCCTCCTCCAAGTGTCAAGGTGCATCTCACGAAGTATGTACATGCAAACTTGGAAAAACCAACAACTAAAGGCCGACGTCCCCGACAACGGCGCCAAATTGTTGAGAAAAGGGGAGCAACGGACCCTAACCGCTTCGCATGGAAGCAAGAAGCTTCTCCAAGTGAAGTTGCAAGAAGTGCAAGCAACAGATCTACACTCATGCCCATGAACAATGGAACCATGGCCAACGTCAAAAAGGAGCAAGGGAGAGCAATGCTCACACACAAGCCAACTCCAAATGCAAGTCCACACACATAGATGATCGCCTTGCACACAAGGAAGAAAGAGAATAACAAATGAAACCTTCTCTATTCATCATAGGGCCCAAAGCCATGGCCAAGAGACCCCTTTTACAAATGAAACTCTTCCTTATATAGAGAAGAAGAGAGGGATACGTGAATTAAACATGTGGTCAAAAGACCACATGTGCTAAATCAAAAATAGGATCTTTATATGGTAGTGGGATTTCAAAAAAGTAACGAACTAGAGAGAGAGGGAAGTTTGCACGTATAAAAAGTGCTTCAAATCTATGAATATCCAAAAAGAAGGTTTTTATAAAAAGAAGTGTACTAAAGTCTAAGGAGGGGTTTTTATGTATTTTTATGGAAAGATGGATAAGAAGAAGTTCCCATGAAGGAATTTATACAATAGTGGAAAAATTAAGCACTCCTTCATAAAGTCTTCAAGCCTCGATGTAGCACCATGACTCCACAACACTCAGACTCATGGAATAGCTCAAAAGACATCAAAGAAATCAATGGAATATGATATTAATGCCAAATTTGCTGGAACAAATGAGTTGACAAAGCTAATGACTTAAATCAATTCCTCTAATACAAATGTAAGGTTTAAATGATAGGATAAATGTCTAAACAAATGGATAAATGGCTAAATAAAAATATAAGGTAAATGGAATGGGTTCACTTTGTCACTTCACGGATCTCTTCACTTCAACTGCTCTTTAATTCTTCAATGTTTGTCTGCAAAAGAAATCATTAGACACATAAGTAAAGTTACAAGAATTCAATGAGAAATATAAATAAATTTTCAAAACATAAATCACATATACATTTAATATTCTCATACACATGCATATGTTCATGCAAATGATTTAATTTTCATAAACATACACATGTATTATAACTTACCTTTGTCATGCATATGTTCTCACAATCAATCATTCTTATGCATTTATCATCATGCAATAATTGTACATAAGTAAACATTGTACTTCAATCCATATACATGCATTTTCACATATGGTAACATAAACTCATTCATATGCACATGCTTACCACTAGGTAATACATACTAGTTCATACATACATACACTTATCTTATGCTCATGCATGCTAATCATGCATACCTTTCCATGCATATGCACATACATATGCTCATGCATACATTACCTTTAAATACATATAATCATGCACATATATTAACACTAATTGATATGCATTACCAATCATATGCATTTAACATTATGATATACATGCATACATATTATGCATTCTCACATCTAATGTATGCCAAAATGAGTTATTACACATCTTCCTAAGCATGCTAACTTCACTCGTATACTATCATTTACATATATACTAATACCGTACATGCATATGCATTAACAGATACTTATACATGCATTTACATACGTATTCATGCATAAATACATACCTACATCATATGCTTATTTGTGTTTTAAATCTTATACTATATAATTTTAAGTAAATTTACTCTAATAACCACAAATGAAATGAAGAAATAAATAAAGAAATTAATTTAAAAAATCATAGATATATAAATAAGTAACTAATATTTTAATAAAGAATCTCTCACTACTATCGTTGGCTCCCTCTCCCTCTTTCTCTCTCTCTATCTCTCTTTCTTTCTCTCTCTCTATCACTCTCTTTCCTGTCTGTGCTCTCTTTCTCTCTCTCTCTCTCTCTCTCTCTCCCTCCCTCTCTCTCTCTCTCTCTCTCTCTCTCTCCCTCCTCCTGCGTGCTGTGCATCTACCAGTCGTGGGGAAAAAGTTCTCTTTCCCTCTCTCCCTCTATCTCTCTCTCTCTCTCTCTCTCGCCTTCAACACCGCCTCCAATCTCTGCCAGTCATCACCAGCCGCCGTCAAAACAACCTCTCTCTATCTCCGCCCTATCAGACCACCGTCGCCAGAGTATACTTCTACTAGCTTTCTCTCTCTAAGACGTCATCCAGTAGTTGTCAAATTAGATCATGTCTCTCCCTAATCCTGTGCGTTGCGCGCCAGAATCTACTGTCGTGTGCCCCGCAATCAGTAGTCCTCAAAGCCGTCAAAAGTGGGTCAGAGTCTCAATCACCCTCTCTCTAACTCGTCTCCAGCACTGATCTGCGCACAGCCAGTCAAAAAAGTGCTAAAATTTCTCTCTCTACAATTCTTTGCATGCTGCTTGATTGTCTCACCTGTTCTCTTTGTGACGTGCTATCAATATAACCACCAAAAGGTCAGCTTTGTCCGAGTGACACTGGGTATGTACTATGGATATTGGACAAAAACAGAGACCAATGTCAAGCTGATGGGTAGCCTTAATCACGTGCGATTTCTCGCTACACTAGAGGAATAAGAGAATATGCCTATACAATAGAGCGTAGATAACTATGGCACAGATTCGTAGCTCAATTCTCATTCTCTCTATTGCACATAATAGTAGAAAGTAAAGAAGAACGGAGCAAGAAAGAAGATCAATAGTTGCAAAAATAATCATTAGGACAATCTGGAGCACAATACACATATATATACTTAACACATTTGTAAACCACACTTTTGGATTTGCTTTATTTTCTCATCCACTCTTTAATCCTTTCACAAACACCACTCTTTACCCACATAGTTTCTTCACTTTAGATGCATAAATTATCTATACCGCTCTTTTAACTTGCACACATAACTACCACACTTTTTAACTACTCACTTTAACCACTTTAGTTACACACTTAATTCACACCACACTTTAAATACTACTCACATACACCGCTAATTATTTATCCACTTCAGTTATCATTTTAATTCCATTATCCTAATTTTTCATAATTAAATAATTTATTGAATTTAAGCTTACTTTAAGTTTTAATAATTAAATACCTTAATATTTATATTTACACACACTAATAAAGTAACTATTTAAATCATAATTTAAGGTTTAATAAATCAATGCTCAATTTATAGATCAATTTAATTAAATGTTAATTGTTTTAACTCTTAAAACTAATGTTAATATTCATTCCCACTCATTGTAAACACTCAAAACCCTTAGAAACCCCTTTAAAACTCATCAAAAACCTAGTTTGACCCTAGCATAAACCCAATTAAACCCTTTGGAAACCTAGCTTTAACCCTAACATTAGCCAATAATTAATGGTCTTAACTTAAATACACATAAATTAATGTAAACCTAGGGTTTAATACCCATGTTCCAATATTTAAATGGCTCAAACACACATTAAATGAACAGTTTAGGTAAACCCTAATATGAACACATTTTTGCTTCATCAATTGTACCTGTAAACATTTTCAAAGTAGTTAATTCCAACCAAAACAGCTGATCAATAGCATTATATAAAGGTTAGAGTTCACCAATAAATTTGTTTTGATTTCCCTGGGTGTTAACTGGAAGATGCAAATCTTTCCGACATCGGTCCATCTGCAACCTGTTCTAGTGAATGTGGGATGGGGTTTGTAGAATCGTAGAGCTGCCTCACCCAACGTGGCAATGGCTTTTCCACTTGGGTGTCGGCAGGTTGGTGACTTACAGTCTCATCATCTGAAGATGATGCTTCCTTCTCTTGTGTAGAAGGGATAGCTCTTGGGCCAGGTTCATAGTGGATTGCCCCTTCGCCTAATGATAAAGTGGAAGCTCTCTTTTCCTCCTCCACTGCATGTGGTTGCTCCTCCTTGAACACCAAATCACGACTCGCCATGATCTTCTTAGCCTCAAGGTCATAAAGCTTATAAGCCTTCTTATCTTTGTTGTACCCAAGGAAGATACATTTGATGCTTTTTGGTTGAAGCTTGTTTCTCTCCCTATCTAGAACATGTACATAACATTCACTTCCAAATACTTTGAAATGGGAAACAGAAGGCTTTTTACGAGTGTAGGCTTCTTGTGGAGTCTTTCCATCAAGTGCCTTGGTGTAGCTTCGATTCAAGATGTAGACAGTAGTGTTGACAGCCTTTGCCCAAAATTGATTAGGCAAACTCCTTTCAACATGCACTTGCCATCTCCATGATGGTTCGATTATGACGTTCTACAACACCATTCTATTGAGGACTGTGTGCCACTGTGAGTTGATGCTTGATTCCCTTACTCTTGCAGAAATCTTCAAACTCTATTGATGTGAACTCACCACCACTGTCTGACCTGCATTTCTTCATCTTCTTCCCTATTTCAGTTTCAACAAGCTGAAGCCATTCTTTAAACTTACCAAAACCTTGAGCCTTATCGCGAAGGAAGTACACCCACATCTTCCTACTATATTCATCGACAAGTAACATGAAGTAGGAAGATCCGCCCAATGCCTGTGTAGGCATTTTTACCCACAAGTCAGCATGCACCAACTCTAGAGGATAGCTTGCCCTGTTCTTGCTTTCTTGTGGAAATGCCCTCCTCTGTTGCTTGCCCATCATGCAAGCTTCACATGGTTCCTTCATTTCTGCAATCGATGGTAGGTGTGCAACCATACCTCTGCGATGCATCTCCTTCAGTACAGGGTATCCAATGTGGCCGAATCTCTCATGCCATAGCTTACTTGTGCCCACGTTTGTAGTGGCTGTGCGAGCACACAAGTCATACATGTTGTTCCTCCTTATGCCAATCCCAACAATGTTGTTGTTACTATCCATAATCTTAGCTCCTATCTTACTGAAAGATACTTGATGACCTTGATCACTTATAGACGCTACTGAAAGTAGATTTCATTTTATTTGTGGAACATACAACACATTTGAAAGCTTTCTGATATCGCCATTAGAGTTAATGAAAGAAATCGTACCTTTGCCCTCTGTAGGACATCTTGCATTGTTCCCTACCTTTACTGTGATGGGTTCCATTAGAGGCTATAAGGAACTGTAAAGGTCTTTTCTACTCGTCATGTGACGAGATGCACACCACTGTCCAACACCCATGAGTCATCTGTTCCTGAATCTTCAGCCGAGGAGCACACCTCCTCTATCGTAACAAATAACTCAAGCTCTATTTCTGCTGTGTTGGCAGACTCCTTGCCCTTGCCACCTTTTGAAGAGCCACTCTTTTCTTCTGCCTTCTTGATGCGACAATCTTGGATTTTGTGTCCTTTCTTCTTGCAGTGGAAACACTCTCCCTTGAACTTCTTTTTGTCGTTCTTCTTTTTGTCTCCATCTTTTGAAAAGTCTGTTTTGCCTCCTTTGGCATTTGCTGTGAATGCAGCATGTCCTTTGCTACCGCCACTCCTTGCCTTGAGCCGCAACTCCTCCTCCATGAGTAAGGCACTAAATTCTTCAAACATTAGTGGTTGATGTCTGATTTGAGTGTTAAGAGCAATTACCAAACCATCAAACTTAGGTGGACAGATTCAAAGACAACGTCCAGATAGCTCCTCACTTGACTTTTGAACACCTGCTCCCACCATTTGATCTCGTAGAAATAAACACCTCTGCAGTCTCCCCATCAGCAAACCGTTCTGCTGCAAGCTGATTGAGAGGCCTCTACACTAGTAATCTGAGAAAAAAGCCGGGTTGCCTGTTGACCTGTTTTACCCTGTTTTAACTCCAAAACCCTGAACTGTCATATCTTCCTCATACGAAACCCGTTTGCTGTGATTCTTGTTTTAGTATTTTTAAGGGGATCATACCTAGGGGGAACAAAACCAAGGGATCTCTAGAATTGTTTGCCATAAAGACAGAGGGCAAATTGATATCTAAATTGCATGAATGGAAGTGACTTATGATGTCATTTGAATCTAAGTCTTGAGCTAACCTTGGGACTTTTACAGGTCCATTGAGAGCACTTGAGGGCATCCAAAGCAAGGGCATTCGGCAAGCTTGAGAATGGGGTTCTTGAGCGCTAAAGGGCAAGGTATCATCAAGTGAGGTTGGAATACTCTCAACTCCCTCTGTCAATTCCTAGCTTAGGCTACACGTAAATAGTGCTACAAGTAAGTCAGGGTAACAATAGGCACGAGACAAGTCAAGAATATCTAAGAAATCAAGTTCAAGTCAAGAGATAACCTGTGTGTGATCGACAACTTTAAAGGAAAGGAACCTAACGTGGAACGATCAACTTAAAGTGCGGAAATTAACTCAAGTATTCCTGACGACGTGATATTTGACAAGATCATAAACACGATAATCAACATAAAAAAGAATCAAGTGATTGATACAAAAGAACTCAGCAACGAGGTTGTACCTTGGGTAAAAATTGGGATTGCTCAGCTAGGCTTATGAACCTTAGATCAGGATGACACCTAGGGAGAGATAGACAAAGTCTTAGATCTTCAGAGGCTAGTGTCAATCACACTGCTAGGTCTTGGGCCTAGCAGTTGAACTATCATTCTCACTACCCAAGCTCTGAAACTAGCGAGTCTGAGAGGTCTCACAGTAAGGAGAGACCTACAAGAAGTTGAGGTGTGCCATATTTACATAGGGTAGAAGGCCCCTACAAGACGCAACTAGAATACCTTAGGACCAACCGATTAGGTGCTAGCATCTATGAGGACGGCCTAGGAAGATCTGTGGTCCAGATAAAAAACCCAGATCAACCCACTAGATTAGAACATCTAGCAGTCAAGTTTGAAAACGGTGCATACTTGGACAAAGAAGGAACCATATATGTACTCACGAGTCACCCAGATAGGATAGACGAATTCAGCAATGTGATCCCAGAGACGGACATAGGTGACTTAGAGCAAGGAAACATAGGTGGAGAGCCTAAAACACCTCGAGGCAAATCTGTCCTTACTAGAATTATCACACCAGAATGGATTCCCCACGACAACAAGAGCATAGATCTGCTCTTGAACCGAGAGACCGATGAAGCCTTTTGGAGGTATAAGCATGTTCAGCCTAATGAGATAGGAATGATCACGATCTATGAATTCAAAGATCCTGATAGCCTAGGCAAAGTGACCTATCTAGACAACAATTCGGAAAGAATATTTGTGGTCACAGAGCACGGTAGGCATGCCTACACTTGGAAGGGAGAATTTATTTTTCCCCAACCAAGATCTAATGTCTCTTTTGGCCACCAAGGAGCGGGAACATCCCAAGCTCATGGAGCGCAAAGGGACAGAAGTAGAGATAGACCTGAGGTAAGCTTTGCCAACCCAATAGGAAGAGAACAAACGTGAACATAGGCAGATAGAGAAGAAACTGAGAGAACTAGAGTTCCAAGAAACCTAAGAAACACTGATGATTTTCCTTTGCCAAGGCCTAAAGAACACACCAAAACCTTGAGACCTACACAACTGGTTAAGTCCATGAAGAACTACTTCGATGGCATAGGAGATCCATACGATCATGTGGCCGAGTTTAGGCAAGTTTTGAGAGCGGAACAAGTGGAGGACTTATTCACACAATACAATGCCTTTGGCCTAACCCTTAGGAACACCGCTCTTACGTGGTTTCAACCACTAAATGAGAGACAGTTCAGGAACATAGACCAACTTCTAGAGGCTTTCATTATTGAATTCTCTAAGAGTGGCATAAGGCATAACACTTCCTCACTGATTCATAGCTTCAAACAAACCCCTCAAGAGACGGTTAGACTTGTAGGAAGAAGATTTAGGCAATATCTAGAAAGATCTCCTATTTCGGAGTTACCCACACAAGCCAAACAAGTGGCCTTATTCCTAGATGGATTGCTAAGTACAAAGTTGAGATCATACGTGTACTTAAAGGACCCGAGGACCATAGAAGAGTGTGTATGCATGTGCATTGTTATCGAGGATAACCTAGGGGAGGAATTGGAGCTTTCGAAAATCTATAAAGATTCAGATAGTTCAACTAGCCTCTCTTCCACACAGTCGACATCTATTGAGGAACTGGTTGAGAAAGTAGCTTAGAAGCTAGGAGTCTCTAGTAAGCAAATACCAAGGTTTGCCCCAGTGAAAAGATGCTATACCTATGGAGGTGACCATATGGCGAACGTATGTCCCATTATGGCTCAACCCCAAGTGAATCCTAGTAGCCAATACTGCACCATAGAATGGAGGTACACCAATCACACAGCGCAAGATTGCCCCTACAATAAGCAAGCAGTTAGGCAAACATACCCACAACCATACCCTCAACAAGGAAGATACCAGAACCAATACCCACCACAACAGTATACTAGACCTCAACAAACCTACCAACCACAATATCAGGCCCAGTAGAGACCTCAAGAAACCTACCAACCACAATATCAGGCCCAGTGCGAGCACAACAACCCGCTGCTCCAGCTAACGTGATCCCAGTAAAGTATGCAGCTGCAGAAGAGAACCTGAATAGAGCCATAGTGCCAGTGACACCATTGCTTTCAGATTGTGACCCCAGTGACCATAGCTTTGATTCTACACATATTGATAGCCCCCAGGCTTAGTACATGCAGTCTCCTCAACATAGTGAGTCCTACTATAGTGAAGAACCGAGTGAACCTAGTTGGGAGCCAGATTACACAAATGTCATGTACGCAAACCCCAACTCTAGACGTCAACCTAGGCATGTAAGACCCCCATTCCCTAGAGGACCGTGCTACAGATGTCAGGGAGATCACCTCATTCGTGATTGCCCAATGCTTGCACCTACACAACGCCAGTCAGTAACAATACAGGGCTTTTGTCAAGATTGCGGAAAAGAGCATCTCTTACGAGATTGTGCAAAGAATCCCAATAATATGCCAAAAATCACTCCTATTAACGTTATTGGGTTAGTAGTAGACTCTACAGGAAGTGTGACTTCCACCGCACCAGTACAGGTAGTCACTAGAGCTCAAGCCTTGCAGCAGAACCAAGGGGTAGGCTAGGAAAAGAGCCCATATGTTAGCGAAACGGAGAGCATAACCAAGAAGAGGACTAGAGCCTGGAGAGATACCCGAGAAAGAATGAAAAGGCAATGGGCAAAGAAGATGAGTGAACTCGAGGAAAGCCTGAGAGAAACGAGAGCCAAGATAATTGAACTTACATCTCAACCTCCCTCTCACGCTACCCCACCTCCTCCATTCCCATCTCCATCCGATCCACCAGCTTCCAACCCACCTCACACAACAACACCACCCCCTAGAGTAGGATTAGTCCTAGCAGATCCCACTCCCGAGGACCTAAAGATGATGCTTAAGGCATATCAGGCCAGAATTCAAGAAGGGCCAAATGTAACGGATCATGAAAAGTGTTATCCTAAAGCCGAAATAGAGCTTGAATGAACTAAAATTTGTGCTAAGATGGTGGAATTGGCTCAAACCATGTTTGAAGCCAGTCGCCTCTTTAACATCTCTAGTTCAGCAAAGATGCAGTTGCATTTTGATGGACTGCTAGAAAGATTGGAGAGGCGAATTGCACAATCAGAAAAGGAACCCGCCTCTCAAAATGAGAGAAAGCCAAGTGGGAGAATAAGCATTCCCCCCCAGGAAGCGTATGTGCCTAACTCCACAGAGCCAGAACCATCTTCTTCTATGAATCGGTATTCACCAGAATTCCTACGAGAGATTCAAGAAGAGAAATGGGCTAAAGAAAGTGAAGTCCCTCCTCCCATTGAACTTGTGGATGAGGCACATGATCAATTCCCACAAGAAATTCGTTCTATTTATGGAGAGCAGGAGAGTACCCAATCTCTTAGAGATTAGACTTTGAGTCTAATTCTTTACATGAATTACCCAACTTCATAGGCCCATGGGAAGCTAAGTCTACTTGTATGAAAACACCCACGGTCATGGTACAAAATGAAGACTCAGTCATACCTAGGAATACGGAGGTAGTAAAGAATACTAAAGTGCAGTGCAATCTCACTTTAGAAGAACTACTCAAAGTTAAGCCAGAACTGTGGAAACATGTAGCCAAACAACTACCAGAGATAGCTAAACTGCGTTCCCACGTAGGTTCTCATAGAACAGTGCCAGAAATTCCTCTGGACAAGATAGGAGACATGAGTGAAGGAGAAGAAGGAAACATCTATCTTCCCATTACCCATCAGGGGTACACAACCAAGGCAATTCTGGACTCAGGTGCAGGAGTTGCTATTGCTACCACTTCTCTATGGAAGCGTTGGGGCAAGCCAACACTCAGACCCACGAGGATGAAATTGCAGATGGCCGATTGTCACATAGAAAGACCCTTAGGCTTGCTAGAAGGAATAACTCTCACTACTTGTGGTGTAGAGTTTGAGCACACATTTGCTATCTGTGACTTTAGCAAGAACCAGGCCTATGAGATGATTTTGGGAAGACCATTTATGTGACAGTTGCAAGTGGTACAGGATTGGGGGACCAATTCATTGTATTTGCAACACTTAGGTGTCACGACCAAAGTCAATCTCAAGGATTACTCTCATAGAGATGTAGCCCCCATCTAGTGGAATCCCATCCATAGAGCCAAAGATGATACTGAGTTGGTGCATTCCATAGGATCAGGACCCTCATGGATGCATGAAGACACCCATTTATGGATGTGGAAAGTAGCAGTACAAGAAGAGAAGAGAGAAAAAGCCAGAGAGGTAGGTGCGAAAGAGACACATAGATCAATTCAAGACCCAGCCTATGCACTGTAGTATTTCCTGACGAAGAATTTGAACCTCACGGTTGGGCAAAAATTTTAGCAACCATGGATGTAGCTATCAATGAAGAACAATGGACACCCCACTGTGATGAGGATGGCTATGACATTTCAGTCTTCTCCATAGAGCCAATTATGGGAGACTCAATTCTGGAAGAATGCGAACCTAGCCTTGATGCATTTGAGGATGCAAGTGACTCCAATTTAGAGTCAATCATTATGGACCCATCGTTTGCATCAGATGAAGAGTACTTCTATGAAGTAGAAGTTTACCCTCAGAGACATGGGGAAATTACAAATGATGTGAGGTTAACCACCCAAGTGACTGCCAAGAGTGAGGGCAAGAAGAGGAAGAAGAAAGAAGTTACACCAGAAGAGGAAGAATCTTTGTTTGAGGTCCCTGAAAACTTTAAAAAATATGAAATAGACGATAGGAGAGTCATGATGAGAATGCCTAAACGTGAGGCGCAATCAGGAGAGGCCTATGATAACAAAGAAACAACCAAGAAAATAGTTGTAGCCATAGAAGAAGGAGAGGAGAGATGTACTTACATAGGACATGACCTGACGGAAGAAGAAGAGGAGGAGTTGATAGCCTTGCTAAGAGAGTACAGAGATGTATTCGCGTGGAGCTATAAGGATTTGAAAGGAGTAGACCTTGACATATGCTCACACACTATCCCCATGACCTCAGATGCCAAACCCTCTAAGCAAAAGCCATACACATATAACGATAACTATGCTGCTAAGATCAAGGAGGAGATAGATAGACTAGTAGAAGCTGGACTCATCTATGAAATTGAGCACATGGAGTGGGTATCCCCCATCGTAGTTGTGCCCAAGAAGAATGGAAAGTTACGTGTGTGCATTGTTGGAAGCAGTCAAAGGCACAGTCAGAGGCACAGACGACATGGAAGCATGTAAAGATGGAGCAGGGAGCCAAGCGGATCAATTTTTCAAACAAATATATTTCTTATTAATTCTCCAAACATTCAACAGTGATTGTTATCACTAATTGTAACATATGTATCATAGAAAACCCCATTTTGTAATCCATAGCTCCATTTTGTGCAAGCCGAGGAGTCCTCGAGCTTGAGGAGCTTAGGTAGAATGCTCGTACCAATTTTCGTTATTTTTAGACATCGTTTACCCTTCCAAATAGCATCTAGGACCTATTTTTTAACTAGGCCGGTCACTAGATGTGAAACCGGTCAAAACTAGTCTAGAAACTATAAAAAGAGCTAGAGAGCTCATTTTTGAGGTTGGTTCATTTTGGTTAGTGTGAGCATAGAGCTAGTTTGAGCTTTTAAGAGCATTCTTGAGTAATAGAGCTAATTTCCCACCTTCCATTGTGTCTTGCTTGTCTCTTCATTGTGTGTGTGTATGTGTGTGTGCACCTTTGTGCTTCTCACCTTCACTCTCACATCATCTCACGTTCACGATCTTCATATCACTCCTACCTCTCCCACGGATTGACATTAAGGAGGTGAAGCTTCTTAACGTGGTACTTACCATTGTGCTAGAGCAACACCAAATTTGGCGCCGTTGCCGGGGATCGAGTCTAGGACGAATGTGTGATGGTAAGAGTATAGCAAGAAGTGGCGTTGGAAGGTAAAAATTTCAGTTTTTGTTGTTGTTTTTACTTAGTTTTTAGTGTTTTTCACCTTCCCCATACTCCATCTTCATCATCGCATCATCATCTCCATTTCCAAAAAAATCAGAAAATTCACCATATCCACCCATTCACCTCATTTCCCCTCATTTGTGCATGCGAGAGAGCGAGAGAGAGTTTTTGCGATTGTATGTGCTTGCTTTTTCTTGAGTTTTCTTGCAGGTACAGAGCTTCAGAGCATCAGGAAAGCTTCCAACAGGTAAAAAATGTACTTTCTGTCAGAGATTTCCGAGTGTGGCGGACCATCGCGATGGTCTGCAATTTTCGGTTTTTGAGGTAGGCGACCACACCACTAGATAGGCGATACTTGCGCATTCACGGAACCACAATTACATTTTGAAAATTCGTTATTTGGTGGACCATCGCGATTGGCTCGGACCATCGCGATTGTGTCGCACCATCGCGATAGGCTCACGCCATCGCGACGGCTCGGCCGGACCATCGCGACGGTTCGTTTTTTCGGACCATCGCGACGGTTCACTTGAGCCATCGCGACGGTCCACTTGGACCATCGCGATTGTTCAGCTGACCCCGGACCATCGCGATTGGCTCATGCCATCGCCACGACAGTGCCACGTGTCACGATAGACCATCGCGACGGTTCATTTTTTGGACCATCGCGACAGCCCAAAATCGGACCATCGCGATTGGCTCACGCCATCGCACTTGTGACCATCGCGACGGTTCACTTCGGACCATCGCGATTGTCCACCTTTGACCGTTGACCGTGCCATCGCGATTGTCCGCCTGATCACGCCATCGCGACGGTTCATTTTTCGGACCATCGCAACGGTCCATTTCCACGCCATCGCGATCGTTCATATCAAGCCATCGCGACGGTTCGCTTTTTCGAGCCATCGCGACGGTTCGCTTTTTCGGGCCATCGCGATTGTCCAAACTCCACGCCATCGCGACGGTTCGCTCGGACCATCGCGACGGTTCGCTCGGACCATCGCGACGGTCCCAGACCATCGCGATTGCCCACCCCCATCGCGAATTTTGGACTTCAATTTTTGACCAATTTTGAGGGTATTTTTGAAAAATTTTTGGACCATTAGACTCATAGGAGACCCCTTAGCTCATATTTGAAGGAAAACTTGACTGTCAATTTTTACCCCCCAGGGCCTGAACGCTCATAACTTTTTCATCCGAAGTCCGTTTTTTGAGCTTAATAGCTCGTTAGAAAGCTCGCGACGAGTACTACGTGACCTCAACTGTTTTTTTCATAAAGGATACGTCTATTTTTGCATAAACTATTTTGAGGTTCACCTAGTTTGGGACTAGGAAGCCAGGGGGCACACATTAAAATTTGGGCAAAAAGGGAAGGGATTGAAAAGGGTGTATATACTCAAGTGTTTGATCATCTTGTGAATTGGTCTAATATTGGAATTTTTCCATGTCTAGCAAAGGCAAGCAAAGGCAAGCAAGCAAGGCAGAGAAGACAGCAGAGCTTGGGAAGCACGGCTTCTTGGGCAACAGGACATCAGAGCAACCAGAAAAGCCGACTCGAGGTTGGAAGATTACTCAACCCCCTCAGTCAATTCTTAGCTTAGGCTAAACGGTAGTTGTGGATTAACGACGATAGGAACGCCTCAAGTTCAAGATACTTAATTCTTTCAAGTTTAAGACTTAAGTAAAGGTGTGTGTGACGAAAACCTAAAGGAAAGACCATAAGTCTGACGAAACGAGAACTCAAAATCATAACGAAAGTCGAATTCCTGACGCATATATTAAGACAAGAATCCAAAGAAGATCAAAAATAATCAAGACAGTAATAGCAAAGGACCATTGACGATCTAAGTGTGTAATTGAGTGAGCAAGGAAGGAAATTAATGAACCTTAGATCGGGCAAACATATAGGTAAATCGGACAGAAGAAGCCTTAGATCATCAGAGGCTAGTGTAAGAACTACCGCTCGATCTTGGGCTCAGCAATTGAATAGCAATTACCCCTACGAGTTGAGCTCAGAATCAAGTGAATCAGAAATGGCATTTAGCACAGACAGACCAGAAGGAGGGTCTCATGTAGCATACCTAGAAAAACCAGAAGGACCCTATAGAACGCAATTAGAGTTTCTCCGAACCAACCGATTAGGTGCTCGCATCTATGAGGATGGTTTGCAAAGGCAAGTGGTGCAACTGCACAACCCTGATCAACCCATTGGATTGGAAAGACCAGTGGTGAAATTTGAGAGAGACGCTTACATAGACAAAGAAGGAACCATGTACGTTCTAAGTACGCAGCCAAACGATACTAATGAGTTTGGCACAATCCAATTAGAGACGGAAGCGAAATTTCCAGGAAAAGAACCGATAGAAGAACCTAGAACACCTAGAGGGAAATCCGTATTAACGAGAGTACTCATCCCAGAGTGGATCCCTCAAGATAACAGGAGCACCGAGTTGTTTGTAAATAAAGAGACGGATGAAGCCTTTTGGAGGTACAGAAAGGAACACCCTAGGGAGGTAGGCATCATTACAATCTACGAATTCAAGGACCCAGATACACCTGGAAAGGTTGTATACCTGGATGAGACTTCAGAAAGAGTCTTTGTGGTGCCTGAGCGCGCTAAAAACACATACACATGGAGAGGTGAATTGATATTCCCTCCATCTAGAACAAACATGACTGCAAATCAACAAGGGGCAGGAACTTCCTCAACCCATGGAAATCAAAGAGAAGGAAATAAAGAGAGACCGGAAGTAAGCTTCACTCACCCCATAGGGAGAGATAGAACAACCACGAACACTAATAGAACGGATAGACAAAGAGATCATGGAATACCAGGTGGTAGAGATGATTTTCCTCTACCCAGACCACGTGAACACGCAAGAGTATTGAGACCCACTCAATTAGTAAAATCAATGAAAAATTACTTTGATGGGACAGGAGATCCCTATGACCACGTCGCAGAATTCAAGCAAGTACTAAGAGCAGAACAAGTCGAGGACATGTTCACGCAGCTCAACGCATTTGGACTAACGTTAAAGAATACCGCTTTAACTTGGTTCCAACCATTGCAACAAAGGCAATTTAGAGACATCCATCACTTTTTAGAGTCATTCATCACTGAATTCTCTAAAAGTGGGGTTAGACATGACACGTCTTCATTGATTCATAGCTTTAAACAAACCCCTCAGGAAACAGTTAGACTGGCAGGACGTAGGTTCAGACAATATGTTGAACGATGTCCAATGCAAGAGCTACCCTCACAAGCTAAACAAGTATCATTGTTCCTAGATGGCTTGTTGAGCGCTAAACTGCGCTCCTATGTGTACCTAAAAGAACCCAGAACGCTAGAGGAGTGTGTAAGAATATGTATAGACATTGAGGATAACCTAGGAGAGGAATTAGAGCTCTCAAAGGTCTATAAGGACTCAGATTGTTCTTCTCTAGCATCCACAAAATTGTCTAATTCGATAGAGGACCTAGCAGAAAAAGTGGCCCAAAAACTAGGAGTTTCTAGTAAACAGGTGCCCAAGCTACCAACAAACGTACGTTGTTACACTTGTGGTGGAAATCATTTGGCAAACGTGTGCCCCAATGCACCTCAACCTCACGTCAACCCTAGTGGCCAATATTGCACAATTGAGAGAAGATACACGAATCATACGGCTCAGGACTGCCCATACAACAAACAAACTGTAAGACAGAATTACCCACAAACATACCAGCAGCCAGATAGGTATCAAGGCCAATACAATGCCCAACCTTATTACTATAGGCCTCCTCAGAACTACCCATACCAGGCTCAACAGAGACCTCAACCTGTCTTAGTTCAGCAGCCACCCCCACCAGCGAATGTCATCTTAGTCAAATACGCGGCTGCAGAAGAGAACCTAAGTAGGGCCTTAGTGCCTTCTTCACCCTTGATCACCGAAAGTGACCCGAACTCAAACAGTTTTGACTCTACTCATGTAACTAGTCCACCCGCTTATTACACGGAGTCACCAGAGCATGTGGAGACATATCACTATGATAGTCCACCAATGGAACCTAGTTGGGAGCCAGATTATACTAATGTGATGTACGCAAACCCAAACCCACGGCCCCAATTGAGACAACAGAGACCACAGGGCCCTAGAGGACCATGCTTTAGGTGCCAAGGAGATCACTTCATAAAGGATTGTCCACATCCCCCAATAGCAAGGCAATCACAGTACTATAACATACAAGGCTTTTGTGCTGATTGTGGCAAAGAGCACATAATCAAAGATTGTCCTAAGAACCCAGTCAACGCTTCGAATGTGACACCGATCAACGTGATAGGTATTGTAAACAACGCAGACGGATCCAACCCTACATATGTGCCTATCCAAGCTATAACCAGAGCCCAGGCGCTCTTACAAAACCAACAGCTTAATCATGAGAAAGTAGCCGGAACTAGTGAAGTTGCAGAATCGAGTAGTAAAAAGACAAAATCTTGGAAAGATTCTAGAGAAAGGATAAAGAGAAAGTGGAGTAAAAAGATAAGTGAGTTGGAAGGAAGTCTAAGGGAATCTAGAGCCAAAATCCAAGAATTGGCTTCACAAGAATTAAACCAAGAAATCCCAGCTCAGAAATCAGGATCAGTCTTAGCGGAACCCATACCGGAAGATCTAGACATGATGTTTCGTGCATATCAGGCTAGAATAAAAGAAGGACCTCAAGTCACGGAAATGAGTAAAAACTACCCTCGAGCTGATCTAGAAATTGAGAGAACTAAACTTTGCATGAAAATGGTAGAACTAGCACAAGCTCTGTTTGAAGCCTCTAGATATCTTAATTGGAATAACATGGCAAAACCGGAACTACACTTTCAAGGACTAATGGAGAGGCTAGAACACTTGATAGAAAGCAAAGAGAAAAAGGATCAGCCTAGGAACCCTATTGTCCCAGAGACACAGGAAAGGATTGCACCATCCCTGTCTCAAGTACCTAATACAGAAAGTCAAGACAATTTGTCTTCCATACATAGGTACTCACATGAATTTTTGAGGGAAATCCAAGAAGAGAAATGGAGAAAAGAACAAGGAACTCATCCTCCTATTCAAGAAATAGACGACTTGCAGGAACAATTTCCCCAAGACATTCCCTCTATATATGATGATGTAGAGGTGGAACAACTGAGTGAACCCACAAGATTTGAATCTAATTCTCTACAAGAATTACCTCAGTTCACAGGACCTTGGGAAGCAAAGTCTATTAGTATGAGAGCACCCACGATAATAGTGAGGAATGAAGAATCAGTGATCCCTAGGAACACGGAAGTGATCAAGAACACGAAAGTACAATGTAATCTCACTTTGGAGGAATTGTTAAAGGTAAAACCAGAATTGTGGAAGCATGTAGCAAATCAATTCCCTGAGCTAGCTACCACACCCTCTCAGATAGGATCACATAAGAAGGTACCAGAGATACCCGTGGAAAAGATTGGAGATGTAAGCGAAGGAGAGGAAGGTAACACATATCTTCCAATAACCCATCAGGGCTACACCACGAAAGCCATCTTAGATTCAGGAGCCGGAGTAGCAATAGCTACCACCGCTTTGTGGAAACGTTGGGGTAAGCCAGCACTCAGACCCACCAGGATGAAGCTGCAAATGGCTGATGGACACATAGAAAAACCATTAGGCTTACTAGAAGGCATATCTCTCACCACTTGTGGTGTAGAATTTGAGCATACCTTTGCCATTTGTGACTTTGCGAAAAACCGTGCTTATGAGATGATATTGGGAAGACCATTCATGCGTCAGTTGCAAGTTGTACAAGATTGGGGAACTAATTCTTTGTACTTGCAACATTTAGGAGTGACTACCAAAGTCGATCTTAAAGACTATTCACATAGAGATGTACCCCCAATACAATGGAATATCATCCATAAAACTCCAGTAGAGACGGAATCCGTGCACTCATTAGAATCAGATCCTTCTTGGTTGCATGAGGATACCCATTTATGGATGTGTAAAGTAGCCAAACAAGAGGAAGAACGATTAGAAGCAAGGACCTTAGGTGCAGAACAAAATCCACGAACTCTTCAGGACCCAGCTTATGCACCTGTAGTATTCCCAGACGAAGAGTTTGAACCCCATGGTTGGGCAGAAATACTAGCAACCATGGATGTAGCCATCAATGAAGAACAATGGACACCCCACTGTGACGAGGATGGCTATGACATTTCAGTTTTCATGATAGAGCCAATCATGGGCGATGCAATTTTAGAAGAGTGTGAAGCTAGCACTGATGCATTTGAGGATGCAAGCGATTTTGATTTAGAATCAATTATCATGGACCCACCCTTTGCATCAGAGGAAGAATATTTCTACGAAGTAGAGACTCACACTCAGAGACATGAGGAGATCACAAATGAAGTGAGATTAGCCACGGAAGTGACTACTAAGAGTGAAGGTAAGAAAAGAAAGAAGAAAGAAACCATGTCAGAAAAAGAAGAATCTTTGTTTGAAGTACCCGAGAATTTCAAGAAATATGAAATCGACGATAGAAGAATCATGGTCCGAATGCCTAATAGAAAGGCGAATGATGGACAAGTATATGATAACCGAGAGAAAACCAAGAAAGTAATAGTTGCCATAGAAGGAGAAGAAGAAAAATGCACATACATAGGGCATGATTTGACGACTGAAGAAGAAGAAGAGTTAGTTGCCCTATTGCGCGAATATAGAGATGTTTTTGCTTGGAGTTACAAAGATTTGAAAGGAGTAGATCCAGATATATGTTCTCATAGAATCCCTATGACTCCAGATGCAAAACCGACAAAACAAAAACCTTACACGTACAATGATAATTACGCTGCGAAGATTAAAGAGGAGATAGATCGCTTGATAGAAGCAGGATTCATTTACGAAATTGAGCATACCGAATGGGTATCCCCCATTGTGGTTGTGCCCAAGAAGAATGGAAAATTGCGTGTGTGTATTAACCTTAAAAAAGTTAATGCCGCCACGATTAGAGATAGTTATCCTCTTCCTATCACGGAACACCTATTGGAAAGAGTTGCGGGCAAGGAAGTTTATAGCTTTCTTGATGGATTCTCAGGCTATAATCAAGTAGCCATTGCTCCAGAAGACCAACACAAGACGGCTTTTGCCACAGAATGGGGCATATTTGCATTTCGTGTGATGCCATTTGGCTTAACAAATGCACCCGCTACTTTCCAGCGACTCATGTGTCATGTTTTTAAGGAATTCTTACGCAAGAGCTTGGAAGTTTACGTTGATGACTTATGTGCTCATTCAAATGTAAGGCAGACACATATCCCAGAGTTAAGACAAATATTTGATAAATGTCGAGAATATCAGGTTTGTTTGAACCCAGAAAAATGCGTTTTCATGGTCAGACAAGGCAAAATTCTAGGACACATTGTGTCAAAAAATGGAATCTCTATGGACGAGGAAAAGGTGAAGGTAATTGCAGAATTACCAAGACCAACTAATGTGAAAGAGGTACAGGCATTTATGGGCCATTGCGGTTATTATAGGAGATTCATACACATGTATGCAATCATAGCCAAGCCTTTGTACTCTCTTTTAACCAATTTTGAATGGACAGAACAATGTGAAAATTCATTCAAGGAACTTAAACGACGCTTGTGCTCAGCACCTATATTGACTATCCCAGATTGGAGTAAGCCATTCCATGTACATGTGGATGCATCCAATTATGCTATAGGATGTGTGTTAGCACAACCCACGAATGAAGGTAACATAGATCTCCCCATAGCCTACGCTAGCAGACAACTGAACGCAGCAGAAAGAAATTACACCACAACGGAACGAGAAGGATTAGGGATGATCTACGCTGTAAAGAAGTTTAGGCACTACTTGTTGGCCAACAAATTCAAGTTCTTTACAGATCATCAAGCCCTATTATATTTAGTCAACAAACCTTGTAACACAGGACGACTGATACGTTGGTTTCTATTACTCATGGAGTATGATTTTGAAGTGGTAGTTAGGAAGGGAAAGACGCATCTTAGAACTGACCACCTCTCAAGATTAACCTCAGGAGAAGCTCCTCAAGGAATAGCCGATGAATTACCAGATGCATACTTATTTAACCTTGAGATAGCACCAGAATGGGCTAAGCCGATAGTCCCTATTCTGACATACGGACCCAAGAATCCTAAGATAAAGATCAAAGAGGGAGAGATTACCAAGTCTCAGAGATATCAAATCATGGCAGGAAGCATATATAAACAGGATAATCAAAAGATTCTTGCTTGTTGTGTAGATGAATCAGAGCATGCGAATTGGTTGCAATTAGCACACATAGGTGCACTAAAGCAACATCATTCAAAACATCGAACATTACAGACTCTGCATAGATTAGGAGTATATTGGCCTACGATGGAAGCAGATGTCTACAAGTTGTGTAAGGGATGTCAGGTTTGTTGTGAAAGACCACCAGTAGAGCATGCGACATTATATCACGTGTCCCTCACACCAGAATGGAGTGAACCTTTAGTGACATACTTGAGGACGAACACATTCCCTCAAGGCATGACTTTAGCTCGACAACGCAGTCTAGAGCAGGAAGCTCAAGACTATTCACTTATTGGCAATAATCTATACAAAAGAGGACGAGATGGATATTTAAGACAATGTGTTCATGAAAGCGATTATCTGAGCATACTAGAGACTGCACACCAAGGTGTTGCAGGAGGTCATTTTGGACCCGATAGGATAGTCAAAGCCATTCTCTTTGCAGGATTATGGTGGCCCACTCTTCACATGGATGCACATACCTATGTAAAGAGATGTGGCGTGTGCCAAAGGACTCAGTTTCCTACTCGCAGAGATGAAATGCCATTGAAACCCATGATGGGCAGACGTGCATTTTCAAAGTGGGGTATAGACTTTGTAGGACCCATTAACCCCCCTGCAAAAGGTACACATGCGGAATACATTATTGTTGCCACAGATTATCTTACGAAATGGGTAGAGGCAAAAGCCACAAAAAAGAATGATGCTCACACGACTGCAAAATTCTTATTTGAAAATGTCTTTACAAGATATGGACTGCCTATAGAGTTAGTGAGCGATCGAGGCACTCACTTTCTAAACCAAGTCATTGAATATTTGTTACAGGATTTTATGGTGATTCACAAGAAATCTGCACCATATCATCCTCAGGCCAATGGTCAGGCTGAAAGCACTAACAAGATACTTTGTACCGTACTGACGAAACTCGTGAACAATAAACGTTCAGATTGGGACAAACAGTTACACCACGCTGTTTGGGCATATCGAGTGGCCTACAAGACCGTACTCAATGCAACTCCCTTTCAGATGGTTTTTGGTCAAAATGCAGTGTTTCCTTTGGACTTCTTGATACCGACCCTTAAGGTTGCACAAGAACATCAGTGGACCGGCCATGAATTATCAGCGAGAATATTGGACTTGGAACGATTAGGAGAAACCAGGCTAAAGGCAGCAGCAGGGATATACGCAGCAAAGAAGCGACAGAAAGCATATTTTGATGCACACGTGAAAGATAAAGGCCTAAAAGAAGGAGATTTAGTTCTAGTGTATACACTGAAACAGCACGCACGGAAGTTAGAAAAGCGAGGTTATGGACCTATGATCATTAACAGACTTTCGACTAGTGGAGCAGTACAGTTAGCCACCTTAGAAGGAGATATAATGCCTAATTACATTAGTGGCTGTAGAGTCAGGTTATATCAAGAACCTCTTACTGAGGATATGCTTAGACGACTCACGTTGGCAAAGAAGCGTAAGGAGGAAGAAAATAGAATACGAGCGGAAGCTCAGGCAGAAGCCATAGAACGCATTAAGCGCATGAAACTAAGAAGACAAGGACTAGGGAAAGAACATTATAACCATCTGGAAACATCACCCAGATATCCCATGGCCATGTGTCAAGTAAAGTCAACCACTCATCCTAGCATAGTGGACAGGAGACCATTCATTACAGTAAGGCTAGCGCACGGTAACCATAGCCAAGAACTCAGGGCTTTAATTGACTCAGGTGCTGCGACTAGTGCGATTAGATGGTCCCACTATAAGGATTCCGGAATAAAAATGCGGCCAATTGAGGCATACCTCATAGGCCTAGGAGGCATGGAAACCCCTTGCATGGGTGAGGTGGACCTCCTATCCTCATTAAGGATTTGACGATGACAGCGAAGCTACTAGTGTGCCATGATGACGACCTGATAGAACCCCTAATCCTTGGCCAAGATTGGCTATACGATCACTCAGTGGACCTAAATCTTAGACAAGGCTCCTTGCAGATTGGAACCTTAGAGCAGAAGCGAGTGATACCGCTTGACTTCCCTAACGGCATTCCGCTTGACGGTTGTGACCCTAGACCCTATGAAATGCATGCGACGGAAGACCGAAAGATCTCTAAGCAGACCAGTCACGTTACGTCTACACCAACCCACTCGGGCTTGGCTATGGACAGTTGTCAATCAGAAGGACGACAGGAGATCTTCCCTGGGACTTCCTGCAAACTAGAAGAGACAGTTACCCAACCACAAGGGCAGATGGACACAATCAGTGGTCAGGTGGGTTGCATCAGCGGACAAATGAGCACGACACCCTGCGGTGCTCATCCTTCCAAACTTGTTGCGGACTGGCCTAGATTAAAGTTAAATAAGGCATCACTTCCTAATGGGCAGGTCACGCAAGTGTTGGATCTCCCTTCTTTTCCAAAGCAGAGTGTCCATCCGACCTCTCAACCTCAACAACAACAGAGTCAACCACGACGAAGGAACCCAGACCGACGGCAGTATCAGAGGAAACAACAAGGAAAGCAGTTTAGGCCACCCAAAGGAAGCGGCACCAGACAAATATGGGTGCCAAAAGGACAAAAAGCACCAAAGAACTCCAGCCAAGCAGAAATCGATAAAAAAAAGGCAGTACAGAAACAGAATCGATATCCACCATCCCCTCGACCTTCTTCTACAGGTCCGAGCATCCGACAAATGTGGATCGCCAAGAAGTACCTTACCCATAGACCCACGCCCACGCAGATTTGGGTACCCAAACCATGTATCATAGCTCAACCCATAAACCATGTAATATATAACCCCCACAACTCATTTCATCCCTCGATACCACCACACCCGACACCACCCTTTGCCCCTCAACAGAAACCCACCACCCACTCCAAGATCCTTAGGAAATGGATACCGAAACGTGTCCAATCGTCTCCCCCTAACCCCATGTCTGATAAAACTACCCCCCCGACTAACATACAACCTTGTACTAAATCACTAACCTTTAAACCTGGTATAAATTCACCCACCATCACCACACATCACTCGTAATCTCATCTCATCAAGAAATGTATGCATGATCTGAAACGTATAGGTGTCTAGAGACCTGCACTTGTGCTGCAAGAAACATTGCATCCATCACATCACAGCACTTGGCTACACGGGTTACGCATCAGTTATGGAAAGGGATTGCGGTCTCACTTTAATGGGATCATAATTAATTTCCATGCTAATGTGTTAATCTTTTGTAGCAGATCTTTCTCACTAGCGACCCAATCACCATGCAAACCGACGAAGGAACATCAGGAGCAGGCCCCAGTGTAGCGGCTGTGCCCCTCAACGTGCTACGAGCAGAGTCCCACCCGACTGCTCCACCGCCGGAATTCCAAGGGTTTCTAGGGCCCATGCCTATCGACAATCCACCTATGGGCTACACAGAGAAGATACACCGGAACTCTCATTGGTTTCAGGGACTTGCAGGACCCCTTGCGGACGCGGACTTTATATTTGAATCCTCTCTGACATTTGATGACCGCACATGGGGAAAATACCAGTTTTTCTCCAGAGAGTTTGAAGCCCTACAGAGCACCCAGGATTTAACTCACGTTTGGGCCAGAGCAAGCTTCACAGAATATTTCAGTGATCCTCTGCCCAAACCGGACTTTTACAGGTGCTATTATTTAATCACTACTTTGCTGGCCTCGGAGAATAAGGACATCCCAGGAACCTTCATATTGCCTTCTTTAGTGGATGATCCACCTTACAAGAGATTTTACCTCTCCAAGGATTTAATCAGAGCAGCCATCAAGATTCATGGCACCCACACACCCACAGATCGAGAGAGATTAATTCCAGAACCGATGAAACGTGGGGATGTCACGAAGTGGGAGGAGATCTCTGCTATTACACCTGAGCTGTCGAAGCCACTAAGGATATGCATGCAACACTTTGCATTCCCCGCTCAGGATAGATTCACCATGCCACATAAAAGAATCTGGTTTGGATTGTATTTGGCATGCACGGGACCTCAAACTGTTGATCTGGCAAGCTGGATCATAGACCAAATGTATCTGGCACAACACAGATGGGAGCGCAAGAAAGTACTTAATGGATGTTGTGCACTCACTAGAATTGTGTATATGTGCTTAGCTTATGACTTGCCCATCGAGCGTGCATTAACAGGAGAAGAACTGAAGGCATTCAAAGGAACGACGAAGAAAGCCAGAAAGCCCAGTAGAACACGGGCAGGCAAGCGTATGCGAGGCACCATTCCTTGCCTTCAAGTGCCAGAGTCGCCATCACCACAACCCTCTCCAGAGCGACCACAGACAGAAGCTGCTCCCACTGTACAACCTATTCGCATAAGGTTGTCCAGACCAGTGGTTACGGAGGCCACCACTAGTACCGCTGCACCTCAGGCAGCTGCCACCACAGAACCCACCACCACAACAGCAGAAGCTCCCACCACTATTGGTGCGGAAGCGTTTTCTTTCCCGATACCACATATGGAGGCCAACCCAATAAACACGACATTTGATTTTGAGATGCCTGATGCATTCTCAAACGAATTCCAGTATTCAGAAGCACAACTGTTCTCCCAGGAATATGAACGTCCCAGCTACCCTACCACACCACGAGATCTGCCACAGGGACAAGCTGTGTCGAGCTCTGAAGAAGAAAGAACCGAAACAGACGACGAGGAAGGCGACGATGAAGCCAGCCAGGGCTCACATGACGGACAGACAGAGGGCCAAGGCCAACAAACTGACGCACACGGCGACACCAGCACATATGAAGATGAGACTTTCGAAGCCGCAGCGTACACGCTGGCCATAAAGAAATTATATCGAACGATGGAGAAAGTCTGGGCACGGAAGAAGTTAACTGAAGAGGAGAGCCAGGCATTAATTGAATAGGAACTCATCTCCGGAGGATTCAAAGACGCATACATCAGAGGGTTCAGAGAGTTAGTCAAATCAGTAGGCTCCCATGAAGCACTCAGGTTTTTACAAAGAAAGCAACTACCACAGTTTGACCCCCGCCGAGTGCGACTACTTTCAAAGCCCGGAGAGTATATTCGCGTACCAACAGGAGCTCAGTCTTCAGCACAAGCCAGAGAGGCACGCCTTGTCCCCGAAAGTTCATTGACCGCAGAACCCATCCTTGTAGATTCCCCACCCCGTACTACCATTGTACATACCACTACTATCCTCGAAATAACATCCACCCCTTCTACTCCTCTCTCACCTCATCTTTCACCAACCCATCCCGTATCCCCCGCACACCCACCTGCTTCCCCCACATCCACACCTGTACAAGGCAACATAGCCACAACCTTTGCCCTGCCCATTCAGACCACCATGCCCACACCCAGCCCTTCATATCTACATGTTAACCCCTTCACCCCTTCATCTTTCCCCGCGTTTCCCCCACCTCTAAGAACCCCATTCCCCTTTCTAACCCCACTAACCTTCTCACCAGTTTCACCTCCCCAACCCACCATAACCCCTATTTCCCCTTTTCACCAAACTGCTCCAGCCAGCCCCCATGTAAATTACTCCACATTTGTAAATCCCGTCTTCACACCTACACAACCACCCACAATCACACCACTTTTCACAGTCACAACACTAAACACGTCCAGTGACATGGACATCTCACCACCCACGGCACCACCACTCACTTCACTCCCGGCACAAACATTTTTAGACACATCACAATCTTCCACGATCACCACTGCATCCACCGTCCCAACCCCATTTCCCATCCCCGCTGCATCTACTCCCACTGCATCATCATTTAGCACTTCACTACTACTATCGCCCACCATAGACACCGCATTCCAACACATGTTCACATGCATGACACAAGTCCGCGATGAGTTTGCATCACTCGGCACCAACTATCAACAGCTGCAGAAAACTACGAATGAATTACAGTCGCAGCTTAATTCACTATCAATTGAGAATGCCTCACTGAACAGCCGATACCAAGATTTACGAGAGGCCTATCACAAATTAGAACTAGAAAGTGAGGAGAAAACAAAAGAAGCCACTGCGGATTTGGACAACCTACTTCGAGCCCAGACCGTCCGCAATGCAACGCTCACTAGAAATATGGGTTTACTAAGAAGACACTTAGCCGCAGCAAAAGAGGAGAACCAGAGACTCCAAGAGCAGAATAGAGAGAACTTGGAAGCGACACTGGACCACCCAGAACAACCACTAAGTCCGAGCAAATTCAAAGCAATCCCATCCGAATCGATGAGGATGTTGCTAGATGATCATGTGCGATTGCTCGAGGACTATGATCGTATGAACGAAGAACATCAAAAGTTAAAGGAAGATCACAAGCTGCTACAGCTCAGAGAACCGGCAACACAACAAATACACGAAGCAGCAGAATTACCAGCACCTGCGGACCCTGCCCCTGAAATTTTAGAGGAACTCAACGCACTCCGGGCCCAGGTAACAAATCTTGAATCTAGAATTGCAGTCTATGAAGCACCACCAAGGCCAGACTCCCCACCTGAGCTACCAGCTGAGGAAGAAACCGTCACTATCCCGGTGGAGGAGACATTCGAAGAGGCATATGAATCGATACCCATCCTAGGCGGACGTGTCACGGCCGAAGGCCAGATGACCTATGAATTACCTACCCCCGCGTGGATGAAGACAGTTGAAGAACTCGGAACGACACACTCGGCCAGAGTAGAGGCACAGTTACATGCCATGGCCATGATTGAAGAGAGAATTTTACAGTCACCATTCTTTGCTCATTTGGCCCCGCGACGATACATATCTGGGCATGAGCTCCAATATAAACCGTACTTCATGTTAATGGCCGAATACCAGTTAGCCATAGAGAAAGAAACAGGGATGAAACCAACGCATGCCACTCAATTCGAGCCGGAGGACTTGCCACCAAGTGCACAGAGAGGTGAAATCCATCAACCAGACTGGCGCAGAGATTTATTGCAAAACTATCCCGAGATGATGAGCACATGGGTGAAAGCGCCACTGCACTTAAAATTTAACCCATGCTGGGGACCAGTCCCACGACGCCGCTCTTGGACTGCCTTCGCTATTAAGCTACAGAACAATAAGCAGTGCCAAGACTGGCTGAACTATCCCTATTTCAAGCCACCAATCGAGTTACCCACAGTAGGCTACATGATGGCGACGATCCGCCACTGGCTCCCTAGGTTAAAGCATATGAATGATATTGCCGCGCACATGACTGTCAAAATCTTTGACATGATGCAAATGACCTTTAAAGTCTTCCGACGCGTCAAGGCTCCCCATGTAAACACCCCGGGCTTTGAGCATGGCAACTTTGATTTAGTCTATGATATGAGCACAACGCCATCGCTACGGGTGTGTTACGCCTGGCACTGCAGGATCAAATACCTACCGGCCTGCTACAAGCAGACATTCGAAGAAATGTTCACCACCGGCTTTTGGGAGTACCATTCAGAGGTATTTATAAGCAGACCCACACACTTATTGCAATTATTCGCCTGTGAACGAATGGTGTACTCACATTATCAGCTCCCACCACCAGACGAGCCGCAACCTATCGACTGGGAGAAACTCGAGGTTGATCTAGCCCGAGGCATTCGTATATCAGAGCACACCCTCGCTCAAGACCTCCTACAGAACTACATCCGGCAGACCTCACAACAAGGTTCTGTCAGGGACGACAGAAGCGAGAGGGAGGGGGGTGTTGGAAGCAGTCAAAGGCACAGTCAGAGGCACAGACGACATGGAAGCATGTAAAGATGGAGCAGGGAGCCAGGCGGATCAATTTTTCAAACAAATATATTTCTTATTAATTCTCCAAACATTCAACAGTGATTGTTATCACTAATTGTAACATATGTATCATAGAAAACCCCATTTTGTAATCCATAGCTCCATTTTGTGCAAGCCGAGGAGTCCTCGAGCTTGAGGAGCTTAGGTAGAATGCTCGTACCAATTTTCGTTATTTTTAGACATCGTTTACCCTTCCAAATAGCATCTAGGACCTATTTTTTAACTAGGCCGGTCACTAGATGTGAAACCGGTCAAAACTAGTCTAGAAACTATAAAAAGAGCTAGAGAGCTCATTTTTGAGGTTGGTTCATTTTGGTTAGTGTGAGCATAGAGCTAGTTTGAGCTTTTAAGAGCATTCTTGAGTAATAGAGCTAATTTCCCACCTTCCATTGTGTCTTGCTTGTCTCTTCATTGTGTGTGTGTATGTGTGTGTGCACCTTTGTGCTTCTCACCTTCACTCTCACATCATCTCACGTTCACGATCTTCATATCACTCCTACCTCTCCCACGGATTGACATTAAGGAGGTGAAGCTTCTTAACGTGGTACTTACCATTGTGCTAGAGCAACATGCATTAACTTGAAGAAGGTTAATGCAGCCACTATTCGAGATAACTATCCGCTTCCTATCACTAAACATCTCTTAGAAAGAGTAGCAGACAAGGAAGTGTACAACTTCCTTGATGGATTTTCGAGCTACAATCAGGTAGCCATTGCTCTAGAAGATCAACATAAGACACCTTTTGCCACAGAATGGGGCATATTTGCTTTTCGGGTAATGCCATTCGGGCTTACCAATGCTCCTGCAACCTTCCAAAGATTGATGTGCCACGTGTTTAAAGAGTTCTTGAGGAAGAATTTGGAAGTCTATGTTGATGATCTCTGTGCTCATTCCAACATTAGACAGACACATATACCTGAACTTAAGCAAACCTTTGACAAATGTAGAGAATATCAAGTCTGCCTGAACCCAGAAAAGTGTGTTTTCATGGTCAGGAAAGGCAAGATTCTAGGACACATAGTGTCAAAGAATGGCATAACTACGGACGAGGAAAAAGTTAGAGCAATTGCAGAGCTACCTAGGCCAAAGAATATCAAGGAAGTACAAGCTTTCATGGGGCATTGTGGATATTACCGACGTTCCATTCACATATATGCCATCATTGCAAAGCCTCTGTATGCCCTATTGACAAACTTTGAGTGGACTGAAGAGTGTGAGAACTCCTTCAATGAGCTGAAACGACGATTATGTTCAGCACCAATCTTGACCACACCAGATTGGAACAAGCCTTTTCATGTTCACGTAGATGCATCCAATTATGCTATTGGATGTGTGCTTGCACAACCTACAAGCGAAGGTAATATGGATCTTCCAATTGCCTATGCTAGTAGACAATTGAATGTAGCTGAACGGAACTATACCACCACCGAACGAGAAGGATTAGGCATGGTATATGCGGTCAAAAAGTTTAGACATTATTTGCTTGCAAATAAGTTCAAATTTTTTACTGATCACCAGGCACTATTATACTTGGTAAACAAGCCATGCAATACAGGCAGATTAGTAAGATGGTTCCTCTTACTAATGGAATACGAGTTTGAGGTTGTGGTGAGGAAAGGCAAGACTCACTTGAGAGCAGACCATCTCTCTAGGCTCACATCTGGGGAAGCCCACAAGGAGTATCAGATGACCTTCCTGATGCTTACATGTTTAATTTGGAAGTTGTACCTCAGTGGACTAAGCCATTAGTGCCAGTGTTGACATACGGGCCTAACCACCCAGTCATAAACACTCAAGATAAGGAGGTAGTAAAAGGCCAGAAGTACCATATCATGGCAGGAAGTATGTACAAACAGACAGATCAAGAGATATTGGCTTGTTGTGTGGAAGAGGATGAGTACGCAAAATGGTTGCAATTAGCACATATAGGTGCATTAGAGCGACACCATTCGAGGCAGAGAACTTTACAGACGCTAAGGAGATTTGGAGTACATTGGCCTACTATGGAAGCTGATGTACATAAAATGTGTAAAGAATGCCCAATCTGTTGCACTAAACCACCCGTGGAGCATGCCACTCTTTATCAAGTGACCATAGTACGAGATTGGAGTGAACCTCTAGTAGCCTTCCTGAGGACGAAAACATTCCCTCAAGATATGACCCTGACGAGACAAAGAAGTCTAGAACAAGAAGCCCTAGATTACTCACTCATTGGTGATAATTTATACAAGCGTGGTAAAGATGGTTACCTGAGACTATGTGTCCATGAGAGTGAATATCTCAAGGTCTTGGAAACTGCTCACCAAGGTGTAGCAGGAGGACATTTTGGACCAGACCGAGTGATTAAAGCAATCTTATTTGCAGGCTTGTGGTGGCCAACCCTTCACATGGATGCTCATACCTATGTGAAGAGGTGCGACATTTGTCAGCGAACTTAGTATCCTATACGTAAAGATGAGATGCCTTTGAAACCTATGATGGGTGGACGAGCATTCTCTAAGTGGGGAATAGATTTTGTCGGTCCTATTAATCCCCTAATTAAGAGTTCACATGCTGAATATATCATCGTGGCCACAGACTATCTAACCGAGTGGGTGGAGGTAAAAGCCACCATGAAGAACGATGCTCAAACGACAACTAGGTTCTTATTTGAGAATGTGTTCACTAGATACGGGCTACCTATTGAGCTAGTAAGTGATAGAGGCACTCACTCCTTGAATGAAGTTATTGAAAATCTTCTCCAAGAATTCTTGGTGGTACATAAGAAGTCTGCCCCTTATCACCCACAAGCTAATGGGCAAGCCGAAAGCACAAATAAGATTCTATGCAATGTATTGACCAGACTAGTGAATAATAAACGCTCTGAATGGGACAAACAACTACACCATGCTGTTTGGGCATACAGAGTTGCCTGTAAAACGGTACTCCAAGCCACACCCTTTCAAATGGTATTTGGCCAAAATGCAGTGCTACCATTGGACTTCTTGATACGTACATTAAAAGTAGCACAAGAGCATGAGTGGACAGGGCATGAGCTCTCCTCTAGAATCCTTGATCTTGAATGATTGGGTGAAACACGATTGAGAGCGGTAGCAGGAATATACGCAGCCAAGAAGAGGCAAAAAGCATATTTCGATGCACATGTGAAGGACAAAGGCTTGAAAACAGGAGACCTAGCCTTAGTCTACACTTTAAAGCAACATGCACGGAAATTAGAGAAGAGAGGCTATGGACCTATGATCATTAATAGGATCTCAACTAGTGGAGCAATTCAATTAGCTACTCTAGAAGGTGATGTTCTCCCTAGTTACATTAGCAGATGCAGAGTCAAGTTATATCAGGAACCCCTTACAGAGGAAATGTTAAGTCGACTTAATACTACAAAGAAACGTAAAGAAGAGGAAAGACAAATTCGAGAAGAGGCATAGGCAGAAGCATTGGAACGCATCCGAAGAATGAAATTGAGAAGACAGGGCAGAGATCAACCTAGGACCAACGCGTATGCAGATCCAGTATATCCTATGGCTATGTGTGAAGTTTCAGGTATTAGCTCTCATAGAATAATTGACCGACGTCCGTTTGTAACTTTAGAAATAGGACAAGGAAAGAGTGCAAGGTCTGTAAGGGCCTTGATTGACTCAGGTGCCGCCAATAGTGCTGTTAAATTTTCTTACTGTCAAATGTTGAAATTAAATGTCAATCCTATAGAAGCATATCTTGTAGGACTGGGAGGCATGGAAACCCCTTGCATGGGCGAGGTGGAACTTCTCGTCTTCATTCAAGATGTTTTACTGACAGTTAAAGTACTAGTGTGTCAAGATGAGGATCTCATTGAGCCCCTTGTCTTGGGTCAAGACTAGATCTATGATCATGCAGTCAACCTAAACCTAAGAAGTGGACTTCTTCAGGTATGGGTAAATCAGAGTCGAATTATAGTTGAGTTAGACAATGGAGCACTCAAGGAACTAGGAAAGGCACACACTCCTGGTCCTTCCAGGAGTAAACATGAAGATGACCATGTTATTCTTGTCCGAAACTATGTGATGTAGAGGAATGATTATCTCAACAAAGAAGTCATGGATGCGATGGAACTCCCTTCTTTTCCAAAGGTGGATCAAACGCAGAGGAAGCAGAGGACTTATGCTCGAAGCCAAAAGAAAATACAAAGCACGGTGTCTCAACAATCAAAACAAGTGTGGGTGCGGAAAAGCGAGCATCCTATTGTGATTAAGCCACAACAATTGGCTCAACTTCCTACTAGTGATCAACAACACGACACTAATAAGAAGTCTATCAAAAATTCCCCGGTGAAAGTGAAGTCTATCTGGGTACCCAAGAAGTCGATGAAGGCTAGCCCACAATCAAGACAAATTTGGGTGCCTAAGGCTTGCTTGCGGGCTCAAATAGCTAAACCAAGACCACACCCTGTACAACATGGTTCACTCACTCGAACATCTGATACCCATTCTTATACATCACGCACGAACACATATTCACCCATGAGCACGAGTAGAATCACTTGTAATTGGGTCCGTAAAAAGCGCCATCTCCAAGCAGACACTCTCACAAAGCCCTCGAGAGTCGCCACCGAACTAAAATTGAAATCCATCCACTGTGTTTGGCTGCCCAAAGCTTGTAATAAACCCCCCGACCGCCACTTGTAAATTCACCTCCACCTACTAACTGCGTCATTCTCACACTGCATCTTTCCATTTAGCTTTTAGGACAATCCATCCACTAACCACACCCACAACCACCGAGCACTCACTGACTAACTAACATATCACTAAAACCTCATGTTAATGTTGTAACGGGGACACGTGACCACTTGGTGTCCATTTTGCAATGTTAACATTCATTTGTATATTCTCACAGAACCGATGACCAATCCCTTCAAGATGGCCGAGGCTGCAGGAATTAGCTCCCAGGCAGGAACCAACCCTCAGATCATGGACATTGAAAGTCTTCCCATTGAGGAGGAATTGAAGGAATGCCTAGTGGCATTGAGAGCATTACATGCCATACCAATTCAGAATCCTCAACAGGGGCACACAATGCCAGTCAACAAAAACTCACATTGGTTCAGTGATGTGGCGGGACCTCTGGGAGAAGGCGCTTACCTGTGGGAGGCAGAGATATAGTTCAACGGGCGCTGGGGCAGGTATCACTTCTTCACCAGGGAATTTGAGAAGCTTCAAAATAATGAAGGCTTGAAACCAATATGGAAGAAGGTAGGCCTATATGATTATTTCAAAGCTCAATTACCAAAGCCCGACTTCCTGAGATGCTCATACTTGATTAGCACCCTTACTCCGAGTAAGGAGAAAAAGGGATACATCAACTTTGTATTACCATCTCTTACGAGGGGTAATGAACTGAAGCGCTTCAAGTTGACTAACAATTTGGTAAGGGAAGCTCTCGAGATGAAAGGCATGCATATCCCCACAGAGAAGGAGTCAATGGTGCCCGACAACATGAAAAACAAGAACCTGACTAAACTAAACGACATGGTGGAAATGACACCAACTATTGCCATTCATCTTCGAATGTGCATGCAGCATTTTGCATTCCCCACTCAAGAGAGGTTCACAATGCCACCCAAGAAGATATGGTTTAGTTTGTACCTAGCAGACGCCTTTGATTTGACAATAAACATGCCGCATTAAATTATCGACCAAATACACTTGGCTCATCAACGGTGGTATAAAAAGCAAAAGAGAGTGCTTTATGGATGTTGTGCTCTCACAAGGATTGTTTACCGCTACTTGGCATATGATGTGCCAATTCAACGGGCACTTGTTTGGACCAGGGTGCAAGAATTTCAACGCAGACTATCAACCGCAGGGCCTCCATCCAAGAAAATGAGAGGAGCAGTTCAGATGCCTTGTGCACAGGCCCGAGGTGCTACAATGACACCAGAAACCACTCCATGGCTTCCAAGGCGAGTGCAACCATTCACTATCAGATTACCGAGGCATAGAGCGAAAGGCCCAAACCTAGTGTTTCCACCCATACCCACCGACTTAGAGTTCCCTCATGGCTTTACACTAGAAGATCTAATTGATGAGGAAGTAGCTAGAATAATTAATGCTACTAATTTGGAGGTTGAGGTAGAGCAAGCAGGCGGACAATAGACAGTCACGGACCGACCTCCTCCAATCCAACCTGAAGTTGTTTAAGTAGGTGAAGACGAAGAGGACACGGCCGACGACGAGCAAGAGGATGAACGAGAGGGACTATCAGACGAAGAAGATTAGGAATATGAGCAAGAAGTTGTACAGGAACTGGATGGTGCCCCGGCGTATAAAAAGCAATTGAAAAAACTATATGATACCATCAACCGAGTTCAAGAACAACACAAACTGTCCCTAGCAGCAGGAAAAGCCCTCATGAACCAAATCCTTGAGGAGGAAGGTGTTGATGAGCAATACCGAGCAACCCTTGACATGATAGCTGATGCATTGGGGGTACATGAGATGGTGCATACCACTCTCGCATATTCACGAAGATCGGAGCGAAGATACAGCAAATGTCCCCCTCGACCAGGGAAACAAATGAATGTATTAGTATTAGAACCACAAGGCACCATATCCACAACCACAGGCAGAGCTCATACCATTCATGACACTGAGGAAGCCCATACCTCGAGTGCACCCCCGTCACCCCCTTTGCCCCCTCTCCCTCCAACTCCACCATCTTCCCCTCCTATCACCACTGTCACCTCCACTGTCACAACTTTAGATTCCACTTCCACAAAGACTGTTAGTCAACCCTCACAATCCGCACAACCTCTCACCACCACTATTGTAAATGTCACCACTGACACGGTAATTCTAACTGTAGCCGCTGAAATTCCCATTCCCCCGCTCATGCTCCCTAGCGGTCCATATTCACAACTACACACACCACTTTACACCTTCACAACCATCACTACACTGACAATTCCCATGTTCACAATCACTCCCATGACCGCATCCACATATGATGTCATGGACATATCACCTACTTCCGCACCTCTCCCTCCCCCCATATTTCGACAATCTCCCATTCCCCCCCCACCCACTTCACCCTTTTCTAGCGCAGCATACACACTCCCATTCCCTTTTCCCTACCCCCTGTATTCAACACCTTTCCCGCATCCACTCTTGTTAATAATGTATTTAATAATATGTACCAGTGTATGACTTAACTACAACATCATTACCAACATCTAGATGCTTAGCATACGAGCTTGTTCAGAAATCATGAAACATTGTAGGAGAGATTCATTAATTTAGAGAAGGAGAAGAGGCAGTTACAATAGCAATATAGTACATTGCAAGCACAACATGATCAGTTAATTGCCAATCCACCCCAGATGGATACTGAAGAAAAACAACAACTTGATGATCTGTTACACGCTCAGATAACGGACAATCTCAAGCTTCGACGTAACCTCACCTTACTACGCAAGCACATGTCTGCAGCACTTGAAGAAAATAAACGACTACAGAGACAGAACGAAGAGAACCTGGAAGCAGCAATGGAGGGTTCACTGCAAGAAATCGACCCAGAGAATTTCAAGGCCATCCCAACGGCAAATATGCAAATCGTATTGGAAACACATGCCGATCTCTTGGAAGCACACGCTGCCTTAGAGAAAGAACGGGATGACCTACTCAAGCAACTGGCAGCTCAACAAGATTCACCAAAAGAAGTTACAGCCGCAGTAGACACATATGAAGAAGTCGCAGAACTTAGAGCACAACTAGCAAAACTACAAAATAAAATTCTTCAGTATGAGCGTCAACCCTCTCCCGAGTCATGGAACCGGAACCTGAAGACTTAGTTCCAATTGAAGTTGAGGAGATCTTTGAAGACCCATACGTACCGATACTTGCACCAGGGGGTAAGCAAACAGAAGAAGGAATAGACACGATTGAGATCGAAGCTCTTAAATGGATGTAGAGGTTAGAAAAGGTGGCTACAACCCACGATGAGAGGGTGTCAGTACAAATCCAGTCGATGTCCCGATTGGAAGAAATCGTCATCAAATCCGATTACTTCAGAAACCTCTCCCATCATAGCTGGATTGGCACGTCTCATGATTTGTATGTTCCATTCTGTGTCTTAATGGCCGATTATAATGCTGAAATCAAGCAGCGCTGTCGTCGAGATTTTCTCTCCTCTCTCACTTATGAAGGCCTACAAAAAACATATTTGGTGAAGGTAGCCGGAATTCCCCGAGAAGTCTAGGATGCATCAAGGATGTCAAAGGAAGCTCACATACAAAGTTTCAAAGAAATCAAGAAAGTCCATGGTAGCGGTCAAAGCTGGTCAAAGTTGGGAAATTAGGGCAAAAATTTCATTGTCACCAAATTAGATGAAAATCCATATACTTGTAAAGATTGTCAAAGGCAGTCTATAGCCTAAATTTCAGCAGAAAATGGATTTTGTAGCACATTGATATGCTATGTTCATTTTGTAAAAATGTAATTTTTCTAGTTTGACCCTACAAATTCTTGTATAGAAATTTATGTTAGCCATATGGTTTGGCATGTATAAAGACCATATGTGGCTACATATTTGTACAAAGTTTCAAGGCTATCCGAGCTTCCTAGATACCTTAATGCCACCTTACAAGCTTCCAAATGTAGTCAAACTTGTACAAGGGAGATTCAGATGGGAGTTTTTTCTGCATATTCTTGAAGGAGATCTTTGGAAACATAGTCCTACAAAGTTTCATCTTCATCAAAGCCTATTTGGAGGGTCAAAGAGTACAAAGTCTAGTTTTCAGGATCATCGCAGTTTTCTAGTTTAAGCAAATTGAAGGGTTGAAGGGCTACCACATGTCAAAATATGATTGAACCATGTTGTACGGTCAAGATGAGCTCATATTCAAGGGTGGAGATGCACTAAAGCATAAAGGAAGGAGGATCCACGAATTTTTTCCATAAAAGAAGACCTTTTTTACAATCAAAGATCAATAATGCAGCTTTTCTCCAAAAATAGTGGCTTATCTTATCCAAACTGATGTCAGCACTGATCCGACGGTCCAGATCATCCTCAGATCCAACGGTGGAGAATGAGGGCGCCTAAATTTCACTCCTTTACACTAGATTTGATAGAAAGAACAATTCCAAGCCATTGATTTGATTAATCAAATGGTTGTAATCGAAAGTAGTGATCCTAGAGTTGAGAGTTGATTTCTCTAGATCCAAGGGCCCAAATTCATTCAAAAAACTATATAAACCCCCCTCCAAAATCCTAGAGCATCATTGTTAGGCATCCATAGGGCTCATGCTAGCTTACGGTTTCCTTGAGACGATCACCCTCGGTTGAGCGAGTGAGGATCCAAGGTGAGCTAGTATGAGTATAGAACCTAGTTTCAAATTTAAGTTAGAACTCCAATTTAGGATAGGCTCTTGAAACCAGCATCTCTATCTTGACTCACCCTCGGTGGAGCGTGTGAGTGAGTTAGAGCTGATTTTAATGAGTCTTAGACTTCTTTAGTTAGACGTTACGAGCCTAGACAGACATAGGGTCACTGGAGTGGAACTCACCTTCTTACGTGTGACATTCGGTTGAACTGTCATGGTTTGAGGGTCGGAACCACCTTTGATCAGTAGACTGCTTAGCATGACGTACCACGACGATCTTTTACATGTAACTTAATTCAAATTCTTTTAATTCATGTCACTTGTCACTTGTCTCTTGTCACCTCTCTCAGTCTCTTAAGTACTTTTACATGTCTTCTATTTCTTCTATGTGTGAGAAGGCTCCGCAGTATTGCGTTGAACCAGTGAGGATGTTTCTTTGAGCTTGTGAGTAAAATCGATCATCATAATTCACTTGCATGCATATAATCCATACAAATCCATACATATTTATTAGTTTCTGAAAGTGTATAAGAAGCTCCAATATTGGACCATTCTTCCTTTCGAAATTGATTTATGTGTAATTCTCGTCATGCATACATATCATCCAAAGAAGACTATACATATGGATTAGAATTAGGAAGTGTTTAAGAAGCTCCTCCAATGGACCATTCTTCCTTCCAAATTTGATTCGTGTGTATGGTTCTCTTTCATTCTTATCATTCATGTCATCAATCTAACTTGCACACCTACATTCCCATTCCCATAATCATTTCAACATCTCTCTCTTCTCCATACTCAACATTAATTTCACCTTCACATCTTTAAACCTTCCAACATTCATTAGCTTCATACACCCTGTGTGTGCCACGACCGGACCCGATCCACCCGGATTGCGATCACCTCCACATTTGAACCCGACGTGAATCGAACACGCAACCTTCTGATCTTGTTGGGAGGTTGTGATCCATATCCTTTGTTTCATATTTTTCATCCTCATCATATCATCATCATCATTCTTGAGTGTTGCACTGGATTTCTCATAGTATCGTGCACATCTTCGTCGCGAAGTAAACACATTTGTGAGAGATCTAGAACATCGTGCATCACTTGCTTATTCACATAAGATGGAGGAAGGATTCAAATCCCTTATTGTTGAGAAACAAGGCCAAAGAATAGTCTCTTCTATGTTGAGAGAGAAGGGAAAATTCAATGGCATCAACATCACAAGCTACTTAGATTTGTTTGAAGAGCAAGCTATGATTTTTGGTCTTCCTGAAGATCTTTTGATATCATTCTTTGAACGAATTGTTGATAGCTCTATCATAAACCGTGTCACTCAATATGATAGTCTTCCTTGGAGTGATTTTAGAAAGGAGATGCTCAAAGAATTCTATCTTGAAGATTATAGCCAACATAATCGAGATGGATTCTTACGATGGGTCAATTCTCCAAAGCCTAGTAGCTCTATTACTCACTTACAAAATGAGTATATTAGACGCTATGAACAACTTCCTGATGAGGATAAGATAACTTTGGAACCTGATCTTGTGATCAATTTTCTTAAGCTTCTTCATCCTGAAACTCGTAGGGAAGTTGAACGGCGATTAGAAGAACCAGATAAGCGCTATGGTCTTACTGACAATTGGCAAAAAGTGCGTAAAGTAGTAGAGGCTGTAGCCCATAGACATCAAAGACAATCCATGCTTTATGAGCAAACTAGTCTTCCTCAAGCTAGCCTTCCACAAATTAAGGAGCAATTTAGAGAACAATCCCATGCTATGCTTTTTGACTCTACTCCTATTCCTCAAATGATGGAGCCTACTCAAGGTTTTAAAGTAGAGCCAAATAAAAGTGTAGTTGAACAATCTCAAGTGGATATTCTCACTAAGCAAATGGAAAGTCTTATTGCGACACAATCCAATTTGGCCAAGACTATAGATGCTTTACAATCTAATTACACCAAAACTTTCCAAAATCAAATGAACCCAATGACTTTTCAAGAGCCTAATCAACATGTTATAGCTACCAATCAAAATCCACAAGTAGCTCCTACTCAAGCATATCAAGTTCCTCCAATGCATAATCCTCCCATGCATAATCCTTCAATGCAAAATCCTCATCCTCATGTGCAAAATCCTCAAATGTATCAAAACCTGTATCCTCAAGCTTCTCAAATAGCTTTTCAAAATCCTAAAAATCAAAATTTTCAAAATCATCAACCGTATAATATGGAAGCTCCTCTTGCACCTCAAGTACCACATGTTGCTCCCCAAGCTCCTCAAATCCATCAATTGCATTTTCAAAATCCTAATTATCCTGTTCAAGCAATACCTTATCAACAAAATCCTCAATTTCAAAATTTCCCACCACAAGTTAATCAAAATCCTCAAAATCAAAATGGTTTTGTGCGTGGCCCTCGTAGGTGTCCTTGGTGTGATTCGTTAGAGCACTTTTTGAGAGATTGCGAACTATTGAAGGATGCTAAGGAGCAACGACTAGTAATAGACATAGACAAGAAAATCTGTGACTATCGATCTAGGCTACCTTTGCAAGGAAATTATGGTAAGGGAGGAATGAAAAAACATTATGAAAATATAACCATAATGGACGTAGGAACTAGAGGAGTGAAACTAGAAGCTCTTGATGAACAACAAGTAGAATCAAGTAAACCTACAAAGGAAGGTGATTTTTCCATAGAGGCTTTAGTAAGAGCACGGGATGAGATTAGGAGAATAACGGCTTGGGAGTCACCGATAGAAGATCAATCTCTTATTTCTCACATATCCAATGTAGAAGAAAAACGAAAAAGAGATGAAGCTGAGCCTAGTGAAAGAAGAGTGACTCGAAAACAAACCTCAGAGGGAATAGAAACAATCATAGAGCAAGGAGAAACATCACAATCCAAAGATAAAAAACAAGAATCAGAACCCAATGAACAAAAACAAGAGGAGAAACAAAAAGGGAAGAAGACAAAGCAAAGAAAAACAGAACCAAAGCCTTTAGATAAACAAGAACAATCAAAACAAACTGAAGACCAAACACGAGAACATGAACAAAAACAAGAGCCTGAGCAAAAACAAAAGAAACCAAAGAGAAAACCTAAAGCCATCTTGATTTCAGAAATTGAGAGAAAAATAGATCCTATGGAGATTTTAGATGACATTTTGCTTAAGAGTCAAGTGACTATGTCTTTAGAACAAGTTTTCTCTATTGCAAAGCCTGTTTTTAAAGATAACTTTATCGGCCTAATTAAAAGGAAGAGGTTTCCGCTTAATCTAGATACTGAGATGCAAGATTCTCTAGATCAAGATCAAGCTATGAATGAAGCCTTAAACTTTGATGAATCTGATGAAGAGGACTTTGATGATGATGAAGTAAATGTTAATAAAAATTTCTTAGGACCTATTCAACCTGACCATGAAAATCATGAAAACAATCCTGAAAGTCACTTTAAAAGAACATTTTGGTCTAGAGGTACATCAGAGATGCATGTTAAAATAGGAAATGATAAGAACACTATCACTGTAAATGCATTAGTAGATTCCGGCTCTGAAATCAATGTGATTTCAAGAGAAGTCTATGATAAGTTTCGATGGCCCATAGATAAAGATTGTGGATGGCGTATGAGAACTGCAGATAATGGTGTAGGTATCCTGTATGGAGCTTGTGCTAGTGTGCCCATATCCATAGGAGGAATCAGAGAAGAATTTCACTTTTTTATTCAAGATAATTGCTCCTATGAAGTTCTCTTAGGTCAACCCTTTATTTGTGAGAGTCGTATGGAAACTAAAGCCATGGATGATGGGTCTACCTATGCTAGATTTAAGTCTAAGGATGGAATGCAATCACTTCAAGTCATGACTGTAGGAGTGAATCATCCTAGGAATCGATTGTCAATTAGAAAGAAACCTATTGTTACTTAGGGTCATGAGCATGCTTGTAGTGATTGTGCACCTCGATTCATGTTTGGAGCTACATATGATCAAAATTTCGGATAGAATCCATTGTTGAGCGGGACAACAGTGGATATTGGTTTGACATCTCGCATCCAACCAACATGTACAATAGTTTGTCACTTTGTTTTCCACATTCTAGATTAGATTTTCTTCATAAGAGTCAATTGTCCAAGTCTTTTATCCAAAAAACCCAAAAAAATTATAAAAATAACAAAATCATGGAACATGATGAGAACATTGAGCATGTGATTGAAACATCTCATTGTTTCTCTACTCTTGAGGAGTTAGAGTTATGTCTTCAACAAAATTCTAATTCCCATATTATTCTTCTTTCTTCCCTGGATGAGTATGCTCTAATCCAAGAGTATGCTCTCAATGTTGACAAGTGCTCGAAATTTAACCAAACACATGATGCCTTAGTTGAAACAAAGTACAAAACTACAGACAAAAAAATCAAACCCATAGCTCAACCATTACCTCAAGGAAGTAATGAAAAAATTATTGATGTGAAAAATGATCCAATTCTTCGGGATAAGAAAAACATAGGACATACATTCACGGATGAGACAATCAAACAGGTGAAAATTGGTAGAGATGATGACTTTCTTTTGCCAGCAGAGAGAGATAAATTTGAGAGAGTCCTATGTAGCCATGGAAAAGCCTTTACTATGTATCCTCATGAGATTGGTTGTGTAGATCCTAAGCTAGTTGCACCCATGATAATCTTTACTATTCCACATATTCCATGGAATCTTCGTCCTATACCTGTTCCAAAGGCTCACTTACCTGAGCTAATGAAACTACTTAAGGAGAAGATAAACATGAGAATTTTAGAGCCATCTTTTGCACCTTACTCAAACAGATGGTTCACTGTGCCTAAAAAGAATGGGAAACTACGTTTTATTCAAGATCTCCAACCCGTCAATAAAGTCACCATAAGGAATGTAGGAACAGGACCCATTGTAGATGAGTTTGCTGAATCATTTTCAAGACATTCTATCTATTCAATGGGTGATTTATATTCTGGATATGACCAATTCCAGTTAGCAATTGACAGTCGTGACATAACCACAATGAAAACTTCTTTAGGCTTAGTGCGAATGTGTACTTTACCTCAAGGAGCGACTAATTCTGTGGCTCATATGATGAGTGCTATGAATATGGTCTTACATGATTTTATCCCTCATATAACTATGCCATTCATTGATGATATTCCAATTAAAGGGAGTGAGGAACGTGTAAAGGACATTACTTTAGATTCATCTGGATGTCGTAAATTTGTTCTTGACCATATCTCTGATTATGAAAGAATATTTCAACGATTTGAAGAGGTAGGTCTCACATTTTCCATAGAGAAATCTGTTTTTGGTGTCAACGAGGTGCTTATTGTTGGACATTTATGTGGCCATTATGGTCGAAAGCCATACCCACAAAAAGTTGATGCCATTAGCAAGATTTCTGAAACATGTAACAACGTGAGTGAGGTACGTAGATTTCTTGGTGCTTGTATCTTTTATGTTATTTGGATCCCACACTTTGCTCATGTTGCTGATTGTCTTTATGACTTGTTGAGGAAGAAACGAAAATTTATTTGGACTGACAAACACACTCAAGCTATGCGTAAATTGAAGAAATTATTGCTTGAAGCTCCCATCCTTAAGCGTGTAGACTATTCTGCTAACAAACCTATTATATTGACTGTTGATACTAGTCCTATTGGTATAGGTTGGGTCATAAGTCAAGACGATAGTGAAGGGAATAGATATGCAATTAGGTTTGGTGCCAAAATTCTACATGAAACACAACGAAAATATCCACAGATCAAACGAGAACTATGGGGTATGGTAACAGCTTTGAAAATAGACAAAGAATATTTCATTGGTGCAAATGTCAAAGTTGAGACTGATTGTTTGCCTCTCATTGGAATGATAGCCAATTGTTCATCTCTTGATATAGCCATGCTTAGATGGATCTCATATATTAAGTTCATAAATCCTGAGTTAGTTCATATTTCAGGTAAGTCAAACTCAGTTGCTGATATGTTATCGAGAGCTAGATTTGATGATGATCTTGAAAGTGATCTAATAAAGAATGTGAACTTAATTGACTATGTTCCACATATATATGAGTATGAGCAATTTCATGAGTCTGAGTACGAAAATGAATGGAGAGACATAGGAAAGTATCTAAGTACACTACAACCATTACCTAACTGGACTACGAATAGATTCCGTAACATTAGGAAACGAGCTTATAACTTTTTCCTATGTAATGGTTATCTTTGGAGACATGCTAAGGGTAAGGTTAAGAATCCACAACGAGTCCTAGGAAAACGAGGTCTTCAATTGCAAGTAATGAAGGAAATGCATGAGACATTATGGGCCGGTCATAAAGGATTTTTTGGAACATATGAAAAAATTAGAAGTACCTATTATTGGCCTAGGATGTATGTTGACATTAGTAGCTATGTTTCTACATGTTCTACTTGTCAACTTCATTCATCAGTCAAACATAGAGATCCGTTGCATCCTACTTATCCACCTTGTATTCACTACAAGTGGGTAGTAGATCTTGTAACTATGCCTAAAGGTATTGACAAAATGCGTTACATTGTACTTGCAAGAGAAGATTTAACTAATCATGTAGAGGGACGTGCATTACGATCTAAGACCACTTACAATGTTTGCAAATTCTTGCTTGAAGATGTCATAAGTCGCTTTGGGTACATAGAGAAAGTAGTTGTCGATCGTGGAGAGTTAAATGCGAGAGAAGCTAAAGAGTTCTTTGAGCGTCACGGTATTCGTTTGTCTCTCACTACTGCATATAACCCAGAGGCCAATGGTAAAATAGAGAGAGGGCATCCACCTATTGTGAAAGCCATATCTAAAGCATGTAATGGTGACATCAAACAATGGCCTAAATTCTTACCTTTTGCACTTTGGGCAGATAGAATGACATGCACACGTACTACTGGATATATGCCTGCTGAACTCATGTACTGTCAAAAACCATTGTTTCCAATTCAGTCTCATATTTCTGCATGGTCAAATTTGCCTTGGTCTGAAAACATGTCTACTGATGATTTTTTGAGTTTGCGTATTAAACAGTTAGAACAAGGTAAATTAAGACTTGATGATGCTGTTGAAAAATTAAGAGAATCTAGAATGAAGAACAAGCATTATTTTGATAAAACTCATCGATTGCGTCCTAAGCCAATTGAAGTAGGAGATTGGGTGCTCATTTATGATAGTACATTCGACTCTCAATATGATGCACGCAAAAAGCTCACTCAACGGTGGTTTGGGCCATACATAGTATCAAAAGTCAACAACAATGGTACGTATGCTCTTTGTGAATTAAATGGTGTTGCACTAAAAGCTTTCATTGCAGGTAAAAGGATAAAGTTATTCAAGAAGCGTGATAATGACGAGTACATTTTGGATGAGGACATTGAAGAAGATGACAACAATGAGGCCGATTCATAAACAGGAGTATCCATGTTATTATTATTATTAAAAAAAAAAAAAAAAAACATCATTAATTTTTCAAGTTCATGTTGCTTTGTTTTTTTTCAAGTTCATTCTATTTTTTTTCCATGCTTGTTTCATGCATGTTTTTTTCAGTCTTTGCATCACATTGCATATCCACATCACTTGAGTCAAAAAAGGCAAATGATGATTTCTCTACTTGTGTAAAATTGTATCTTAAGTAGTAACTTATCTACTAAGGAATTGATTATAATCTAGGATTGTGGAAAGATAGGGCATGTAGATTTGGAGGTTTATTTTGGTGACATGACTTTCATATATAAACATGCATATGTATCCTATATCGAAAGCATAATTGTTGAAATCCTAGCTCCTGCTATTGCATGTTTCTACATCCTTAGTCCATCTCACAGCACTTGTATCGGAGTTTAAACGACTGTTCTCCGTCATCAAAAATGGTTGTACCTTGTATCGGGGTTTAATTTTTCCTCGTCAAAAAAAAAAAAAAAAAAAGCTACATGTTACCAAGAAGTTTACACTTTCTTCCACCCCAAAAAAGTGATCGTAACCATAAAGTTGCCGAATCATCATCATCATCGAAAAAAAAAAAGAGCAAGCCAAAGGATGATAAAGAGGCATAGTAGAATAAATCACGGGCTATATAAGCAGATTTATGCATTAGTGGAGTTTAGTTAGATTTCCTTGCATGTTATTAGAGAAACAGCATATTCATATTTATGTAGGAAAGGAGTTGATCTAAAATAAGCTAAAGATGAAAGATGTCTCTTGAAAATCCTAAATCTTTGTTTATAATCATATTTAAGGTAGATTGCTTTATGAAAAAGGTACAAAATTTTCTTCAAGATGAGAGGAACTGATGCTTAAAACGACTCAATACATCCACTTCCACTTCATACTGATGCTTCTTTTTTTTCTTTCTTGTTGCCAATGTTGCTTGTTCACTTGCATATATGTTGCCTATTTGTTCATGCATATTCATGTTGCCTGTTTCAATTCTTTCTTTCATGCAAATTTTGCTTCATGTCACGTTACCTACTGATTCATGCATATAATCAATTTTCCTTCCATGTTTCTTATGTTGCCTATAAAAGAATTTGATGCCTGGAACATTTTGTTTTTCACAGATGCTAGAGTGGCGCTTCCGGAGGAATCGCAGGTTTAGTGGGGGCGAATGTCGTCGAGATTTTCTCTCCTCTCTCACTTATGAAGGCCTACAAAAAACATATTTGGTGAAGGTAGCCGGAATTCCCCGAGAAGTCCAGGTTGCATCAAGGATGTCAAAGGAAGCTCACATACAAAGTTTCAAAGAAATCAAGAAAGTCCATGGTAGCGGTCAAAGCTGGTCAAAGTTGGGAAATTAGGGCAAAAATTTCATTGTCACCAAATTAGATGAAAATCCATATACTTGTAAAGATTGTCAAAGGCAGTCTATAGCCCAAATTTCAGCAGAAAATGGATTTTGTAGCACATTGATATGCTATGTTCATTTTGTAAAAATGTAATTTTTCTAGTTTGACCCTACAAATTCTTGTATAGAAATTTATGTTAACCATATGGTTTGGCATGTATAAAGACCATATGTGGCTACATATTTGTACAAAGTTTCAAGGCTATCCGAGCTTCCTAGATACCTTAATGCCACCTTACAAGCTTCCAAATGTAGTCAAACTTGTACAAGGGAGATTCAGATGGGAGTTTTTTCTGCATATTCCTGAAGGAGATCTTTGGAAACATAGTCCTACAAAGTTTCATCTTCATCAAAGCCTATTTGGAGGGTCAAAGAGTACAAAGTCTAGTTTTCAGGATCATCGCAGTTTTCTAGTTTAAGCACATTGAAGGGTTGAAGGGCTACCACATGTCAAAATATGATTGAACCATGTTGTACGGTCAAGATGAGCTCATATTCAAGGGTGGAGATGCACTAAAGCATAAAGGAAGGAGGATCCACGAATTTTTTCCATAAAAGAAGACCTTTTTTACAATCAAAGATCAATAATGCAGCTTTTCTCCAAAAATAGTGGCTTATCTTATCCAAACTGATGTCAGCACTGATCCGACGGTCCAGATCATCCTTAGATCCAACGGTGGAGAATGAGGGCGCCTAAATTTCACTCCTTTACACTAGATTTGATAGAAAGAACAATTCCAAGCCATTGATTTGATTAATCAAATGGTTGTAATCGAAAGTAGTGATCCTAGAGTTGAGAGTTGATTTCTCTAGATCCAAGGACCCAAATTCATTCAAAAAACTATATAAACCCCCCTCCAAACTCCTAGAGCATCATTGTTAGGCATCCATAGGGCTCATGCTAGCTTACGGTTTCCTTGAGACGATCACCCTCGGTTGAGCGAGTGAGGATCCAAGGTGAGCTAGTATGAGTATAGAACCTAGTTTCAAATTTAAGTTAGAACTCCAATCTAGGATAGGCTCTTGAAACCAGCATCTCTACCTTGACTCACCCTCGGTGGAGCGTGTGAGTGAGTTAGAGCTGATTTTAATGAGTCTTAGACTTCTTTAGTTAGACGTTACGAGCCTAGACAGACATAGGGTCACTGGAGTGGAACTCACCTTCTTACGTGTGACATTCGGTTGAACTGTCATGGTTTGAGGGTCGGAACCACCTTTGATCAGTAGACTGCTTAGCATGACGTACCACGACGATCTTTTATAAGTAACTTAATTCAAATTCTTTTAATTCATGTCACTTGTCACTTGTCTCTTGTCACCTCTCTCAGTCTCTTAAGTATTTTTACATGTCTTCTATTTCTTCTATGTGTGAGAAGGCTCCGCAGTATTGCGTTGAACCAATGAGGATGTTTCTTTGAGCTTGTGAGTAAAATCCATCATCATAATTCACTTGCATGCATATAATCCATACAAATCCATACATATTTATTAGTTTATGAAACTGTATAAGAAGCTCCAATATTGGACCATTCTTCCTTTCGAAACTGATTTATGTGAAAGGATTCCATCTATTCTCCTCATGCATACATATCATCCAAAGAAGACTATGCATATGGATTGGAATTAGGAAGTGTTTAAGAAGCTCCTTCAATGGACCATTCTTCCTTCCAAATTTCATTCGTATGTATGGTTCTCTTTCATTCTTATCATTCATGTTCATAAATCTAACTTGCACTCCTACATTCCCATTCCCATAATTATTTCAACATCTCTCTCTTCTCCATACTCAACATTAATTTCACCTTCACATCTTTAAACCTTCCAACATTCATTAGCTTCATACACCCTGTGTGTGCCACGACCGGACCCGATCCACCCGGATTGCGATCACCTCCACAGCGCACAACAAAAGAACCAACCTCGGCGACACAGTTTGCACCAGAAGACATCCCTGCAAGTGCCATGCATGGGAATATATTTCAACCTACCTGGAGGATCCGTCTGCTTGAAACATACCCTGAGATGGTATGCACTTGGAATAACATGCCATTATACATCAAATATAATCCATGCTACTGCCGTGTCTTTTGAAGAAGGTCTTGGCCAGAGTACACCAAAACAGTTTTGATGGTTAAAGGATGTGAAAAGTGGCTAAATTATGTGTACCTAGCACCCCCTCATGGCCAACCCACAGTCAACTACATGATTTCAACCATTCGACACTCGACATTCAGATTCAAGAATATACCAGATGTCATGGCACATATGTGCCTCAAAATCTTTGAGCTAATGCTGGTGACATTCAGGACCTTTAAGAATGTCAAGGAACCTCATCTTTCGGCTCTCGGATCTAATGCAGGAAATCAAGACCTTGTTTATGATATGAGCACCACACCATCTATCAATGTCGTCTATGCATGGCATGCTCGTATCAAGTATCTACCAGCCTGCTTCAAGGAAACGTTTGAGGAAATGTTTATCACTGGGTTCTGGGAATATCATTCAGAGATATTCATTCCCAGACCATCTCATTTATTACAGTTATTTGCTGTGGAACAGGCTCTACATTTAGAAAAGTTACATATGCCACATCCGAAAGTTCCTGGGCTAGTAGACTTGGATGCACTACTCACCGATTTGGCAAAAGGACTGCGATTATCAGAACATCACTTGGCGGCCGATGTCGTGAATTACTACATCCAACGGTCCACACAACAAGGGTCTTTCAGAGACGACAGACGTGAGAGGGGGGGGGTGTTAGCGGCAGTCAAGGTACCCCAGGACTCACAAGACAAGGAAGTCAAAGAAGGGAGCCAGAGCGAAGAGAAAGCACAAGCAGACAAAGTAGTCAACGAAGATCTGGCAAGTAGGCCGTCCAAATTTTTCCATAAAGTAATACTTCCTAAATAGTGAATTTAGTCACTCTACATCATTGTAAATACCATTTCACCTTTTTGTAACTCCATTTTGTGCAAGCCGAGGAGTCCTTGAGCTTGAGGAGTATTAGAAGTAGCATCGTATCAATTTTCATAATTTTTAGACTTCATTTGAGCCCCCAAATAGGCCCTAGAACCTAATTTCTAACTAGGTCGGACACTAGGTCTGGACATGGCCAAAGCTAGTCAAAAACTATAAATAGAGCTAGAGAGCTCATTTTTGAGGTTAGCTTGTAATAGATTTGAACTTGTATGAGCACTTTTGAAGTAATCTAAAAGAATTCCATTGTCTCCCTCTTTGTTCTTGCTGTGTGTGCGTGTGTTTGTGTGTATGTGTGTGCATGTTAGTGTGCTTCTCACTCACACACTTGTACCTTCACTTGCTCAAGGTCATCATACCATCCTCACGTCTTCCCGGATTGACATTAAAGGAGGTTCTACTCATCACTGAGCTACAATTGGTCAAGCCACAAATGTTGCAAGGTGAAGAATTATGTGGTCTCCCCTGCCTTGCTTTCCTCATCTACATTTTCCTCTAGTACCTCTTCATCTACCTATGAAATTCACTTGAGAGGTACTTGCATCTTCTTCATTCTTCTTACCTTTGCCTTTATCTTTATTCCTATTGTTATTTTTCTAAAGGGTAGAAGATTGATTAACTCTAGAAATATATCCATTCTTGTTGACTTTGTCTCATGTGTGAAGAGTTGCCCCATCAATGTATTGAGGTCAGGTATCTGCATGTCCATACATAGGTCCATTGCTATAGTGAAAGACTCCCATTTTTCATCAGCCTTGATGCAATTTTTGATTTGCCTTACTATCGGCTCCTCTTCTATTTCTTCTCCAATACTCCCAAGTTGGTCAGCTACATCATTCATCTTGGTCACATAGTCAACTATAATTTGCTTTGGTTGCTTCTTCAAGGTTGTAAACTCCATCCAAAGCTGGTTCTTTTTGGCCCTTGTATTTGATGAGAAGTATAAAGATAGCACATCCCAAGTCTCTTCGGAAGTCTTACAATTCCTAATATGAAGTAACAAGAAATTAGAGATTGAATTGAGTATGTAAGACCTGCCTAGAGCATCCTTTGCACACCATGCAGCTAGTCTCTCTTGCTCCTCTTTTGTAGGTTGATTTTTACTTCTAAAGATTAACATTTCTTCATCTCTAGAGATGTATCCATACAAGATTCTTCCTTGGAGGTAAGCCTTCATCCTTAGGGACCATGCTCAATAATTGCCCCTATCCAATTTATCAATGAATGATGGAAATCAACCTCCCATTTCACCTTGATGTTTCTCTAATACCACTATTGGAGGAGATGGTGGACACCTTCCAGAGATGAGATGGCGCTACAAATTCCTGCTTCACACCAACCAAAGTTGAGTTGAGGAGTGCAGAGTAGACCCCTTGAGATTTCCAAGAAGTACAACTAATCACATAAGTGCTTTGGAAGATGATTCTTAGATCATTGGATCAAAACAGATAACATTGACATTGACCTTGAACCAAAAACTTTCTATTTTGGTCACTGTACCTGCTCAGAGAAATGAAGAGTTCTCTTTCTTTGCTAACAATTTGGACAAAATCCTTTTGAGAATATCTAATAACTAAGATAGGTAACTTCCAAAAGTTATTTCATGCAAAATGATGAACTAAGCAAGGAGAATGATCTTTAGCAAGTTAAGGGTTGAGCTTGACTTTTTAGGAGCTGAACAAATAGCAGACCAGAGAGCAGTAATTTAAAAATTGCTTGAAAACGGCTGAAGCAATCAAGATGAAAATTTCTATCACAGAACTAGACTGTCTAATGAAGCTATAGCAATTTAAATAAATCAAAATGATTAAGTACACATTGAGAAATAGCTATGAGAAATTCACTATTCTGAGTAGCACTTGATAGAGTAGAGACAAGAGAACATGATCAACATGTATATATTACTGCACATAAAGTACAATGATATTGGCAATGAATGATTGCACAATATGAGGGCAACGGTAGAGCTATATTGTGAGCTCAATCCCCAAGTAGAATCCCTCTAAAAACTCTTCCAAATTGGGCTCATTTGCATGTGACTTTTTGAGTCACTTTTATAGCTAAAGTTGGAGCCAATTTCAACTTTTCAATTTCAAACTCTAAAATGTACCTAAAGTTTAGGACTTCCTTTATCATCAATTCTCCACCAAAAATCTCATAATTCATTCTCCAAACTCCATGTGAATGTAAGTGCCTTTTTTACACATGCACGTTTACAAGGAGTAAAGCCAAACTTTTACAAGTGGGTATTCATATGTGACTTCATGTGTGTACACAGAAGTGAATAGCTAATTGGCCAAGTATGTAGGTATGTATCTATTTGCATCAACATTTATAGTTTTGCATGTGTATTTATATTTCAGAATGTGTATTTATGTAAATGTGAATATGCGTGTATGTGTAAATGTGTACATGTGAATGTGTATGTATGTAAATAATCAGATTATTTGCTACATAACAGATTCTGATCAATCAGAGGGAACTCCACCACCATCTCCTAATCATGCAAGGACTACTTATTGTAAGTATATCAAACTTTTAATTCTTATTTTTGATAGATACATACATGATTGATACGTGTTTTTTTAATTTTCATATTATAATCAGATTCTGATCAATCAGAGGGCACTCCAGCACTTTCTACCCATGCAAAAGCTTCACATGGATCCTTTGATAGGAATTATGACGATTTTTACCATAAAGAGCATATTATATGTTGGTGTAATTTTTGCTATGGCACGAATCAAAAACCATGGTTGGGATGTATTGAACATGAGTTAGAGTATGGTAGTTTTGAGCATGAACCACCACCTGATCAACGTGATAATGCTTGGGTATGTATTAATTCTATAAATTAATGTCACTTTTTTATTTGAAAATCATATAAAAAATCAAATTATACTTAATATCAAGTTATACTTAATATCAAGTTATACTTAATATACAAGAATATTTTCTTGATGATGATGATTCTCCTACTTATAATGCCAATATACCTCGTACACATCACACACTTGTTGTTCATCAATTACAAGCAGAGGTTTCTTGAAATCTTCTACCTGTTGGTTTATAGACTGAAATGGCTGAAGATTATTCATTGCCAACTCGTGATCATCCTCTAGTACAAACACCTGATAGAAGAAGATATGGAGGATGGAATAGAGGACCACTTCCTTTAGATGAAGAGGTTTTAACTTTTAGGGTAATTGCTATATGTTTACTCCCTCCACTATTATTGGTGTTGGTCATGGTCTCTTTATTGTAGAGGATTTGTATGTGCCTCTGAACTATGAAGGAACTCTTATGTCATTTTGTGGCATGGGGAGATTGGCATTGACTTACATGTTATGCTCAAAGCATGAGTACTTTTGGATTATGCCGGAATGCAGCTTCTCTTACTAGTAGAGGGATTATACATGCAAAAAATGGAAGATTATATATGATGGAAGACCTTACATGCATGGAAATATAGCAAGTTTAATAAATAATAGTCGAGGATATAATAGTTGAATGACTAATTACACATTTGAGGAGCGTGAAAATAATCATGAATCACCATACATGAGTAGAGATGTGGCAAGATACATAATTTTCAATTCTATTACTTCATTACATGCCGGTGATGAATTATTAGTGAATCATGGATGGCACAGACCTCCAAGAGCACCTTTTAGCTAGAGAGCAATGAAAAATTTCTATCTGTTGGAGTTAGACGTTTGCAAAAGCACGCGAACAGCACAACGAAGAAGAAGAAGCTTGGAGCACAACACACAATGGTGAATGTATTACCACTAGAATGTACAAAGATAAGTAGCTCGTTAGGGCAATAGGTCTATATACAAGCCAAGAGAAAAAAACCTCCTAAAGAGGCAAAAAATTGCCTCGACAATCCTTGAGTGTTCATACACATCACTACCTAAATATATCAACAAATCCCCCCTGGGAGTGATGCGGTGAACAAGGAACTGACACTCATGTATAAGGAAGTGACAAGCTATGTGGAAACAATCCACAAAAAGAAGTAAGCCCAAAGGTTTGTGGAAAGCTTCAAACTTCTCCCGAGGTAGAGCCTTCATCAAAAGGTCTACAATGTTCTCTATCATGGGCACATATGCCAAGCTGATCTCCCCAGCAGAGAACCTCTCCCTGACATAATGATAATGTACCTCAATGTGTTTAGTGGGAGCATGGAACACAGGGTTCCTCGTAGTTGTCAATGCGCTCTGACTATCAGTGAAGATGGCGGTGGCAGAAGACTGACCAACACCCAAATCAGCCATAAGACATCTGAGCCATACACACTCAACAATAGTTGTGAAAGCTGCCCTATATTCAGCCTCACAACTGGAAGTGGCCACAATAGGTTGCTTCTTGCTCAACCAGGCTATACATGAGCTACCAAGCATGAAGCAAAAGCCACCAGTGGACACACGAGTGTCATAGCAACCAACCCAATCACTGTCAGAAAAAGCATGCAAATCTGGTGGTGAAGATCCCCCCTTGGGATAAAACAATCTAAGTAGCCGGGTACCACTCAAGTAGCGAAAGATGAACTTAACCGCCTGCCAATGCTTGACACTTGGGCAATGCATAAACCTGCTCATCTATGAGACAACAAACTGAATATGTGGCCGTGTAATGCATAAGTTAATCAAGCATCCAACAACTTGTTGATAGAGAACAACATCAAATGCATCTCCAACATCATGAAGACTCAATCGTAAACCTATCTCCATAGGAATGGCAATAGGCTTCTAGTCTTCAAGGCCAAAATGCTGCAATAATGTGTCAATATATTTTGTTTGACACAGCCATTCCACCATCAACTTGCATAAACTAAATGCCAAAATAGTGATGCAAATGCCCCAAATTAGACATCTCAAATGACGCATGCAAATCAGCCTTAAAATAAGGAATATGCATGTCATGAGGACTAGTGAGCAGCATGTCATCAACATACACCACAATGATAAGAAGCACATCATTAGCACGCTTAGCATATAAGGTGCTTTCAATTGGACTGTTCTCAAAACCATGTGCAATGAGATAGGCATGTATCTTTTCATACCAAGCACGTGGTGCTTGCTTTAAACCATATAATGCCTTCTTTAACCTGCACACTTGGTTTTCATGCCCTTTCTGCATAAAGCCATGGGGCTAAAAAACATACACTTCTTCATGCAATGTCCAACTGATGTACATTCCAACCATGATGAGCTGGAAGTGCACAGATGCTACAAACAGTAGTCATTAGGCAAGTAGGAGCAAAGGTTTCATCAAAATCAATGCCTCTTTCCTATGCATAAACCTTTGCAACAAGCCTAGCTTTATAACTGTCAACTATTCCATCAAGTTTACACTTCCGCTTGTATACCCACTTAGTGCCAATGGCCTTCTTGCTAGGAGGCAAGTCACATAAAGACCAGGTACCATTTTTCATGATAGCATCATATTCAGATTGCATTGCAGCCATCCAATGTTCAAAATTTTGTGCTTCATCAAACAAAACAGGTTCAGTCTCCTCACAGAGACTAGAGGCAGCCATAGCATAGCAATCTGATGCAAAAGAGGCACTATGAGAGCTTGATCGAGTATGATATGATAGAGGTGCATCTAATTTGCTATCATGCAAGGTTTGCACCAACCATTTTGGCATAGTTTTTGCCTGCTCAATATTTGCATCATCACATGAAACCTATAAAGGCTGAGAAGTTGCCTCATTAGGACAAACACTAGACTATCCACCTATAAAAAGAGGCAACAAAGTATCATACATGTCTTTGGAGCTAACAGATGTATCCTTAGTACATGAAAGCAATGGCTGAATAACATCTTCCACAAAAACAACATCACGGCTAACCAGAATGAGTTTAGTATGTGGATGTAGCTTGTGACCATGCCAAGCCTCATATGGAGTGATAGACTGTAGCGCTTTAGTGGGACACCTATTCACTACATATGCTGCACACATAACAACCTTAAGCCAGAAACTATGTGGTAAAGCAACTCCATTCTGTTGAGGTGTATATGGCACTGTACACTGACGTTTTATCCCACGTTCAACTAGAAATGCATTAAAGTCAGAAGACATATTCCCCCCCTTGATCAAAACAGAGAGTGCCCATTTCACATGCTTACAGATTTTCAGGCAAAACCAGAAACTGTTTGAAGCACATGAACACTTCGGACTTTTCCTTCAATGGATACATCCATGCATGCCTCAAAAAATCATCAATGAAAGTCATGAAGTAAAGATAGATCCCAAAAGAAGGTGTTTGCATAGGAACACAGACATCACTATGTACAAGCTACAATTTTCGAGTAGCCCGAACTGAACCATCTTTTGGACAGGAAGAATGTTGCATTTTTCCCAAAATATAGCCTTCACATACATGTTTACCGGGTGCCTCAAGTTTGGGCAAAGAGGACACCATTTCAGATTTCTGCAGGCATAGCAAGTAGCAAAATTCAGATGACTGAAGCGTGCATGCCAAAGCTTTGCATCTAACATAGCCTGAGAATCATGTACTGCACATGCCAAATCATTTATAGATCTTTCATAGTCTATGATCTTATACAGCCTTCGACATAAAATGCCAGAAGCAATAATGACGTTGCCATTTGAGAGATCATGAACTGTACATTTGTCATCACCAAATTTCACAACCAAGACAATCTTGACTAATACAAAAACCGATAACAAATTTTTCTTGATCCCTGGCACAAACAAAGCATCTGACAAAGTGAAAGAACTACGATCAATAGTAGTCAAAATGATCTTACCAACTCCCATAACAAGATAGGAGGAGTTGTTGGCACATGTAACAATATTCCTTGTAGGAGTAGGCTCGGGTGAAGAGAAGAAACTGCACTACGAGGTAATATGTTTGTTCTCCCCACTATCAAAGTACCAAACATCTAGGTCTACTGTAGACATGCCCTGCTCATGAGAAGATGGGTCAAAACTGCAAATAGTAGTAAACACCCATTCTTCTTCCTGCTCAAGATAAGCAGGCTCTATTTTCGGTGTAGAGGCCTCTACAACAACCATTCTGGCCTCTTTCTTCTTTGCCTCTTAAGCAACTAGTTTTGGAAATCTCTTAATGACATGATCATTTTCTTTATAGTGTTTGCAAAAAATATTTTGCTTTTCTGATTTCTTCTCATCTTTGTCTTCCTTGTTTGAATGTGCAACATTTGCAAATTTCTGTTTACTAGTAGAAAAGCTCCATTTATCTTTGCCCTTCTGACTAGCCAGGAAAGCTTGATCTGCAACATGCATAACAGACCTGTTCTACCTAGACTGGTCCTACTGCAACAGAACAGAGACTGACTCCTCAAATGACAAGAAATTTGGATTGGATTTCATCATCAAACAAACAGTAGAAGCAAAACTCTGATATGAGTCAGGAAGACCATTCAAAACGGTTTGCACAAGTGAGCTATTTGGTATAACTTCATCAGCAAATATCAATTGTTCTTTCAAATCCTTGATCTTTGTGAGAAAACTATCCATAGAATCATCTTCATTCATGTGCTCACTCTTTAATTATTTTTGAGGTAAGCAACACGAGCCTCATTCCTAGCGTGGTACAATGTGGTAAGTGTATCCCAAGCATCCTTAGTTGTTTTGCAAGAGCGAATGTGAGGAATAATGGTAAGTTTGATAGACAAAGCTATCAATGCATGTGCACGAGCATCTCTACCATCCCAACAAATTTTCTCTATACTAGGTGCAATAGAAACAAAAGCATGAACAAGAATCTGCCGAATATCATTATCTTTCGATACCATCTCCATCAGCTCCAACACTTGTATTTGCAGTACTTGTATTTGCAGTACCTGTATTCCCAAGTGTAATAGGATGTATTCCATAGTCCATTTGCGACCAATACATGATGCATCATATAATCCCACAATGGGTAGTTGGTACCATCCAACTTATCCTCAACAGCCAACATACGAAATACATCACTGCTTTCAGCCATGGTTGGTGATTAAAATACCTTGACGTGAAAATTGGTTGTATCTCAAAAATTCGAACATAACTGCCTAGACGAATTCTACTAAACCTGTAGCAGACTTCGAGATTCTTATACTGGTGAACCAAAATTGGTATGTACCTTTGGCACAAAAAGACAAAATAGCCTACACAAGCACTGCGATAGTGCATTTGGAGGCCGAAATGAGGTGAGATCGTGATTTCGGCACCACAGAGTGAAGCCATTTTGATCTCTAAAACATCTTGAGTATGCTTACCAAATTTCATGCGATTTTGAGACTGCAACCGGAGAGGTGTAGACAACACCCTAGATGAAGCGACGACCTACTCTAATACCAATTGTTGGAGTTAGATGTCTGCGAAAGCACACAAACAACACAAGGAAGATGGAGAAGCTTGGAGCACAACACACAATGCTGAATGTATTACCACTAGAATGTACAAAGATAAGTAGCCCGTTAGGACAATAGGTATACACAAACTAGGAAAAAAAACCTCCTAAAGAGGGAAGAAAGTGCCCCGACGGTCCTAGAGTATTCAGACACATCACTACCTAAATATATCAACACTATCCACCTATCTTGTGTTGCATTGAAAACTCTAATTGATTGAAACTCTTTACAAATTAACTTACATATTTAAATTTATGTTTAAAGTTTACTTTTCGTTCATTTATTGAATACTAATGATTTTTATTCATGTGCGTAGAATCCAATATATGATATTGATGATCTTCCACCACACCATTCAGAGTTTCCAATCAAACCTCATTTATCAAAAGCTTCCATGAGGAGGCTACACAAAAGTGATCCTCTTGAATATGTAAGATTGAAAGACCTATATTCAAAAGTGAGCATGTCAAATATGCGAAAGTGATCCTGTCAAGTTTTATTGAGGATTGGATAAAATGGCAGTGAAAGCGTCGATATTTTAAAAAATGAGAAATATCTTTGAGAAGAATGTCTAAAGCATATATATAAAGGAAGGTCTTGACACGACTAAATGCAAGGTTACTTATTCTAAATCTTCAATTTTGGATGGCATAATGTATTTTTTTCAGCACCATTAAGGTATAATTTTAAATTTTCTATCTATTACATACAAATACACATATAAATATATACATACATAGACATACAGATATACATGAATGCATACACACATACAAACATACACACACATACATACACATGTTATGGAAGTAAGGACAAAGTGCATCAAATGAACACTTTCTATCTGCTCACCTTTAGAATCTTCCAAATACATTTGCTTCTCCCACTTTCTGGTCGACCTTATACCTCCACTACACTCCCATTTGATTCTAAAGGATGAGCAAATAGAAAGTGTTCATTCGATATGCATACACATCAAGCAACTGCATGGACAAAGACTATGCATTAGATCAAAAGGAAGACAACTCTAATCATGAATGCTACACATGAAGCAACAAATGAAGAACAAAGAGTATTCTACATTGACTCAGGGTGTAGTAATCACCTGAGTGGCAACATTGCTTTGTGAATAACATGGAAGAAAAGGTGAATGGACATACAATTCAAACAAGAGACAATACCAAACATAAAGTGCAAAGCATTGGATCAATAATAACAAAGGATGGAAGTAAACTTCTACATAAGGTACTCTATGTTCCTACAATTCCAAAGAATTTAACTAATGTAGGACAAATTGTTGAGAAAGGGTGAAGTTAGATTCACTCATGATGGACTTTATGTTGAAGATCCGAATCAAGGATATAAGAGTATTATTGCAGGTAAAAAAGAAGGAAGACTTTTTACTCTGAAGGTACAAGTTAATGTAGGACATGCCTTGTTCACATATGGAAATCAAAAGATGATTGAGTTGGACCTATGGCATAAAAGATTAGGCCATTTCAATGCGAGAGGTATAAGAGACATGGCAAAGAGTGGATTAGTGCTTGGTCTACCCAATATTCAAGGTCAACGGAGTTGAGAATGACACTAACGTAGAGATGTTACACATCCACTCTATGTCGAATAGCCACGATGGTCATGATAGCTCCATTAATGAAATGCTATATATTGCACAGAATATGAATGATAATAGAAAATTGTTGTGCTATCAATACTCTGAGAAAGCAGTCCATTGGCAACTTTTGAGGCGACTAGGAGCCATACCAAAGACGTTGAGCCTAACGAGAGTCATTTGAAGTTGTTCCTTCATCAGTGGCATTGGTGTCTTTATTCTCAAACTCGTCAGCTACAGAAATTGCAGCAAAACAAACTACGAGTGCTGGCGCATCTCCATGAATTCCATAGTCTACAATCTGTTGAGTCACCGAATCTTCATTGTTCTTCACGCAGTGCCTTCGAGAGCTGCACTAGACCATGGAGAATTCAATATGTTGAGTGAGGCTCTGATACCAGTGAGTACTCGAATGGATGTGGTGCAGCAGAATAGAGGATGGAGCTCGAACGTCGGAGAAATCTAGTCATGTTATGACTACGAAGCGAAGATAGAATGAGAGAGAGAGATGAAGGATAAGATAGACATTGTGTGTCTCTCCTCTTTCATACGTGTACGCACAAATCTGGAGATAAAGTGTGCCCTTCATTATGTGACCGAAATGGTCTTCTTATACAAAGTTGGAGAAGCTTTCAGCCAATAGAAAAGAAGATAAGAAGAGGATTGGATAATCCTCTTAAATAGAGAGGGTTCACATGAGATGATCAAGGTTTATAGCCAACAAGGAGGTACTAATGGAGGATTAAGAGGTACTAATGGTGGATTAGGAGCACTTACTGGTTGAGGATATACAGTCAGATGAGCTTGCATTGTAGGTTTATCTTGTAAGTTTAAAGCATACACCACATTCTGCAAAGCCGATACCTCTTTAGACATATTTTTGTGCATATGCATCATATTGTCCAACTTGTTAAATAAAATCTCAAATTGTAACTCGGTTGGAACTTTAGATGCGGAGGTTGTTGGCTCAACTTTTGAGGCTAAATGTGTATCCCTAGTTGCCTGAATAGGAGGAAAACTGGAAGATGGTTGAGACATCGAATCATAAAGGAGTGTTTTGCGTTGCTTCATGTGAGCACCATGCTCACCTATAAATATCCTTTAAAGAGTACGTGCTCACATCATGAAGAACATTTTGAAGTACAAGCATTATGCACTCAACCCAGGAATTTTACTAGAAACAACCACTTGCATTATTAGAGAGTAGATTTAGCAGGTAGCAAGAGTTGTGTAGTTTTGGACACGATTCCTGTTAGTGGGTCAATGGAGTCAGAACATCAAGCAACATTTTTATTATTGTGACTTTTTGTATATGAGCAAGTATAAATCCACACACTCTTTCAGTAGTTTTGCAAGATCAAGGCAGATTCGACAAATCCTTCAGATTTTATGCCTAAAAATACTGTAAAGACACTCTTCTAGAGCAAGCATTCAATTGTTACTAAGTGTCAATCCCTACAATACTCATAATCATCTTTTGAATCATGGAAGTAGTTAGCAAAATTTATGGATCAATAGTTGGCCCTGAAAATCAGGAGCCACAGTGAAGGCTAGTCGACATATGGTAGGTCATATAGAGTTATAACTATGCATGCTCCTTAGTCTATGTAGTAAGATGTAATTCCCCCTTTCATCATACTTCTCTAGAGGGATGGGCATTCAAATGCTTCAAACAGAGTAAGACACAAAACTCATCAGGTATGTGGAGCCTTTAGATCTTCAACACATTCATAATATGTAGCATGACTCGCATGCATGTTTCCCTAGCTAAGTACTCAAAACAAATGCATTTGTGATAGAACACACTCGATTCGCAAGGGCTTCCAATATCGATATCTGAATGTTAGCCTCTGTAAGAAAATCCAAAAATAAATAAGGAGGGGGGTTGTTCATGTGCCATTTTCAACGAGTCCCCTTTCAATGTATGGTAGACCTGATAGCCCAGCAGCCTGTAGCACACTAAGAGATTCTTGCAAATGGATCCCATCATGTGGTTTTGCTCATCCTGTAAGAGAGTAAAAAATGGTTGGTAAAATTCTAATACACTAGAGGTTTAGTCATCACCCATGCAAGATCTCGGTATCCTAAATCATGCCACAATCACAAATGAGATAGTACAATGTTGGTCATTTATTTATTATGATGTTGCAAAGGAAAACCAATTACTTTAGTTGCCTCTATCCGGGATATTCAAGGGAGATGATAAATAATAATGAATGAGATTAAGTCACCGAAGAAAAAAGAGACCAAGTTGATTGCATGTCCATTTCCACAAAAGATCAACACCACCTTAAAACCCTTTCCTCCTTGATTGCCCATGACATTCTTTTATCCTGGAAGTAAGAGTTAGTATTTCCCTGCAGGTGACCTTGTTCAGCCATATTGGTCCTATCGTCATCACAAAAAGAGAAATTGCTTGCCTCGCACTCAACCACAAAACCTTTTAGGGTTTTAAACAAAAAACGCTCAAGTTAATCATATCTAACGTGATTCGAAAACTTTTATAAACAGAAAACAACTTCCAAACATAGTATATCATGTCATGAATACATACATGGAGTGCTATGAACATGGTGAATGCCTAGAATATTGGTGTGCATGCTATGGCATAAGGTAACATGATTGTGTTAGTTGCAAAAGAGAACTTCCTTTATATCAACCCGAAAGTGACAACCATCTAAAAAAAAAAAGGCCTCGAGAGTCTTTTCGGCCTGGAAGTCTAGGGGAAATAGTATTTGAAGTGTCACATATCCTCTCATGATCCCAACACCACTAAATGCAGAGAGCTTTGGTTACAAAAGGTGGACTGTAGTGGAATAAGCAACAGCACCCATGGACTTCTCGCCTTACAAGCACAAACAACCTGTTCTGGTGCATCAGAGAGGATTCGAGGAACATCTTTGTGCACAAAACTGAGTGAGGAGACTGCAAGCAACATGATCTACAATGTATGGAATACCCACCGATAAGCATTCTTACTTTGTACGTAGTTCTCAGGTGGAAGAGGGAAAAACCAAAAGATAGCAAATTGGGGAGTGTTGCCAAGATCTCAACCCTCAGAGATTCTCTATCGAAGGGAAAAGCCCCGAACAACTGCAGGGAGAAGTCCACCGAGCAGCATACATTCACTTCCTCGCATAGTGGAGAGATTAAGGAAAGGAGACACAGAGACTGAATCGTATGGAAAAAAAGGCAACCCAACAAGGGAGAAGCGCAAATCTTTCCCCAGTACTGCTCCGAGTTTGATAATTGCATATATCTTGCCTTTGTATGAGAAGCAATGGAAGGAATCTTGGCAACCATGCAACACAAGAAGGAGAAAGACGGATGATCTATAAGCAGAAAGTCTGGAGGAAGGAGGGGAAGCCAAGGGATTGACCCCAACCCTGCCATGGAAGGGAAGCATCAAAGCCTTTGATCCCGACAAGGTGTATGATGGAGAAGCGGCACTGCTCGAACCTCAAGAGAAGCAATGCTATAGTAATAGATAGGCACATGAATAGCCCAACCCGAGTTCCTCTAAGGTGCAAAACTGAAGGCAGATTCTAAAATTGCTTTGCACACAAAAGCTTGAGTAAACAGTATTGGGCGGCCACTGGAAGCACATTCCCAAAACAGATAAAATTCGAGCTCGTGAGCTTAGCTCCAAACAAAGCAACAGGGAAGACCTGCACCAAAGTGGAGTCAAGCCAAAGCTCGCGCACAAATTCAGCAGCGAACAGGAGTAGTCCTCACTGCGAGGGCAGTTCAGTTCCAACAATGAACACCATGTCCTCCTACAGGAGCCATGTAGGGGAGCTCCAAGAGGGAGCTCAACCCCAAGACGTGCCAGACTGAGCTAGAGGGGAGAGACCCAAAGAAAAGCTATACACCTCATGGACAAACTTCGAGAAAGGGGGAGGTGATTACTTCCCCACCTACCACCTATGTGTGATAGCATGATGCATCCGTTCAACTGCGTTAAAGTGGTACATGGCCATAAAGGAAGAGAGAGAGAGCCAAGGCTCCCCTTTTCTCCATTCGCGACTGTGCCAGGCGGGCTTCAAAGCCTAGGTCATTCAAAAATAAAAATGGATTGGTAAATTCTCGGAAGTTTCCAAACAGTTACGATGAGACATTTTGGTTCTCTTGAAATCTGGAGAGAGGGAGGGATAAGGGATAGTGCCCCTTCCTCTATCCAAGGTCATCACTAAAAAAGAGGAATGATAGAGGTGGATAGTGATGCTCAAGATGGAGTAAGGAGGTGTGTGTATGGGAGAGAGGAAGAGGGAGGAGAAGGTTAGGGAGTGTTTTTGTGCAACAAACAAAAATAAAGATCTAAACTACTCAAAAAATTGAGAAATAAGGGGTACCCTTGACCAACCAAAGGCCACACGTATTCATCCTCCTCCAAGTGTCAAGGTGCATCTCACGAAGTATGGACACGCAAACTTGGAAAAACCAACGGCTAAAGGCCGACGTCCCCGACAACGGTGCCAAATTGTTGAGAAAAGGGGAGCAACAGACCCTAACCGCCTCGCATGGAAGCAAGAAGCTTCTCCAAGTGAAGTTGCAAGAAGTGCAAGAAACACATCCACACTCATAGCCCATGAACAATGGAACCATGGCCAATGTCAAAAACGAGCAAGGGAGAGCAATGCTCACACACAAGCCAACTCCAAATGCAAGTCCACACACATAGATCATCGCCTTGCACACAAGGAAGAAAGAGAATAACGAATGAAACCTTCTCTATTCATCATAGGGCCCAAAGCCATGGCCAAGAGACCCCTTTTACAAATGAAACTCTTCCTTATATAGAGAAGTAGAGAGGGATACGTGAATTAAACATGTGGTCAAAAGACCACATGTGCTAAATCAAAAATCGGATCTTTATATGGTAGTGGGATTTCAAAAAGGTAACGAACTAGAGAGAGAGGGAAGTTTGCACGTATAAAAAGTGCTTCAAATCTATGAATATCCAAAAAGAAGGTTTTTATAAAAAGAAGTGTACTAAACTCTAAGGAGGGGTTTTTATGTATTTTTATGGAAAGATGGATAAGAAGAAGTTCCCATGAAGGAATTTATACAATAGTGGAAAATTAAGCACTCCTTCATAAAGTCTTCAAGCCTCGATGTAGCACCATGACTCCACAACACTCAGATTCATGGAATAGCTCAGAAGACATCAAAGAAATCAATGGAATATGATATTAATGCCAAATCTGCTGGAACAAATGAGTTGACAAAGCTAATGACTTAAATCAATTCCTCTAATACAAATGTAAGGTTTAAATGATAGGATAAATGTGTAAACAAATGGATAGATGGCTAAATAAAAATATGAGGTAAATGGAATGGCTTTAGTTTGTCACTTCACGGATCTCTTCACTTCAACTGCTCTTTAATTCTTCAATGCTTGTCTGCAAAAGAAATCATTAGACACATAAGTAAAGTTACAAGAATTCAATGAGAAATATAAATAAATTTTCAAAACATAAATCACATATACATTTAATATTCTCATACACATGCATATGTTCATGCAAATGATTTAATTTTCATAAACATACACATGTATTATAACTTACCTTTGTCATGGATATGTTCTCACAATCAATCATTCTTATGCATTTATCATCATGCAATAATTGTACATAAGTAAACATTGTACTTCAATCCATATACATGCATTTTCACATATGCTAAGATAAACTCATTCATATGCACATGCTTACCACTAGGTAGTACATTCTAGTTCATACATACATACACTTATCTTATGCTCATGCATGCTAATCATGCATACCTTTCCATGCATATGCACATACATATGCTCATGCATACATTACCTTTAAATACATATAATCATGCACATATATTAACACTAATTGATATGCATTACCAATCATATGCATTTAACATTATGATATACATGCATTACCAATCATATGCATTTACCATTATGATATACATGCATACATATTATGCATTCTCACATCTAATGTATGCCAAAATGAGTTATTACACATCTTCCTAAGCATGCTAACTTCACTCATATACTATCATTTACATATATACTAATACCGTACATGCATATGCATTAACAGATACTTATACTTGCATTTACATACGTATTCATGCATAAATACATACCTACATCATATGCTTATTTGTTTTTTAAATCTTATACTATATAATTTTAAGTAAATTTACTCTAATAACCACAAATGAAACGAAGAAATAAATAAAGAAATTAATTAAAAAAATCATAAATATATAAATAAGTAACTAATATTTTAATAAAGAATCTCTCACTACTATCGTTGGCTCCCTCTCCCTCTTTCTCTCTCTCTATCTCTCTTTCTTTCTCTCTCTCTCTCTATCACTCTCTTTCTTGTCTGTGCTCTCTCTCTTTCTCTCTCTCTCTCTCTCTCTCTCCCTCCTCCTGCGTGTTGCGCATCTGCCAGTCGTGGGGAAAAAGTTCTCTTTCCCTCTCTCTCTCTCTATCTCTCTCTCTCTCTCTCTCTCTCTCTCTCTCTCTCGCCTTCAAGAGCGCCTCCAATCTCTGCCAGTCATCACCAGCTGCCGTCAAAACAGCCTCTCTCTATCTCCACCCTATCAGACCACCGTTGCCAGAGTATACTTCTACTAGCTTTCTCTCTCTAAGACATCATCCAGTAGCTGTCAAATTAGATCATGTCTCTCCCTAATCCTGTGCATTGCGCGCCAGAATCTACTGTCGTGTGCTCGGCAATCAAAGTCCTCAAAGCTATCAAAAGTGGGTCAGAGTCTCAATCACCCTCTCTCTAACTCGTCTCCAGCACTGATCTGCGCACAGCCAATTGAAAAAGCGCTAAAATTTCTCTCTCTACAATTCTCTGCGTGCTGCTTGATCGTTTCACCTGTTCTCTTTGTGACGTGCTATCAATATAACCACCAAAAGGTTAGCTTTGTCTTAGTGACACTGGGTATGTACTATGGATATTGGACAAAAACAGAGACCAATGTCAAGCTGATGGGTAGCCTTAATCACGTGCGATTTCTCGCTACACTAGAGGAATAAGAGAATATGCCTATACAATAGAGCGTAGATAACTATGGCACAGATTCATAGCTCAATTCTCATTCTCTCTATTGCACATAATAGTAGAAAGTAAAGAAGAACGGAGCAAGAAAGAAGATCAATAGCTGCAAAATTAATCATTAGGACAATCTGGAGCACAATACACATATATATACTTACTCAACACATTTGTAAACCACATTTTTGGATTTGCTTTATTTTCTCATCCACTCTTTAATCCTTTCACAAACACCACTCTTTACCCACATACTTTCTTCACTTTAGATGCATAAATTATCTATACCACTCTTTTAACTTGCACACATAACTACCACACATTTTAACTACTCAGTTTAACCACTTTAGTTACACACTTAATTCACACCACACTTTAAATACTACTCACATACACCACTAATTATTTATCCACTTCAGTTATCATTTTAATTCAATTATCCTAATTTTTCATAATTAAATAATTTATTGAATTTAAGCTTACTTTAAGTTTTAATAATTAAATACCTTAATATTTATATTTACACACACTAATAAAGTAACTATTTAAATCATAATTTAAGTTTTAATAAATCAATGCTCAATTTATAGATCAATTTAATTAAATGTTAATTGTTTTAACCTTAAAACTAATGTTAATATTCATTCCCACTCATCATAAACACTCAAAACCCTTAGAAACCCCTTTAAAACTCATCAAAAACCTAGTTTGACCCTAGCATAAACCCAATTAAACCCTTTGGAAACCTAGCTTTAACCCTAACATTAGCCAAGAATTAATGTTCTTAACTTAAATACACATAAATTAATGTAAACCTAGGGTTTAATACCCATGTTCCAATATTTAAATGGCTCAAACACACATTAAATGAACAGTTTAGGTAAACCCTAATATGAACACATTTTTGCTTCATCAATTGTACTTGTAAACATTTTCAAAGTAGTTAATTCCAACCAAAACAGCTGATCAATAGCATTATATAAAGGTTAGAGTTCACCAATAAATTTGTTTTGATTTCCCTAGGTGTTAACTGGAAGATGCAAATCTTTCCGACATCAGTCCATCTGCAACCTGTTCTAGTGACTGTGGGATGGGGTTTGCAGAATCGTAGAGCTGCCTCACCCAACGTGGCAATGGCTTTTCCACTTGGGTGTCGACAGGTTGGTGACTTACAGACTCATCATCTGAAGATGATGCTTCGTTCTCTTGTGTACAAGGGATAGCTCTTGGGCCAGGTTCATAGTGGATTGCCCCTTCGCCTAATGATAAAGTGGAAGCTCTCTTTTCCTCCTCCACTGCATGTGGCTGCTCCTCCTTGAACACCACATCACGACTCGCCATGATCTTCTTAGCCTCAAGGTCATAAAGCTTATAAGCCTTCTTATCTTTGCTGTACCCTAGGAAGATACATTTGATGCTTTTTGGTTGAAGCTTGTTTCTCTCCCTATCTAGAACATGTACATAACATTCACTTCCAAATACTTTGAAATGGGAAACAAAAGGCTTTTTACGAGTGTAGGCTTCTTGTGGAGTCTTTCCATCAAGTGCCTTGGTGTAGCTTCAATTCAAGATGTAGACAGTAGTGTTGACAGCCTCTGCCCAAAATTGATTAGGCAAACTCCTTTCAACATGCACTTGCCATCTCCATGATGGCTCAATTATGACGTTCTACAACACCATTCTATTGAGGACTATGTGCCACTATGAGTTGATGCTTGATTCCCTTACTCTTGCAGAAATCTTCAAACTCTATTGATGTGAACTCACCACCACTCTGTGTCTTGAATTTCTTCATCTTCTTCCCTGTTTCAGTTTCAACAAGCTGAAGCCATTCTTTAAACTTACCAAAAGCTTGAGCCTTATCGCGAAGGAAGTACACCCACATCTTCCTACTATATTCAACGACAAGTAACATGAAGTAGGAAGATCTGCCTAGCGCCTGTGTAGGCATTTTTACCCACAAGTCAGCATGCACCAACTCTAGAGGATAGCTTGCCCTGTTCTTGCTTTCTTGTGGAAATGCCCTCCTTTGTTGCTTGCCCATCATGCAAGCTTCACATGGTTCCTTCATTTCTGCAATCGATGGTAGGTGTGCAACCATACCTCTGTGATGCATCTCCTTCAGTATAGGGTATCCAATGTGGCCGAATCTCTCATGCCATAGCTTACTTGTGCCCACGTTTGTAGTGGCTGTGCGAGCAAACAACTCATACATGTTGTTCCTCCTTATGCCAGTCCCAACAATGTTGTTCTTACTGTCCATAATCTTAGCTCCCGTCTTACTGAAAGATACTTGATGACCTTGATCACTTATAGACGCTACTGAAAGTAGATTTTGTTTTATTTGTGGAACATACAACACATTTGAAAGATTTCTGATATCGCCGTTAGAGGTAATGAAAGAAATTGTACCTTTTCCCTCTGCAGGACATCTTGCATTGTTCCCTACCTTTACTGTGATGGGTTCCATTAGAGGCTATAAGGAACTATAAAGGTCTTTTCTACTCGTCATGTGACGAGATGCACACCACTGTCCAACACCCATGAGTCATCTGTTCTTGAATCTTCAGCCGAGGAGCACACCTCCTCTATCGTAACAAATAACTCAAGCTCTATTTCTTCTGTGTTGGCAGACTCCTTGCCCTTGCCACTTTTGAAGAGCCACTCTTTTCTTCTGCCTTCTTGATGCGACAATCTTGGATTCTGTGTCCTTTCTCCTTGCAGTGGAAACACTCTCCCTTGAACTTCTTTTTGTCGTTCTTCTTTTTGTCTCCATCTTTTGAAAAGTCTATTTTGCCTCCTTTGGCATTTGTTGTGAATGCAACATGTCCTTTGCTACCACCACTCCTTGCCTTGAGCCGCAACTCCTCCTCCATGAGTAAGGCACTAAATTCTTCAAACATTAGTGGTTGATGTCTGATTTGAGTGTTAAGAGCAATTACCAAACCATCAAACTTAGGTGGACAGATCCAAAGACAACGTCAAGATAGCTCCTCACTTGACTTTTGAACACCTGCTCCCACCATTTGATCTCGTAGAAATAAACACCTCTGCAGTCTCCCCATCAGCAAACCGTTCTGCTGCAAGCTGATTGAGAGGCCTCTACACTAGTAATCTGAGAAAAAAGCCAGGTTGCCTGTTGACCTGTTTTACCCTGTTTTAACTCCAAAACCCTGAACTGTCATATCTTCCTCATACGAAACCCGTTTGCTATGATTCTTGTTTTGTTGGCTATAGTATTTTTAAGGGGATCATACCCAGGGGGAACAAAACCAAGGGATCTCTAGAATTGTTTGCCATAAAGACAGAGGGCAAATTGATATCTAAATTGCATGAATGGAAGTGACTTATGATGTCATTTGAATCTAAGTCTTGAGCTAACCTTGGGACTTTTACAGGTCCATTGAGAGCACTTGAGGGCATCCAAAGCAAGGGCATTTGGAAAGCTTGAGAACGGGGTTCTTGAGCGCTAAAGGGCAAGGGATCAACAAGTGAGGTTGGAATACTCTCAACTCCCTCTGTCAATTCCTAGCTTAGGCTACACGTAAATAGTGCTAGAAGTAAGTCAGGGTAACAATAGGCACGAGACAAGTCAAGAATATCCAAGAAATCAAGTTCAAGTCAAGAGATAACCTGTGTGTGATCGACAACTTTAAAGGAAAGGAACCTAACGTGGAACGATCAACTTAAAGTGCAGAAATTAACTCAAGTATTCTTGACGACGTCATATTTGACAAGATCATAAACATGATAATCAACATAAAAAAGAATCAAGTGATTGATACAAAAGATCTTAGCAACGAGGTTGTACCTTGGGTAAAAATTGGGATTGCTCATCTAGGCTTATGAACCTTAGATCAGGATGACACCTAGGGAGAGATAGACAAAGTCTAAGATCTTCAGAGGCTAGTGTCAATCACACTGCTAGGTCTTGGGCCCAGCAGTTGAGCTATCATTCTCACTACCCTAGCTCTGAAACTAGCGAGTCTGAGAGGTCTCACAGTAAGGAGAGACCTACAAGAAGTTGAGGTGTGCCATATTTACATAGGGTAGAAGGCCCCTACAAGACGCAGCTAGAATACCTTAGGACCAACCGATTAGGTGCTAGCATCTATGAGGACGGCCTAGGAAGATCTGTGGTCCAGATAAAAAACCCAGATCAACCCACTGGATTAAAACATCCAGCAGTCAAGTTTGAAAACGGTGCATACTTGGACAAAGAAGGAACCATATATGTAGTCACCAATCACCCAGATAGGATAGACGAATTCAGCAATGTGATCCCAGAGACGGACATAGGTGACTTAGAGCAAGGAAACATAGGTGGAGAGCCTAAAACACCTCGAGGCAAATGTGTTCTTACTAGAATTATCACACCAGAATGGATTCCCCATGACAACAAGAGCATAGATCTGCTCTTGAACCGAGACACCGATAAAGCCTTTTGGAGGTATAAGCATGTTCAGCCTAATGAGATAGGAACAATCATGATCTATGAATTCAAAGATCCTGATAGCCCAGGCAAAGTGACCTATCTAGACAACAGTTCGGAAAGAATATTTGTGGTCACAGAGCACGGTAGGCATGCCTACACTTGGAAGGGAGAATTTATTTTTCCCCAACCAAGATCTAATGTCTCTTTTGGCCACCAAGGAGTGGGAACATCCCAAGCTCATGGAGCGCAAAGGGACAGAAGTAGAGATAGACCTGAGGTAAGCTTTGCCAACCCAATAGGAAGAGAACGAACGCGAACAGAGGCAGATAGAGAAGAAACCGAGAGAATTAAAGTTCTAAGAAACCTAAGAAACACTGATGATTTTCCTTTGCCAAGGCCTAAAGAACACACCAAAACCTTGAGACCTACACAACTGGTTAAGTCCATGAAGAACTACTTCGATGGCACAGGAGATCCATACGATCATGTGGCCGAGTTTAGGCAAGTTTTGAGAGCGAAACAAGTGGAGGACTTATTCACACAATACAATGCCTTTGGCCTAACCCTTAGGAACACCGCTCTTACGTGGCTTCAACCACTAAATGAGAGACAGTTCAGGAACATAGATCAACTTCTAGAGGCTTTCATTATTGAATTCTCTAAGAGTGGCATAAGGCATAACACTTCCTCACTGATTCATAGCTTCAAACAAACCCCTCAAGAGACGGTTAGACTTGCAGGAAGAAGATTTAGGCAATATCTAGAAATATGTCCTATTTCGGAGTTACCCACACAAGCCAAACAAGTGGCCTTATTCCTAGATGGACTGCTAAGTACAAAGTTGAGACCATACGTGTACTTAAAGGACCCGAGGAGCATAGAAGAGTGTGTATGCATGTACATTGATATCGAGGATAACCTAGGGGAGGAATTGGAGCTTTCAAAAATCTATAAAGATTTAGATAGTTCAACTAGCCTCTCTTCCATGCAGTCGACATCTATTGAGGAACTCGCTGAGAAAGTAGCTCAGAAGCTAGGAGTCTCTAGTAAGCAAATACCAAGGTTTGCCCCAGTGAAAAGATGCTATACCTGTGGAGGTGACCATATGGCGAACGTATGTCCCATTATGGTTCAACCCCAAGTGAATCCTAGTAGCCAATACTGCACCATAGAACGGAGGTACACCAATCACACAGCGCAAGATTGCCCCTACAATAAGCAAGCAGTTAGGCAAACATACCCACAACCATACCCTCAACAAGGAAGATACCAGAACCAGTACCCACCACAACAGTATCCTAGACCTCAACAAACCTACCAACCACAATATTAGGCCCAGCAGAGACCTCAACCAGTGCTAGCACAACAACCCCCTGCTCCAGCTAACATGATCCCAGTAAAGTATGCAGTTGTAGAAGAGAACCTGAATAGAGCCATAGTGCCAGTGACACCATTGCTTTCAGAAAGTGACCCCAGTGACCATAACTTTGATTCTACACATATTGATAGCCCCCAGGCTTACTACATGTAGTCTCTTGAACATAGTGAGTCCTACTATAGTGAAGAACCGAGTGAACCTAGTTGGGAGCCAGATTACACAAATGTCATGTACGCAAACCCCAACTCTAGAACTCAACCTAGGTAGGTAAGACCCCCATTCCCTAGAGGACCGTGCTACAGATGTCAGGGAGATCACGTCATTCGTGATTGCCCAATGCCTGCACCTACACAACCCTAGTCAGTAACAATACAGGGCTTTTGTCAAGATTGCGAAAAAGAGCATCTCTTACAAGATTGCCCAAAGAATCCCAATAATATGCCAAAAATCATTCCTATTAACGTTATTGGGTTAGTAGTAGACTCTTCAGGAAGTGTGACTTCCATTGCACCAGTACAGGTAGTCACTAGAGCTCAAGCCTTGCAGCAGAACCAAGGTGTAGGCTAGGAAAAGCGCCCAGATGTTAGCGAAACGGAGAGCATAACCAAGAAGAGGACTAGAGCCTAGAGAGATAGCCGAGAAAGAATGAAAAGGCAATGGGCAAAGAAGATGAGTGAACTCGAGGAAAGCCTAAGAGAAACGAGAGCCAAGATAATTGAACTTACAACTCAACCTCCCTCTCACGCTACCCCACCTACTCCATTCCCATCTCCATCCGATCCACCACCTTCCAACCCACCTCACACAACAACACCACCCCCTAGAGTAGGATCAGTCCTAGCAGATCCCACTCCCGAGGACCTAAAGATGATGCGTAAGGCATATCAGGCCAGAATTCAAGAAGGGCCAAATGTAACGGATCATGAAAAGTGTTATTCTAGAGCCGAACTAGAGCTTGAATGAACTAAAATTTGTGCTAAGATGGTGGAATTGGCTCAAACCATGTTTGAAGCCAGTCGCCTCTTTAACATCTCTCTAGTTCAGCAAAGATGCAGTTGCATTTTGATGGACTGCTAGAAAGATTGGAGAGGCTAATTGCACAATCAGAAAAGGAAATTGCCTCTCAAAATGAGAGAAAGCCAAGTGGGAGAATAAGCATTCCCCCCCAGGAAGCATATGTGCCTAACTCCACAGAGCCAGACACATCTTCTTCTATGAATCGATATTCACCAGAATTCCTACGAGAGATTCAAGAAGAGAAATGGGCTAAAGAAAGTGAAGTCCCTCCTCCCATTGAACTTGTGGATGAGGCACATGATCAATTCCCACAAGACATTCCTTCTATTTATGGAGAGCAGGAGAGTACCCAATCTCAAAAGAGATTAGACTTTGAGTCTAATTCTTTACATGAATTACCCCACTTCATACGCCCATGGGAAGCTAAGTCTACTTGTATGAGAACACCCACGGTCATGGTACGAAACGAAGACTCAGTCATACTTAGGAATACGGAGGTAGTAAAGAATACTAAAGTGCAGTGCAATCTCACTTTAGAAGAACTACTCAAAGTTAGGCTAGAACTGTGGAAACATGTAGCCAAACAACTACCAGAGATAGCTAAACTGCGTTCCCACGTAGGTTCTCATAGAACAGTGCCAGAAATTCCTCTGGACAAGATAGGAGACATGAGTGAAGGAGAAGAAGGAAACACCTATCTTCCCATTACCCATCAGGGGTACACAACCAAGGCAATTCTAAACTCAGGTGCAGGAGTTGCTATTGCTACCACTTCTCTATGGAAGCGTTGGGGCAAGCCAGCACTCAGATGCACGAGGATGAAATTGCAGATGGCCGATGGTCACATAGAAAGACCCTTAAGGCTTGCTAGAAGGAATAACTCTCACTACTTGTGGTGTAGAGTTTGAGCACACATTTGCTATCTGTGACTTTAGCAAGAACCAGGCCTATGAGATGATTTTGGGAAGACCATTTATGCGACAGTTGCAAGTGGTACAGGATTGGGGGACCAATTCATTATATTTGCAACACTTAGGTGTCACGACCAAAGTCAATCTCAAGGATTACTCTCATAGAGATGTAGCCCCCATCCAGTGGAATCCCATCCATAGAGCCAAAGATGATACTGAGTTGGTGCATTCCATAGGATCAGGACCCTCATGGATGCATGAAGACACCCATTTATGGATGTGCAAAGTAGCAGTAGAAGAAGAGAAGAGAGAAAAAGCCAGAGAGGTAGGTGCAAAAGAGACACATAGATCAATTCAAGACCCAACCTATGCACCTGTAGTATTTCCTCACAAAGAATTTGAACCTCACGGCTGGGCAAAAATTTTAGCAACCATGGATGTAGCCATCAATGAAGAACAATGGACACCCCACTGTGATGAGGATGGCTATGACATTTCAGTTTTCTCCATAGAGCCAATTATGGGAGACTCAATTCTGGAAGAATGCGAACCTAGCCTTGATGCATTTGAGGATGCAAGTGACTCCGATTTAGAGTCAATCACTATGGACCCACCATTTGCATCAGATGAAGAGTACTTCTATGAAGTAGAAGTTTACCCTCAGAGACATGGGGAAATTACAAATGATGTGAGGTTAACCACCCAAGTGACTGCCAAGAGTGAGGGCAAGAAGAGGAAGAAGAAAGAAGTTACACCAGAAGAGGAAGAATCTTTGTTTGAGGTCCCTGAAAACTTTAAAAAATATGAAATAGACGATAGGAGAGTCATGATGAGAATGCCTAAACGTGAGGCGCAATTAGGAGAGGCCTATGATAACAAAGAAACCACCAAGAAAATAGTTGTAGCCATAGAAGAAGGAGAAGAGAGATGTACTTACATAGGACATGACATGACGGAAGAAGAAGAGGAGGAGTTGATAGCCTTGCTAAGAGAGTACAGAGATGTATTCGCGTGGAGCTATAAGGATTTCGAAGGAGTAGACCCTGACATATGCTCACACACTATCCCCATGACCTCAGATGCCAAACCCTCTAAGCAAAAGCCATACACATATAACGATAACTACGCTGCTAAGATCAAGGAGGAGATAGATCTAGTAGAAGCTAGACTCATCTATGAAATTGAGCACATGGAGTGGGTATCCCCCATCGTAGTTGTGCCCAAGAAGAATGGAAAGTTACGTGTGTGCATGAACTTGAAGAAGGTTAATGCAGCCACTATTCGAGATAACTATCCGCTTCCTATCACTGAACATCTCTTAGAAAGAGTAGCAGGCAAGGAAGTGTACAGCTTCCTTGATGGATTTTCGGGCTACAATCAGGTAGCCATTGCTCTAGAAGATCAACATAAGACAGCTTTTGCCACAGAATGGGGCATATTTGCTTTTCGGGTAATGCCATTCGGGCTTACCAATGCTCCTGCAACCTTCCAAAGATTGATGTGCCACGTGTTTAAAGAGTTCTTGAGGAAGAATTTGGAAGTCTATGTTGATGATCTATGTGCTCATTCCAACACTAGACAGACACATATACCTGAACTTAAGCAAATCTTTGACAAATGTAGAGAATATCAAGTCTGCTTGAACCCAAAAAAGTGTGTTTTCATGGTCAAGCAAGGCAAGATTCTAGGACACATAGTGTCAAAGAATGGCATATCTACGGACGAGGAAAAAGTTAGAGCTATTGCAGAGCTACCTAGGCCAAAGAATATCAAGGAAGTACAAGCTTTCATGGGGCATTGTGGATATTACCGACGTTTCATTCACATGTATGCCATCATTGCAAAGCCTCTGTATGCCCTATTGACGAACTTTGAGTGGACTGAAGAGTGTGAGAACTCCTTTAATGAGCTGAAATGACGATTATGTTCAGCAGCAATCTTGACCACACCAGATTGGAACAAGCCTTTTCATGTTCACGTAGATGCATCCAATTATGCTGTTGGATGTGTGCTTGCACAACCTACAAGGGAAGGTAATATGGATCTTCCAACTGCCTATGCTAGTAGACAATTGAATGCAACTGAACGGAACTATACCACCATCGAACGAGAAGAGGATTAGGCATGGTATATGCGGTCAAAAAGTTTAGACATTATTTGCTTGCAAATAAGTTTAAATTTTTTACTGATCACCAGGCACTGTTATACTTGGTAAACAAGCCATGCAATACAGGCAGATTAGTAAGATGGTTCCTCTTACTAATGGAATACGACTTTGAGGTTGTGGTGAGGAAAGGCAAGACTCACTTGAGAGCAAACCATCTCTCTAGGCTCACATCTGGAGAAGCCCCACAACGAGTATCAGATGACCTTCCTGATGCTTACTTGTTTAATTTGGAAGTTGTACCTCAATGCACTAAGCCATTAGTGCCAGTGTTGACATACGAGCCTAACCACCCAGTCATAAACACTCAAGATAAGGAGGTAGTAAAAGCCCAGAAGTACCATATCATGGTAGGAAGTATGTACAAACAGACAGATCAAGGGATATTGGCTTGTTGTGTGGAAGAGGATGAGTATGCAAAATGGTTGCAATTAGCACATATAGGTGCATTAGAGCAACACCATTCGAGGCAGAGAACTTTACAGACACTAAGGAGATTTGGAGTACATTGGCCTACTATGGAAGCTGATGTACATAAAATGTGTAAAGAATGCCCAATCTGTTGCACTAAACCGCCCATGGAGCATGCCACTCTTTATCAAGTGACCATAGTACCAGATTGGAGTGAACCTCTAGTAGCCTTCCTGAGGACAAAAACATTCCCTCAAGATATGACCCTGACGAGACAAAGAAGTCTAGAACAAGAAGCCCTAGATTACTCACTCATTGGTGATAATTTATACAAGCGTGGTAAAGATGGTTACCTGAGACTATGTGTCCATGAGAGTGAATATCTCAAGATCTTGGAAACTGCTCACCAAGGTGTAGCAGGAGGACATTTTGGACCAGACCGAGTGATTAAAGCAATCTTATTTGCAGGCTTGTGGTGGCCAACCCTTCACATGGATGCTCATACCTATGTGAAGAGGTGCGACATTTGTCAGCGAACTCAGTATCCTATACCTAAAGATGAGATGCCTTTGAAACCTATGATGGGTGGACGAGCATTCTCTAAGTGGGGAATAGATTTTGTCGGTCCTATTAATCCCCCAGCTAAGAGTTCACATGCTGAATATATCATTGTGGCCACAGACTATCTAACCAAGTGGGTGGAGGTAAAAGCCACCATGAAGAACGATGCTCAAACGACAGCTAGGTTCTTATTTGAGAATGTGTTCACTAGATACGGGCTACCTATTGAGCTAGTAAGTGATAGAGGCACTCACTTCTTGAATGAAGTTATTGAAAATCTTCTCCAAGAATTCTTGCTGGTACATAAGAAGTCTGCCCCTTTTCACCCACAAGCTAATGGGCAAGCCGAAAGCACAAATAAGATTCTATGCAATGTATTGACCAAACTAGTGAATAATAAACGCTCTGATTGGGACAAAAAACTACACCATGCTGTTTGGGCATACAGAGTTGCCTATAAAACGGTACTCCAAGCCACACCCTTTCAGATGGTATTTGGCTAAAATGCAGTGCTACCATTGGACTTCTTGATACCTACATTAAAAGTAGCACAAGAGCAAGAGTGGACAGAGCATAAGCTCTCCTCTAGAATCCTTGATCTTGAATGATTGGGTGAAACACGATTGAGAGCGGCAGCAGGAATATACGCAGCCAAGAAGAGGCAAAAAGCATATTTCGATGCACATGTGAAGGACAAAGGCTTGAAAATAGGAGACCTAGCCTTAGTCTACACTTTAAAGCAACATGCACGGAAATTAGAGAAGAGAGGCTATGGACCTATGATCATTAATAGGATCTCAACTAGTGGAGCAATTCAATTAGCTACTCTAGAAGGTGATGTTCTCCCTAGTTACATTAGCGGATGCAGAGTCAAGTTATATTAGGAACCCCTTACGGAGGAAATGTTAATTGGACTCAATACTGCAAAGAAACGTAAAGAAGAGGAAAGACGAATTCGAGAAGAGGCATAGGTAGAAGCATTGGAATGCATCCGAAGAATGAAATTGAGAAGATAGGGCAGAGATCAACCTAGGACCAATGCATATGCAGATCCAGTATATCCTATGGATATGTGTGAAGTTTCAGGTATTAGCTCTCATAGAATAATTGACCGATGTCCGTTTGTAACTTTAGAAATAGGACAAGGAAAGAGTGCAAGGTCTGTAAGGGCCTTGATTGACTCAGGTGCCGCCAGTAGTGCTGTTAAATTTTCTTACTGTCAAATGTTCAAATTAAATGTCAATCCTATAGAAGCATATCTTGTAGGACTGGGAGGCGTGGAAACCCCTTGCATGGACGAGGTGGAACTTCTCGTCTTCATTCAAGATGTTTTACTGATAGTTAAAGTACTAGTGTGTCAAGATGAGGATCTCACTGAGCCCCTTGTCTTGGGTCAAGACTAGATCTATGATCATGCAGTCAACCTAAACCTAAGAAGTGACTTCTTCAGGTATGGGTAAATCAGAGTCGAATTATAGTTGAGTTAGACAATGGAGCACTCAAGGAACTAGGAAAGGCACACACTCCTGGTCCTTCCAAGAGTAAACATGAAGATGAACATGTTATTCTTGTCCGAAACTATGTGATGTAGAGGAATGATTATCTCAACAAAGAAGTCAAGGATGCGATGGAACTCGCTTCTTTTCCAAAGGTGGATCAAACGTAGAGGAAGTAGAGGACTTATGCTCGAAGCCAAAAGAAAATACAAAGCATAGTGTCTCAACCATCAAAACAAGTGTGGGTGCGGAAAAGCGAGCATCCTATTGTGATTAAGCCACAACAATTGGCTCAACTTCCTATTAGTGATCAACAACACGACACTAATAAGAAGTCTACCAAAAATTCCCCGGTGAAAGTGAAGTCTATCTGGGTACCCAAGAAGTCGATGAAGGCTAGCCCACAATCAAGACAAATTTGGGTGCCTAAGGCTTGCTTGCGGGCTCAAATAGCTACACAGAGACCACACCCTGTACAACATGGTTCACTCACTCGAACATCTAATACCCATTCTTATACATCACGCACGAACACATATTCACCCATGAGCACGAGTAGAATCATTTGTAATTGGGTCCCTAAAAAGCACCATCTCCAAGCAGACACTCTCACAAAGCCCTCGAGAGTCGCCACCGAACTAAAATTGAAAGCCATCCACTGTGTTTGGCTGCTCAAAGCTTGTAATAAACCCCCCGACCCCCACTTGTAAATTCACCTCCACCTACTAACTGCATCATTCTCACACTGCATCTTTCCATTTAGCTTTTAGGACAATCCATCCACTAACCACACCCACAACCACCGAGCACTCACTGACTAACTAACATATCACTAAAACCTCATTTTAATGTTGTAACGGGGACACGTGACCACTTGGTGTCCATTTTGCAATGTTAACATTCATTTGTATATTCTCACAGAACCGGTGACCAATCCCTTCAAGATGGCCGAGGCTGTAGGAACGAGCTCCCAGGCAGGAACCAGCCCTCAGATCGTGGACATTGAAAGTCTTCCCATTGAGGAGGAATTGAAGGAACGCCCAGCGGCATTGAGAGCATTACATGCCATACCAATTCAAAATCCTCATCAGGGGCACACAATGCCAGTCAACAAAAACTCACATTGGTTCAGTGATGTGGCGGGACCTTTGGGAGAAGGCGCTTACCTGTGGGAGGCAGAGATATAGTTCAACAGGCGCTGGGGCAGGTATCACTTCTTCACCAGGGAATTTGAGAAGCTTCAAAATAATGAAGGCTTGAAACCAATATGGAAGAAGGCAGGCCTATATGATTATTTCAAAGCTCAATTACCAAAGCCCGACTTCCTGAGATGCTCATACTTGATTAGCACCCTTACTCCGAGTAAGGAGAAAAAGGGACACTCTCGAGATGAAAGGCATGCATATCCCCACAGAGAAGGAGTCAATGGTGCCCGACAACATGAAAAACAGGAACCTAACTAAACTAAAGGACATGGTGGCAATGACACCAACTATTGCCATTCATCTTCGAATGTGCATGCAGCATTTCGCGTTCCCCACTCAAGAGAGGTTCACAATGCCACCCAAGAAGATATGGTTTAGTTTGTACCTAGTAGACGCCTTTGATTTGACAATAAACATGCCGCATTGGATTATCGACCAAATACACTTGGCTCATCAATAGTGGTATAAAAAGCAAAAGAGAGTGCTTTATGGATGTTGTGCTCTCACAAGGATTGTTTACCGCTACTTGGCATATGATGTGCCAATTCAACGGGCACTTGTTTAGACCAGGGTGCAAGAATTTCAACGCAGACTATCAACCGCAGGGCCTCCATCCAAGAAAATGAGAGGAGCAGTTCAGATGCCTTGTGCACAGGCCGGAGGTGCTACAATGACACCAGAAACCACTCCATGGCTTCCAAGGCGAGTGCAACCATTCACTATCAGATTACCGAGGCATAGCGCGGAAGGCCCAAACCTAGTGTTTCCACCCATACCCACCGACTTAGAGTTCCCTCATGGCTTTACACTAGAAGATCTAACTGATGAGGAAGTAGCTAGAATAATTAATGCTACTAATTTGGAGGTTGAGACAGTGCAAGCAGGCAGACAATAGACAGTCACGGACCGAACTCCTCCAATCCAACCTGAAGTTATTTAAGTAGATGAAGACGAAGAGGACACGGCCGACGACGAGCAAGAGGATGAACGAGAGGGACTATAAGATGAAGAAGATCAGGAATATGAGCAAGAAGTTGTACAGGAACTGGATGGTTCCCCGGCGTATACGAAGCAATTGAAAAAACTGTATGATACCATCAACCGAGTTCAAGAACAACACAAACTGTCCCTAGCAGCAGGAAACGCCTTCATGAACCAAATCCTTGAGGAGGAAGGTGTTGATGAGCAATACCGAGCAACCCTTGACATGATACCTGATGCATTGGGGGTACATGAGATGGTGCATACCGCTCTTGCATATTCACGAAGATCGGAACGAAGATACAGCAGACGTCCCCCTCGACCAGGGAAACAAATGAATGTATTAGTATCAGAACCACAGGGCACCATTTCCACAACCACAAGCACAGCTCATACCATTCATGAAACTGAGGAAGCCCATACCTCGAGTGCACCCCCGTCACCCCCTTTGCCCCCTCTCCCTCCAACTCCACCATCTTCCCCTCCTACCACCACTGTCACCTCCACTGTCACAGCTTTAGATTCCACTTCCACAAAGACTGTTAGTCAACCCTCACAATCCGCACAACCTCTCACCACCCCTATTGTAAATGTCACCACTGACACGGTAATTCTAACTGTAGCCGCTGAAATTCCCATTCCCCCGCTCATGCTCCCTGGCAGTCCATATTCACAACTACACACACCACTTTACACCTTCACAACCATCACTACACCGACAATTCCCATGTTCACAATCACTCCCATGACCGCATCCACATATGATGTCATGGACATATCACCTACTTCCACACCTCTCCCTCCCCCCATATTTCCACAATCTCCCATTCCCCCACCACCCACTTCACCCTTTTCTAGCACAGCATACACACTCCCATTCCCTTTTCCCTACCCCCTGCATTCAACACCTTTCCCGCATCCACTCCTGTTAATAATGTATTTAATAATATGTACCAGTGTGTGACTCAATTACAACATCATTACCAGCATCTAGATGCTCAGCATACGAGCTTGTTCAGAAATCATGAAACACTACAGGAGAGATTCATTAATTTAGAGAAGGAGAAGAGGCAGTTACAATAGCATTATAGTACATTGCAAGCACAACATGATCAGTTAATTGCCAATCCACCCCAGATGGATACTAAAGAAAAACAACAACTTGATGATCTGTTACACGCTCAGATAACGGACAATCTCAAGCTTCGACGTAACCTCACCTTACTACGCAAGCACATGTCTGCAACACTCGAAGAAAATAAACGACTACGGAGACAGAACGAAGAGAACCTGGAAGCAGCAATGGAGGGTTCACCGCAAGAAATCGACCCAGAAAATTTCAAGGCCATCCTAGCGGCAAATATGCAAATCGTATTGGAAACACATGCGGATCTCTTGGAAGCACACACTGCCTTAGAGAAAGAATGGGATGACCTACTCAAGCAACTGGAAGCTCAACAAGATTCACCAAAAGAAGTTACAGCTGCAGCAGACACATCTGAAGAAGTCGCAGAACTTAGAGCACAACTGGCAAAACTACAAAATAAAATTCTTCAGTATGAGCGTCAACCCTCTCCCGAGTCGTGGAATCGGAACCTGAAGACTTAGTTCCAATTGAAGTTGAGGAGATCTTTGAAGACCCATACGTACCAAACCTGCACTAGGGGGTAAGCAAACAGAAGAAGGAATGGACACAATTGAGATCGAAGCTCTTGAATGGATGCAGAGGTTAGAAAAGGTGGCTACAACCCACGATGAGAGGGTGGCAGTACAGATCCAGTCAATGTCCCGATTGGAAGAAATCGTCATCAAATCCGATTACTTCAGAAACCTCTCCCATCATAGGTGGATTGGCACGTCTGATGATTTGTATGTTCCATTCTGTGTCTTAATGGCCGATTATAATGCTGAAATCAAGAAGCACACACCAAAAGAACCAACCTCGGAGACACAGTTTGCATCAGAAGACATCCCTACAAGTGCCATGCATGGGAATATATTTCAACCTACCTAGAGGATCCGTCTGCTTGAAACATACCCTGAGATGGTATGCACTTGGAATAACATGCCATTATACATCAAATATAATCCATGCTACTGCCCTGTCTTTCGAAGAAGGTCTTGGCCAGAGTACACCAAAACAGTTGTGACGATTAAAGGATGTGAAAAGTGGCTAAATTATGTGTACCTAGCACCCCCTCATGGCCAACCCACAGTCGACTACATGATTTCAACCATTCGACAGTCGGCAGTCAGATTCAAGAATATACCAGATGTCATGGCACAGATGTGCCTCAAAATCTTTGAGCTAATGCTGGTGACATTCAGGACCTTTAAGAATGTCAAGGAAACTCATCTTTTGGCTCTCGGATTTAATGCAGGAAATCAAGACCTTGTTTATGATATGAGCACCACACCATCTATCAATGTCGTCTATGCATGGCATGCTCGTATCAAGTATCTACCAGCCTGCTTCAAGCAAACGTTTGAGGAAATGTTTATCACTGGGTTCTGGGAATATCATTCAGAGATATTCATTCCCAGACCATCTCATTTATTACAGTTATTTGCTATGGAACAGGCTCTACATTTAGAAAAGTTACGTATGCCACATCTGAAAGTTCCTGGGCCAGTAGACTGGGATGCACTACTCACCGATTTGGCAAAAGGACTGCGATTATCAGAACATCACTTGGCGACCGATGTCGTGAATTACTACATCCAACGGTCCACACAACAAGGGTCTTTCAGAGACGACAGACGCGAGAGGGGGGGGGTGTTAGCGGTAGTCAAGGTACCCCAGGACTCACAAGACAAGGAAGTCAAAGAAGGGAGCCAGAGCGAAGAGAAAGCACAAGCAGACAAAGTAGTCAACGAAGATCTGGCAAGTAGGCCGTCCAAAATTTTCCATAAAGTAATACTTCCTAAATAGTGAATTTAGTCACTCTACATCATTGTAAATACCATTTCACCTTTTTGTAACTCCATTTTGTGCAAGCCAAGGAGTCCTTGAGCTTGAGGAGTATTAGAAGTAGCATCGTACCAATTTTCATAATTTTTAGACTTCGTTTGAGCCCCCAAATAGGCCCTAGAACCTAATTTCTAACTAGGTCGGACACTAGGTCTGGACATGGCCAAAGCTAGTCAAAAACTATAAATAGAGCTAGAGAGCTCATTTTTGAGGTTAGCTTGTAATAGATTTGAACTTGTATGAGCACTTTTGAAGTAATCTAAAAGAATTCTATTGTCTCCCTCTTTGTTCTTACTGTGTGTGCGCGTGTGTGTGTATGTGTGTGCATGTTAGTGTGCTTCTCACTCACGCACTTGTACCTTCACTTGCTCAAGGTCATCATACCATCCTCACGTCTTCCCGGATTGACATTAAAGGAGGTGCTACTCATCACTGAGCTACAATTGGTCAAGCCACAAATGTTGCAAGGTGAAGAATTATGTGGTCTCCCCTGCCTTGCTTTCCTCATCTACCCCTTCCTCTAGTACCTCTTCATCTACCTATGAAATTCACTTGAGAGGTACTTGCATCTTCTTCATTCTTCTTACCTTTGCCTTTATCTTTATTCCTATTGTTATTTTTCTAAGGGTAGAAGATTGATTAACTCTAGAAATATATCCATTCTTGTTGACTTTGTCTCATGTGTGAAGAGTTGCCCCATCAATGTATTGAGGTTAGGTATCTGCATGTCCATACATAGGTCCATTGCTATAGTGAAAGACTCCCATTTTTCATCAGCCTTGATGCAATTTTTGATTTGCCTTACTATCTGCTCCTCTTCTATTTCTTCTCCAATAATCCCAAGTTGGTCAGCTACATCATTCATCTTGGTCACATAGTCAACTATAATTTGCTTTGGTTGCTTCTTCAAGGTTGTAAACTCCATCCAAAGCTGGTTCTTTTTGGCCCTTGTATTTGATGAGAAGTATAAAGATAGCACATCCCAAGTCTCTTCGGAAGTCTTACAATTCCTAATATGAAGTAATAAGAAATCAAAGATTGAATTGAGTATGTAAGACCTGCCTAGAGCATCCTTTGCACACCATGTAGCTAGTCTCTCTTGCTCCTCTTTTGTAGGTTGATTTTTACTTCTAAAGATTAAAATTTCTTCATCTCCAGAGATGTATCCATACAAGATTCTTCCTTGGAGGTAAGCCTTCATCCTTAGGGACCATGCTCAATAATTGCCCCTATCCAATTTATCAATGAATGATGGAAATCAACCTCCCATTTCACCTTGATGTTTCTCTAATACCACTATTGGAGAAGATGGTGGACACCTTCTAGAGATGAGATGGCGCTACAAATTCCTGCTTCACACCAACCAAAGTTGAGTTGAGGAGTGCAGAGTAGACCCCTTGAGATTTCCAAGAAGTACAACTAATCACATAAGTGCTTTGGAAGATGATTCTTAGATCATTGGATCAAAACAGATAACATTGACATTGACCTTGAACCAAAAACTTTCTATTTTGGTCACTATACCTGCTCAGAGAAATGAAGAGTTCTCTTTCTTTGCTAACAATTTGGACAAAATCCTTTTTAGAATATCTAATAACAAAGATAGGTAACTTCCAAAAGTTATTTCATGCAAAATGATGAACTAAGCAACGATAATGATCTTTAGCAAGTTTGGGGTTGAGCTTGACATTTTAGGAGTTGAACAAATAGCAGACCAGAGAGCAGTAATTTAAAAATTGCTTGAAAACGGATGAAGCAATCAAGATGAAAATTTTTATCACATAACTAGACTGTCTAATGAAGCTATAGCAATTTAAATAAATCAAAATGATTAAGTACACATTGAGAAATAGCTATGAGAAATTCACTATTCTGAGTAGCACTTGATAGAGTAGAGACAAGAGAACAGATCAACACTGCACATAAAGTACAATGATATTGGCAATGAATGATTGCACAATATGAGGGCAATGGTAGAGCTATATTGTGAGCTCAATCCCCCCAAGTAGAATCCCTCTAAAAACTCTTCCGAATTGGGCTCATTTGCATGTGACTTTTTGAGTCACTTTTATAGCTAAAGTTGGAGCCAATTTCAAACTTTTCAATTTCAAACTCTAAAATGTACCTAAAGTTTAGGACTTCCTTTATCATCAATTCTCCACCAAAAATCTCATAATTCATTCTCCAAACTCCACGTGAATGTAAGTGCCTTTTTTACACATGCACGTTTACAAGGAGTAAAGCCAAACTTTTACAAGTGGGTATTCATATGTAACTTCATGTGTGTACACAGAAGTGAATACCGAATTGGCCAAGTATGTAGGTATGTATCAATTTGCATCAACATTTATAGTTTTGCATGTGTATTTATATTTCAGAATGTGTATTTATATTTCAGAATGTGTATTTATGTATATGTGAATATGCGTGTATGTGTAAATGTGTACATGTGAATGTGTATGTATGTAAATAATCAGATTATTAATATCTAGTACCTTTATTTGCTACATAACAGATTCTGATCAATCAGAGGGAACTCCACCACCATCTCCTAATCATGCAAGGACTACTTATTGTAAGTATATCAAACTTTTAATTCTCATATTTGATAGATACATACATGATTGATACGTGTTTTTTTAATTTTCATATTATAATCAGATTCTGATCAATCAGAGGGCACTCCAGCACCTTCTACCCATGCAAAAGATTCACATGTATCCTTTGATAGGAATTATGACGATTTTTACCATAAAGAGCATATTATATGTTGGTGTAATTTTTGCTATGGCACGAATCAAAAACCATGGTTGGGATGTATTGAACATGAGGTAGAGTATGGTAGTTTTGAGCATGAACCACCACCTGATCAACGTGATAATGCTTGGGTATGTATTAATTCTATAAATTAATGTCACTATTTTAGTTGAAAATCATATACAAAATCAAATTATACTTAATATACAAGAATATTTTCTTGATGATGATTCTCCTACTAATAATGCCAATATACCTCGTACACATCACACACTTGTTGTTCATCAATTACAAGCAGAGGTTTCTTGAAATCTTCTACCTCTTGGTTTATAGATTGAAACGGCTGAAGATTATTCATTGCCAACTCGTGATCATCCTCTAGTACAAACATCTGATAGAAGAAGATATGGAGGATGGAATAGAGGACCACTTCCTTTAGATGGAGAGGTTTTAACTTTTAGGGTAATTGCTATATGTTTACTCCCTCCACTATTATTGGTGTTGGTCATGGTGTCTTTATTGTAGAGGATTTGTATGTGCCTCTGAACTATGAAGGAACTCTTATGTCATTTTGTGGCATGGGGAGATTGGCATTGACTTACGTGTTATGCTCAAAAGCGTGAGTACTTTTGGATTATGCCGGAATGCAGCTTCTCTTACTAGTAGAGGGATTATACATGCAAAAAATGGAAGATTATATATGATGGAAGACCTTACATGCATGGAAATATAGCAAGTTTAATAAATAATAGTTGAGGATATAATAGTTCAATGTCTAATTACACATTTGAGGAGCGTGAAAATAATCATGAATCACCATACATGAGTAGCTTTGTAGCAAGATACATAGTTGTCAATGCTATTACTTCATTACATGCCGGTGATGAATTATTAGTGAATCATGGATGGCGCAGACCTCCAAGAGCACCTTTTAGCTAGAGAGCAATGAAAAATTTCTCTCTGTTGGAGTTAGACGTTTGCAAAAGCACGCGAAAAGCACAACGAAGAAGAAGAAGCTTGGAGCACAACACACAATGGTGAATGTATTACCACTAATATGTACAAAGATAAGTAGCTCGTTAGGGCAATAGGTGTATATACAAGCCAAGAGAAAAAAAACCTCCTAAAGAGGCAAAAAATTGCCTTGACAATCCTTGAGTGTTCATACACATCACTACCTAAATATATCAACAAACCCCCCTGGGAGTGATGCGGTGAACAAGGAACTGACACTCATGTATAAGGAAGTGACAAGCTATGTGGAAACAATCCACAAAAGGAAGTAAGCCCAAAGCTTTGTGGAAAGCTTCAAACTTCTCCCGAGGTAGAGCCTTCATCAAAAGGTCTACAATGTTCTCTTGCATGGGCACATATGCCAAGCTGATCTCCCCAGTAGAGAACCTCTCCCTGACATAATGATAATGTACCTCAATGTGCTTAGTGGTCAATGCACTCTGACTATCAGTGAAGATGGTGGTGGCAGAAGACTGACCAACACCCAAATCAGCCATAAGACATCTGAGCCACACACACTCAACAATAGCTGTGAAAGCTGCCCTATATTCAGCCTCACAACTGGAAGTGGCCACAATAGGCTGCTTCTTGCTCAACCAAGCTATACATGAGCTACCAAGCATGAAGCAAAAGCCACCAGTGTACACACGAGTGTCATAGCAACCAACCCAATCACTGTCAGAAAAAGCATGCAAATCTGGTGGTAGTGATCCCCCCTTGGGATAAAACAATCTAAGTAGCCGGGTACCACTCAAGTAGCGAAAGATGAACTTAACCGCCTGCCAATGCTTGACACTTGGGCAATGCATAAACCTGCTCATCTATGAGACAGCAAACTGAATATGTGGCCGTGTAATGCATAAGTTAATCAAGCATCCAACAACTTGTTGATAGAGAACAACATCAAATGCATCTCCAACATCATGAAGACTCAATCGTAAACCTATCTCCATAGGAGTGGCAATAGGCTTCCAGTCTTCAAGGCCAAAACGCTGCAATAATGTGTCAATATATTTTGTTTGACACAAAGCCATTCCACCATCAACTTGCATAAACTAAATGCCAAAATAGTGATGCAAATGCCCCAAATTAGACATCTCAAATGAGGCATGTAAATCAGCCTTAAAATAATGAATATGCATGTCATGAGGACTAGTGAGCAGCATGTCATCAACATACACCACAATGATAAGAAGCACATCATTAGCACGCTTAGCATATAAGGTGCTTTCAGTTGGACTGTTCTCAAAACCATGTGCAACGAGATAGGCATGTATCTTTTCATACCAAGCACGTGGTGCTTGCTTCAAACCATATAATGCCTTCTTTAACCTGCACACTTGGTTTTCATGCCCTTTTTGCATAAAGCCATGGGGCTAAAAAACATACACTTCTTCATGCAATGTCCAGGTGATGTACATTCCAACCATAATGAGCTGGAAGTGCACAGATGCTACAAACAGTAGTCATTAGGCAAGTAGGAGCAAAGGTTTCATCAAAATCAATGCCTCTTTCCTATGCATAACCCTTTGCAACAAGCCTAGCTTTATAACTGTCAACTATTCCATCAAGTTTACACTTCTGCTTGTATACCCACTTAGTGCCAATGGCCTTCTTGCTAGGAGGCAAGTCACATAAAGACCAGGTACCATTTTTCATGATAGCATCATATTCAGATTGCATTGCAGCCATCCAATGTTCAAAATTTTGTGCTTCATCAAACAAAACAGGTTCAGTCTCCTCACAGAGACTAGAGGCAGCCATAGCATAGCAATCTGATGCAAAAGAGGCACTATGAGAGCTTGACTGAGTATGATATGATAGAGGTGCATCTAATTTGCTGTTATGCAAGGTTTGCACCAACCATTTTGGCATAGTTTTTGCTTGCTCAATATTTGCATCATCACATGAAACCTATAAAGGCTGAGAAGTTGCCTCATTAGGACAAACACTAGACTATCCACCTATAAAAAGAGGCAACAAAGTATCATACATGTCTTTGGAGCTAACAGATGTATCCTTAGTACATGAAAGCAATGGCTGAATAGCATCTTCCACAAAAACAACATCACGGCTAACCAGAATGAGTTTAGTATGTGGATGTAGCTTGTGACCATGCCAAGCCTCATATGGAGTGATAGACTGTAGCGCTTTAGTGAGACACCTATTCACTACATATGCTGCACACATAACAACCTTAAGCCAGAAACTATGTGGTAAAGCAACTCCATTCTGTTGAGGTGTATATGGCACTCTACACTGACGTTTTATCCCACGTTCAACTAGAAATGCATTAAAGTCTGAAGACATATTCCTCCCCTCGATCAAAACAGAGAGTGCCCATTTCACATGCTTATAGATTTTCAGCCAAAACCAGAAACTCTTTGAAGCACATAAACACTTCGGAGTTTTCCTTTAATGGATACATCCATGCATGCCTCAAAAAATCATCGATGAAAGTCATGAAGTAAAGATAGTTCCGAAAAGAAAGTGTTTGCATAGGAACACAGACATCACTATGTACAAGCTACAATTTTCGAGTAGCCCGAACTGAACCATCTTTTGGAAAGGAAGAATGTTGCATTTTTCCCAAAATGTAGCCTTCACATACATGTTTACCGGGTGCCTCAAGTTTGGGCAAAGAGGACACCATTTCAGATTTCTGCAGGCATAGCAACTAGCAAAATTCAGATGACTGAAGCATGCATGCCAAAGCTTTGCATCTAACATAGCCTGAGAATCATGTACTGCACATGCCAAATCATTTACAGATCTTTCATAGTCTATGATCTTATACAGCCTTCGACATAAAATGCCAGAAGCAATAATGACGTTGCCATTTGAGAGATCATGAACTGTACATTTGTCATCACCAAATTTCACAACCAAGACAATCTTGACTAATACAAAAACCGATAACAAATTTTTCTTGATCCCTGGCACAAACAAAGCATCTGACAAAGTGAAAGAACTACGATCAGTAGTAGTCAAAATGATCTTACCAACTCCCATAACAAGATAGGAGGAGTTGTTGGCACATGTAACAATATTCCTTGTAGGAGCAGGCTCGAGTGAAGAGAAGAAATTGCACTACGAGGTAATATGTTTGTTCTCCCCACTATCAAAGTACCAAACATCTAGGTCTACTGTAGACATGCACTGCTCATGAGAAGATGGGTCAAAACTGCAAATAGTAGTAAACACCCATTCTTCTTCCTGCTCAAGATAAGTAGACTCTATTTTCGGTGTAGAGGCCACTACAACAACCATTCCGGCCTCTTTCTTCTTTGCCTCTTAAGCAACTAGTTTTGGAAATCTCTTAATGACATGATCATTTTCTTTATAGTGTTTGCAAAAAATATTTTGCTTTTCTGATTTCTTCTCATCTTTGTCTTCCTTTTCTCACAAAGATCAAGGATTTGAAAGAACAATTGATATCTGATGATGAAGTTATACCAAATAGCTCACTTGTGCAAACCGTTTTGAATGGTCTTCCTGAATCATATCAGAGTTTTTCTTCTACTGTTTGTTTGATGATGAAATCCAGTCCAAATTTCTTGTCATTTGAGGAGTCAGCCTCTGTTCTGTTGCAGGAAGACCAGTCTAGGTAGAACAGGTCTGTTATGCATGTTGCAGATCAAGCTTTCGTGGCTAGTCAGAAGGGCAAAGATAAATGGAGCTTATCTACTAGTAAACAGAAATCTGCAAATGCTGCACATTCAAACAATGTGCTCACTCTCTAATTATTTTTGAGGTAAGCAACACGAACCTCATTCCTAGCGTGGTACAATGTGGTAAGTGTATCCCAAGCATCCTTAGTTGTTTTGCAAGAGCGAATGTGAGGAATAATGGTAAGTTTGACAGATGTAGCTCAAGCGTAAGCACCACCTCCTTTACTTGTCAATCCGCGGAGACGTGAGGACCGGTATGAAGACCACGAGCAAGTGAAGGCACAAGTGCGTGAGTGAAAGCACACAAACATGCACACACATACACACACACGCGCACACGGTAAGATCAAAGAGAGGAACAATGGAAGGACTTTTATTACTAAAGAAATCTATTACAAAGCTGAAATCTACAAGAAGCTCCCCAAAAATGAGCTCTCAAGCTCTTTTTATAGGTTTTTGACTAGTTTTGGCCCTGTCCAGACCCAGTGTCCGGCCTAGTTAAAAATTAGGTTCCAGGGTTTATTTGAGGGCTCAAACGAAGTCTAAAAATTATGAAAATTGGTACGATGGTACTTCTAATGCTCCTCAAGCTCGAGGAATCCTCGGCTTGCACAAAATGGAGCTACAAAAATAGAAAATGGTATTTACAATGGTTTTAGTGATGGAAATCACTAGTTTTGTAGGGGATTCTTCTGAAGAGTTGACATGTACTTCATGGAGCTCCCTACTTGCTCCTTCTTCTTGTGTGTGTCCACCTTTCTGATGTGCTTTCATGCTTGTGCTTGACCTTGAGTTCCAACACTCCCCTCCCTCTCGAGTCTGTCGTCCCTGACAGACCCTTGTTGTAGTGGTTGTTCCATGTAGTGCTTTGAGAGGTAGTATCCATTCTGTGTGAACAATAGCCCTCTATCTTCCAAATTTGGAAGCGTTGGTTGTCAGGTTCTTCATTTGTCACTGCAAGCCTTTGCAAGTCGTAGTCCCTTGGTATGTGCTTCTTTCGTGGATTCCACATGAGTGCATCGTTGTGAGCTTTCAAAGATTGTGAGTTGCTCAAAAGAGGTTATCAAGATTGAGTGGAGCAACTACTGGCTTCGAATCGCTTCCTAGGTATTGATGTTGCCCCCAGGATGTCCTCTAGCGCTTCTAAAGATGATGTTCAGAGTAGTCTTGCCAAGTACTCATAACCCATAGTGAATGATGGGTAAGTGTGTTAGTGCATGGGTTGAAAAAAGTATGTGCCTTGTGCACGGCCTTGTAATGTAGCCCTATGCATGCTTACTTGGAAAATGCATTGGAAGAAGTATGGTGCAAAAATTTGGGGTCTTGAGCTAAGTGCTCAAGGGTATGCTGATGACAAGGTTTCCTACTCTATCATGGTTATAATGTGGCCCAAGTAGGAGATACTTACCATAAGGAAAGCTCAGTCGATGCGGATCTCTTCGTGTTGTACATCTTTCATCATGATGGACCAATCATTGTCGATGAATGCCCTGGGTGATGGTCCACATAAGCATGACTCATTCATGTTCCATAAGTCAAACCTAGGAACAAGCTCTCTCTCGCTTTTCTTCTCTCTCTCTCTTTTTTTTTTTTTTTGGAAAAAATTATCACAAAACAAGAACACAAAAGTTAGTATCAATAGAAAAGATTTGACATATGTCAATGTGCTCTTGTGCTTGGGATTCTCAAGTGTGTCTATGCACGGCCGTGTAATGTGGCCCTATAATAATGCATACTTTGGAAATGCATGACCTGAATGGTGCATGAGACAGGGTTGTGCAAAGAGCACATGGTTGTCGCTCGTCGAGGTTTTCGATGTTATTTGCAGATATTGATGCCATCTTTGTTGGAGGTATCCATTGTATCTCGAGAGGACAACTGATCATTCCTCCTTATCGGGATCCATTTGAGAACAGTCTGCGACTGGGTAGAGATCACCTTTGGCCACTTCGTGTTTGAATGATCTCCTGAGGGTTTGATCCATCGTGGCTGGCTCTTTATTTTGGTGGATGCTATCGGTACTTTTGTCTTCCAAACCCTTATCCTTGCAGAAGAGGTTCTTTGATCTGTATTGGAGCTCTGTGCTTGATTCAGTTCTTTACCTCGCCTTGGTGTCTTTGTTGTGCAGGTTGTTGCCTTGAAGTCCCCCCTTGGATTTTGTCTGAGCTTAGGCTTGATTGCTTGGGATCCTTGGATTGGAAGTGGTCTTTCTTGAGGATAAGTCATGGTAGGCCTAGACCATAGATTTTGAAGTCTAGTGTGAGGGGACTGATTTTGTGCAAGGGCTTTCTTTGGTACCCATATCATAGTGCGATTGGGTTGGGATCTAAGTAATTTCTTGGCCACCCAAATTTGCTTGACATTACCAAGAAAATGTGATTTCTGTTTCTTGATGTAAGGGTCTTTTGGGCCTTCTATGTGAGTTTTTTGAGAAAACTCATCTTTACATGGGGAGTGCAACAAGGGTTGATCTTCTATACCTACATCAGACTTATGCAAGGGATCAATGGGTTGTGTGGTTTGAGATTGATCTAGAGATTCATCGAGACATTTATCCTTATTACACATAGAATCCCTAGGTGTACAAATGGGTGATGGATTATCATGATTCACCCTAGAGTCGACCTCCTTTTCCACATCAGTGATACACAACATTGGTTGATCATCTCCTTCTTGACCATATGAGTGTAGATCATCCCTACTTATGGCTTCATGAGGGGAATCCAAATTTACAGGAAGAGAGGGTCCTTCCACATCCCCCAAACACTTGGAGTCCTCCATTTCTCCATTCTCTAAGGTTTCCTGTGATTTACTCAAAGAAGGATTAGATTCAAAAACATGAGTAGAAAGAAAAAATTTTTCATTAAAAGCACGCTCTGTGAAAAGATGATTTTGCCCCCAATTATCATAAGGTGGATAGTCATTAGGATTTTCCATAGACATATATGTAGAAGCACGGATAATATGAATCCATGACAAAGAATGTTTCCAAAAATTGCATATCATCCACCATAACAGGCAACACAACTTTACCCATGCATTCATAATGTTCCCCATCCATGAGGATAGAAGGATGAGTTGTTGGTTGAATGTTCTCAAAGATAATGGTCACTAGGTCAATATGAATTAAATTCCACTCACAATTAGGATTGATATAAACACCCAACCTTCTATGGTCATATCCTATTCTGATATCCACAAAAGTATTATCATATTCTCTTGTTGCAAATAAGGATCCAACCCCCTTAGACATTTCCCCCGTTTCCTTGACTCCTTGCAATTTTTCTCTAAATGTTTCACCTTTATGTGATATTATCTCATGTATTTCATGTTTATCGCCCTCCTTTTTTTCAATCTTAGCCCCTTTTCTTCTATCTTTTGCTTTTTTCTTTCCCATGACACAATTTTCTCCCCCTTTGTATTGCTCAAAAATCCTTGGGAGCCCCCCTGGTTTCCTAGTCCCACTTGAGGGTCACTTCAAATTATCCTATCTCAAAATCAATGCATTATTCTTGAAAAAAACAGTTGAGATCGTGTAAGATTCGAAACGAGCTTTCCAACGAGCTATAGAGCTCAAAAAATGGACTTTGGATGAAAAAGTTATGTCAAATCAGGCTCCTGGGGGTCAAAACAGGCAAACAGGACCTTTGGAGAAAATCGCGATTTTGTGAACTTTCTGAAAATCGCGATGCTGTGAAGTCAAAAAAAATCGCGATGTTGAGCACAAAATCGTGTTTCAGAGAATCGCGATGTTGATCACAAAATCGTGTTTTTGAAAATCGCGATGTTGATCACAAAATCGTGTTTCTGAAAATCGCGATGTTGATCACAAAATCGTGTTTCAGAGAATCGCGATGTTGATCACAAAATCGTGTTTCAGAGAATCGCGATGTTGATCACAAAATCGTGTTTTTGAAAATGGCGATGTTGATCACAAAATCGTGTTTCTGAAAATCGCGATGTTGATCACAAAATCGTGTTTCTGAGAATCGCGATTTTGACTCAGAGAATCGTGATTCACAAAATCGTGTTTTTGACTGAAAATCGTGTTTTCTCAGAATCGTGTTTTTGACATGAAAATCGCGATTTTGAGCAGAAAATCGTGAATTGAAAATCGCGATTTTGAGCAAAAATCGTGAATTGAAAATCGCGATTTTGAGCAAAAATTCGTGTTTTCTCAAAATCGTGTTTTTGACTTGAAAATCGCGATTTTGTCCCACAGAATCGTGTTTTTCTCAAAATCGTATTTTTGGCTGAAAATCGTGATTTGTGAGAATCGCGATTTTGAGCAGAAAGTCGTGTTTTTCACAAAATCGTGTTTTTTTTTTTTTTTGCTGAAAATCGTGATTGGTGAGAATCGCGATTTTGAGCAGAGAATCGTGTTTTTGAAAACCGTATTTTTCACATGAAAATCGCGATGTTGAGCACAAAATTGTGTTTTTGAAAATCGCGATTTTGAGCAAAAAATCGTGTTTTCACAGAATCGCCTTTTTCACAAAATCGTGTTTTTGCTGAAAATCGTGATTGGTGAGAATCGCGATTTTAAGCAGAGAATCGTGTTTTTTTGAGAATCGCGATTTTGAGCAGAGAATCGTGTTTTTTTTTTTTGAGAAAAACACAGAATCGCGATTTTTTTTCAACCAACTTTTAGGCGGGAAAACTGAAAATCGTGATTTTTCAAAAAATTTTGAATTTTCATAGAATCGCGATTTTCATCACAAAATCGCGTTTTTTGGCGGGAAATTCAAATTTCTGAGCGCCGGCTATGGCGAGCTCCGTATGAGCAGAAAATCATGAAAAAAAAACACAGCGCTTGCTCTCCCTTGCTTCTCCTAACTCCTTCCCACACAATAATGCATGAAAAATGGTATGAAAATGGTGAAAATGCACTAAAAAACAAGAAATTTCTATGAAGAAGAAGATGGAAGAAGGTGGAGATGATGATGATGATGAAGATGAAGAGGAAAAAAACAGAAAATGAACTGAAATGACAATTTTTTTACCTTCCAACGTCGCAAATCTACGATCTTACCATCACAACGCTCGTCCTCGAAGCTCTCTCCCCGGCAACGGCGCCAAAATTTGGTGTAGCTCAAGCGTAAGCACCACCTCCTTTACTTGTCAATCCGCGGAGACGTGAGGACCGGTATGAAGACCACGAGCAAGTGAAGGCACAAGTGCGTGAGTGAAAGCACACAAACATGCACACACATACACACACACACGCGCACACGGTAAGATCAAAGAGAGGAACAATGGAAGGACTTTTATTACTAAAGAAATCTATTACAAAGCTGAAATCTACAAGAAGCTCCCCAAAAATGAGCTCTCAAGCTCTTTCTATAGGTTTTTGACTAGTTTTGGCCCTGTCCAGACCCAGTGTCCGGCCTAGTTAAAAATTAGGTTCCAGGGTTTATTTGAGGGCTCAAACGAAGTCTAAAAATTATGAAAATTGGTACGATGGTACTTCTAATGCTCCTCAAGCTCGAGGAATCCTCGGCTTGCACAAAATGGAGCTACAAAAATAGAAAATGGTATTTACAATGGTTTTAGTGATGGAAATCACTAGTTTTGTAGGGGATTCTTCTGAAGAGTTGACATGTACTTCATGGAGCTCCCTACTTGCTCCTTCTTCTTGTGTGTGTCCACCTTTCTGATGTGCTTTCATGCTTGTGCTTGACCTTGAGTTCCAACAACAGACAAAGCTATCAATGCATGTGCACGAGCATCTCTGCCATCCCAACAAATTTGCTCTATACTAGGTGCAATAGAAACAAAAGCATGAACAAGAATCTGCAGAATATCATTATCTTTGATACCATCTCCATCAGCTCCAACACTTGTATTTGCAGTACTTGTATTTGCAGTACCTTTATTCGCAAGTGTAATAGGATGTATTCCATAGTCCTTTTGCGACCAATACATGATGCATCATATAATCCCACAATGGGTAGTTGGTACCATCCAACTTATCCTCAACAGCCAACATACGAAATACATCACTGCTTTCAGCCATGGCCGGTGACTAAAATATCTTGACGTGAAAATTGGTTGTATCTCAAAAAGTTGAACATAACTGCCCAGACGAATTCTACTAAACCTGTAGCAGACTTCGAGATTCATATACTGGTGAACCAAAATTGGTATATACCTTTGGCACAAAAAGACAAAATAGCCTACACAAGCACTGCGATAGTGCATTTGGAGGCCGAAATGAGGTGAGATCGTGATTTTGGCACCACAGAGTGAAGCCATTTTGATCTCTAAAACATCTTAAGTATGCTTACCAAATTTCATGTGATTTTGAGACTGCAACCGGAGAGGTGTAGACAGCACCCTAGATGAAGCGGCGACCTACTCTAATACCAATGGTTGGAGTTAGATGTCTGCGAAAGCACACAAACAACACAAGGAAGATGGAGAAGCTTGGAGCACAACACACAATGCTGAATGTATTACCACTAGAATGTACAAAGATAAGTAGCCCGTTAGGACAATAGGTGTATACACAAACTAGGAAAAAAAACCTCCTAAAGAGGGAAAAAAGTGCCCCGACGGTCCTAGAGTATTCAAACACATCACTACCTAAATATATCAACACTATCCACCTATCTTGTGTTGCATTGAAAACTCTAATTGATTGAAACTCTTTTCAAATTAACTTACATATTTAAATTTATGTTTAAAGTTTACTTTTCATTCATTTATGGAATACTAATGATTTTTATTCATGTGCGTAGAATCCAATATATGATATTGATGATCTTCCACCACACCATTCAGAGTTCCCAATCAAACCTCATTTATCAAAAGCTTCCATGAGGAGGCTACACAAAAGTGATCCTCTTGAATATGTAAGATTGAAAGACCTATATTCAAAAGTGATCATGTCGAATATGCGAAAGTGATCCTGTCAAATTTTATTGAGGATTGGATAAAATGGCAGTGAAAGCGTCGATATTTTAAAAAATGAGAAATATCTTTGAGAAGAATGTCTAAAGCATATATATAAAGGAAGGTCTTGACACGACTAAATGCAAGGTTACTTATTCTAAATCTTCAATTTTGGATGGCATAATGTATTTTTTTCGGCACTATTAAGGTATAATTTTAAATTTTCTATCTATTACATACAAATACACATATAAATATATACATACATAGACATACAGATATACATGAATGCATACACACATACAAACATACACACACATACATACACATGTTATGGAAGTAAGGACAAAGTGCATCAAATGAACACTTTCTATCTGCCCACCTTTAGAATCTTCCAAATACATTTGCTTCTCCCACTTTCTGGTCGACCTTATACCTCCGCTACACTCCCATTTGATTCTAAAGGATAAGCGAATAGAAAGTGTTCATTCGATATGCATACACATCAAGCAATTGCATGGACAAAGACTATGCATTAGATCAAAAGGAAGACAACTCTAATCATGAATGCTACACATGAAACAGCAAATGAAGAACAAAGAGTATTCTACATTGACTCAGGGTGTAGCAATAACCTGAGTGGCAACATTGCTTTGATGAATAACATGGAAGAAAAGGTGATTGGACATACAATTCAAACAAGAGACAATACCAAACATAAAGTGCAAAGCATTGGATCAATAATAACAAAGGATGGAAGTACACTTCTACATAAGGTACTCTATGTTCCTACAATTCCAAAGAATTTAACTAATGTAGGACAAATTGTTGAGAAAGGGTGAAGTCAGATTCACTCATGATGGACTTTATGTTGAAGATCCGAATCAAGGATATAAGAGTATTATTGCAGGTAAAAAAGAAGGAAGACTTTTTACTCTGAAGGTACAAGGTAATGTAGGACATGCCTTGTTCACATATGGAAATCAAAAGATGATTGAGTTGGACCTATGGCATAAAAGATTAGGCCATTTCAATGCGAGAGGTATAAAAGACATGGCAAAGAGTGGATTAGTGCTAGGTCTACCCACTATTCAAGGTCAACACATGACATACAAGTGTGAAGCTTGTCAATTAGGTAAAGCACACAAACAATCATATAACAAGCAGGGATTTATGCATACAAATAAGCTTGAATTAATACACATAGATGTGTGGGGTCCTTCAAAGAATTATAGTGTCAATGGATCCATATATTATGTTTTTTTTGTAGATGACCAAAAGATGGATCACACTTTATGTGATCAAGTAAATATGAAGTGTTTAATACATTTAAACATTATCCTGCATATGCATAAAGGATTATAGGACAAAAGCTCAAAAGATTGAGGATAGATGGAGGGGAGAGTATATCTCCAAAGAATTTAATGGTTACTTGTGGAATGTAGGTATAAAAAGAGAAGTAACTTGCAGGTACTCTCCTCAACAAAATGGAGTTGTAGAAAGAAGGAATAGAACACTTGTGGAATTTGCTAGATCTATGATGAAGGAAAAGAATTGCCCTAATTACTTATGGGTAGAAGCGATTAACACAACAACCTATCTTGTAAATAGGTTACCTTTTAAAGCTTTGGATGGTATAGAAGATGGGTGGTTGGAATAGCTCTGTCTATTGATGATGTTAAAAACTGAAGTAAGAGCTTAATAATATCCCTAAGTACAAAGTACCATCACATATGAATGAATCATGTATGTGGTAACATGGGGAAAAAACCTCTAGCGAGCACTAGAGTAAAAAGTGCTCATGTATAGGAAGAAGGTTCACATCAAAGCTACTCGAGAAACACATAAGTGTAACATCACGACCTGAAGGATTGTACTACTTATTCTTCTATTATTTCCTCTAAAGAGTATTTGAGCTAGAACAAAATATTTCTACAACTAGGATGTAGGGATATATGGGATCATATTTGCAGTCACACTCTTAGATACACATTTCATTCCAAATCTCATTTGCAAGGAGTGAGCAAACTTGATTGATGTCACTTTTCCCATATCCCTTTGTTGGATGCTTCCTCGAAGGCTTTTATAGATGCCACAATCTTTCTATCTGATCATAAGCCTCTATTAATATTTTTCCATGACTTCAATTGAGAAACGTATATGCCTAGGTCCTTATGAAGAATTCCTTTGTGGATCAATAACATATGGCTGAAATAATCTCCTTTTAAAAAGTGAATGGACTCATGAAATGTTGCAATCAATGGCATGTCTCTATCGGCTTCCATAAAATGGGACTTCATTATGAATGCCTTGCAAGATTCTATTTGGGAATGTGATCTTTTTATTTAGGAAGGTAACAAGATTGGCTAAAGAGGAATCACAATATACTATTGCCACATTGTATGGAATAATAGATGCTAGAATTCAACTATTTCCTCATGAAAATGCTAAGTTGAAAGATGCTTTTGCTTGTTTACAATCAATAGACACTCTTGCCATATAGAAATTGAAATTCAAAGCTATATGTTCAAAAGTCTTGAATACACACGCTAATTCTAAGGCTTTCTTTGATCATCTTTGATCTAAAAGAATACTCTTCTATTGCTTCTCTACAAAGTGATGGTCAAAATTTGGAGGATTGCAAATCCATTGTAGTTGCATGCATAATGAGTTTTGAGACACTTTCTGGTTCCTCTTCTCCATGTAACAAGGATTGATCCTCTACTCTTAAGCATGTGCTTGATCTCATCCCATGCAAAATTGACAAGCAATTGGTGGAGTCTCTAGAAAAGATAATCTCAAAGGATGAAGTTTTCCTTGCTTTGAATTCCCTTCTAAACCAAAAACCTCATGAGCTATATAATCTTAAGAAAGAGTTTGTTCTTGCATATTGGTAGCCATTCAAAAGCGCCATTGTAAGTGCTTGTACTTATAGTGGTAGGATATGTGGATGCCAATGTCTTTGAAAATAGGCTGCATCAAACTTATACCTAAAAAGGACTTGCCTAGAATAATTTTGGATTGAAGGCCTATTACTACGGGTATTTTGTATAAAGGATTCGCTAAGATATTTGCATTAAGGCCGCACTCATTCATTGCATCTATTCTACATTCAGGTCAAACATGATTTGTGCATGGAAGGTCCAATTCTTATAATATTTTCATAATTCAAATGGCGATTGAATATGCTATTCATTCATCATAAAATATTGCTCTCGTGCAATTAGATTTTGGTCGAGTATAGTAGGACCTCATATTTACTATAATGCAAAGAAGACTTACAATGTCATTCATTACTTATTTGCGCACAAAGGAGAATTCGACATGTATTGATATACGTGGAGGACTCTAGAAACCTTTCATAATTAAAATCTTGCGATATTTTTATGGTTTTTTCAATGTCGCAAGAAAAACCAGCAAATTTGGGATCACAATTTGTATCTTTTGTATTATGGATGTGGACTGGGTATGGATTATGCATAAATCAGTGTTTCAATTTTTATGGATACTCGTAACAAAGACTCTTTGGAGAGGACCTCATGTGGGAGGCCTGTGAAACAAAATCGAAAATAGATGTTAGCCATCTTGTAGGAGATAAAAAAAGAGAGTTTCACATCTTCTTTATTCTATTGAAAGTAGGGAATGGGATCATTTTCTTTTGTATTCACTCTTTTGTCTTAATACAAGGTGGGAAACTTTTGAAAATAAAAAAAAGTACATACATGCATGCATACATACATACATACATACCTACATGCATGCATCCATCCATCCACCGTCCCTCTATCAATTCATCCATCCATTTATACACACACACATACACACATAGATACATACATACGTACATACATACATACCTACATACATACATACGTATGTACGTACATATATACATACGTACGTACACATACATACATACGTACATACTTATGAGTAAAACATCTTAGTTGATTACTCAAACATGACCTTGTGGATAGGAATTGATTGCGGCCATTGAGGAACTTGGTACACACAAACATAAAAGCATACATGGATACTTGTTTGTAGTCAGGATATGACCTTGTAGAGGTCCCTACAATTTACTCATACTAAATAATATTAGTATCCACACCCGCTTTAGAGTTAATACATATATGTACACAAATCGGCTCACATAAATACAAACATATATTCATTCATAGGTTCCCATATGCAGACATATACACAAAATACACAAAATGAATGCAATCGTTTCTTGCCGTAACATGCTTTTGTAGATGAAGCAAAATAAGTCCTCCTAATCTGATTGGTTAGCACAGATATTTCTACACCGATGTAACCATTGATCAACTATTTCTCTTATCCCAAAGGAACATCTCAAGCATATGATCAAATCCCTCGGATTGATCATCTGGAAATAATAGATAATATAAGATGACATAAAAGTTTGCACAATCTTAAGGCAATAGATAAAGGTATCTGATTCTGTTTTTCATCATGAGAGTACACCATTGCACACAATAAGTAGGGCCCAGTTTAGATCTTTCTCTTGCTCTTGCAAAAGGCAAAACTTCCAAAGAGGAGTTATGCACTAATGAAGCAATGTGATTCCCTTATTGTTAGAGTACCTTGTAGCAACCTCCATTATAAAAGCCGAAGCATGGGGATAGCAAGGCAAAAGAGTTCCGTGTGTATCTCTACCTCCCATTCCATATGAATATTGTGGCCATACACTTGAGGATTTACAAGGCACATAAGATAAGACTTTGCTCCATTTATCCCTTCATACTAAAAACATGCATGATCAATCAGAACCCAAAATATGCCCCACCAAAGAGGGGCTGATCCACATACACATAGAAGAAAAGACGCTCCTCTTTCCGTAATGTGCTTTTGCAAGTGCAATAGGCCCAATCCTCCTAAATTTTTGGGCTTACATGAATGCTTCCAAGATGAAAGGAGAATGGACTAGGCATGTCATTTATCCAAAGGAATTTTTTGAGAAAATGCTCGAAATCCATAAAATGATAGTATTTCCAGTTAAACAACAAGAGGTACTACATAATATGTGGCTGGAAAAAAAGTTTGAGTAATCTTAAGACGAATATGCAAGGACCATTCCAAAGCTCTCCATAATTCAATTTTTCCCGAAGCAATATTCTTCATAATCCATTGAATTTGATCTTTTTGAGACACACAAACTCCCAAAGGGTAACCTAAGCGATGGCAAATATCATGGGCAATGCAGCACGCATCAAGGAAATTTGAACTTTGGAGAAGCTCTGAGGGGCCCTTGCATAGCTGCATCAAGATTGTACTAACTTTTCTACAATCTTATATAATTATGTATTATTTGCAGATGATCAATCGGAGGGACTGCTTAAGATGTTCCTTTGGGATAAGAGAAATAGTAGATCAATGGTTCCATCTGTGTAGAAATATCTATGCTAACCAATCAGATTAGGAGGAATTATTTTGCTTCATCTACAAAAGCATGTTATGGCAAGGATGATTGCACTCATTTTGTGTATTTGTGGTGCTAAACCATTATGAATTGGCATTTTCTTTATCTTGATTAACAAATCCTCTACCTCCACAAAGCATACATTGGTCTCCAGTTAGAAGAAGGTGACTCATAATTCTGCATGGAATGGAAGGCAAATATATTTGGGAAACTCCTTCACTTTGCTTTCTCCGGTTTGGCCTTTTCTTTTGGCATATGAAGTGGATCCTATAGCTAGATCTTTCAAGAATAAAGGAGTTACATTACATCTATATTTCTTTGATTCATCTTTGGAATTATTACATTTTGCTAAAGCTAAGAATTATAAATTAGCCTCTATATACATTGCTAAATGCTATCACTTTCCTATATACATGGCTAAATGGTGTCGTTATTGTTTTATCCTTCTTTGATATGGAAGGGATGGTTGTTCCATAAACATACTGAATGCTGTGGCAAAAAAATCTAAGATATTTCACCCTCATCTTCTACCTTATGAAACTACATCTATTTAGAAAAATAACAGATGGGAGTTGCAAAAAATTATATTGGTGATCTCAAAGATTCTATGTCATATGTTCTTCAAAGCTCTCTTACTAAATGAAGGATTCTCACTGATCATTTTACTATGGCCACTTCTTTGAGTAGGCATGGTCGCATTTATGTTAAATGCATGCAATACACTTCTCCTCTGCACTATCTTTAATCTTCTTACTTGTACACATTTTTCTTCAATAATACGAGGTACATTTTCCAAAACGTACACACACATGTGCGTGTCCATATATATATATATATATATCTATATATATATATATATATATATATATATATATATATATATATATATATATATATATATATTTGTGTGTGTATATATATGTATGTACGTATGTATATACATATATATCTATGTATGCTTATATGAACAACCTTCCTGATTGAAACTATGACTATATAATGTCATGAATCATTGTACCAAAGAAAATTCACTTAAAATCAAACATAAGAATAAATAGAATTAAACATAACTATCTCCGAAGAATTACTCAAATGCTAAATGCAAGAAAACGCCACTTATAAGTGGATGAAGATTACTGAATATATAGATACAACCCAATAATATAGTAATGCCTAAAGGAAAAAAAATCCATTCTTATTCAAGTCTGCCAACCAGAAATGTATGTCAATAGTAATAATATTTGTGTAGACATATATAGGATTCAGAAAACTAAGTTAGACTTTAAGGATTCGCATGAGCTTATAAAGTTATTCTTATCATATTTGAACCTTCCCTGTTCCCAAATTAGTATAATAATTGTGAAATTTTCACTACAACATATCGAGGGTATACCAAGGCTGCTACCAAGGAAATGAACGGGCACAAATTTTCTACGATGTCGGTGTTATGGTCGGTATGTACGTCAGAAACATAACGCCGGTATGTGCGTCGGTATGGGCACTGGTATGGGCACCGGTATGAGCATCGGTATAATCGTCGGTATTACCGACGCTCATACCGACACCCATACCGATGGCTCTGCTAGGTGTACCGACGACTCTACTAGATGTACCGACGCCCATACCGACGACCATATCTGCACAATTTTTTTTGGGCAGAGTGTGTTGTCTATTGCTACAACATGAGATTGTTTAGCAAAAGACAATACACTCTGCCCAACTCTAAACCGAGTACATGTGTTATGTACTCTAATGGAAACCAAAACATGATTTTATATGAGCAAAAATGAGCCATGAATCATGTACAAAAAGTTGTATATTCCATAAATGAAAGATGTACAAGAGTGTGACAAAGCACTTCCATATAGGAATCGAATACAAAATTATGGTACATCATTGCCACATAGGAGTGTAATACAAAATTGTGGCAATGTGAAAAAGCACTTCCATATAGGAATCGAATACAAAATTATAGTACATCATTGCCACATAGGAGTGTAATACAAAATTGTGGCAAAGCATATACGTAAGGGGATCAAAACATTTACACCTGCAATCCTGCAACAAAGCATGTGTAAAATAAGACAAATTGACATGACATTTATAAACAACAACTAAAAATACGAAACCAAGCTATAAGTTTACCTAATCATACAATATTCTCCCATTAAATGATTGCACCGTGTCCCTCTAAGTCTTGCAACAGTGCAGCCAATCCATGATGATATCCGTAAGATTCTTCGGTTCGCATCGGAGGACGACCCACTGCCAACTCCTATAATAAATATGCAAAATGTAAGATGAACATACATGATGTGATGAACACAAAAAAATTCAATAATTAACATGATACTTACAAATTGATAGTGCATACTGTCATATCCGCTGCTACCTAAATGCGACGTTCCAATCGTATCCAAACATGTGGCCGCCGCATCTCTCTGTTGACGATATCGATCAGGAGTATGTTGCTACTCATCCTGAATCGATTCCAACTCTTCAAAATCTAACCACACAGGCTTTGGTAAGCCTGCTCTAAAAGCATCGTGAGCTTCCGACTGTCGATGAGACATCACCTCGCGTGTCGTATGCTGAATCCATTCCGAACTCACAATAGGATTCCCAAGTGCTGGCCAGTACTCTTCATATATCGATTGTGTGATATTGTTTTTAGAATCCCTATCCTGTTCGCTCCATTTTGGCATTACAGAATGTCCAAACTCTATGGAGCAAAGTTGTCGAATGCGCTGACGCATTCACTTCCCGGTTGCATCCATGACTGGAGCTACATTACGTATGTGATATATTTTGGAGTCGTCATGGTCATGCGCTCCCCAAGGTGTATGTGGAGATCCCATCTGATCCAATGTGAGGATCCCATCTGATCCAATGTGTGTATGCATATGCATGTGTGTATGTGTGTATGCATATGCATTGTGTATGTGTGTATGCATTGTGTATGTGTGTATGCATATGCTTGTATATGTGTATGCATATGCATGTATATGTGTATGCATATGCATTGTGTATGCATATGCATTTGTGTGTATGCATATGCATTTGTGTATCCATATGCATTTGTGTATGCATATGCATTTGTGTGTATGCATATGCATTGTGTGTACGTGTGTATGTGTGCATGTGTGTATGTGTGTATGCATATGCATGTGTGTATGCATATGCATTTGTGTATGCATATGCATTGTGTGTATGCATATGCATTTGTGTATGCATATGTTGGAAGCAGTCAGAGGCACAGTCAGAGGCACAGAAGACATGGAAGCATGTAAAGACGGAGCAGGGAGCCAGTCGGATCATTTTTTCAAACAATTATGTTTGTATCACCTCTTCAAACATCCAACAGTGATTTTCATCACTCTTGTAACATATGTAATATAGACAAAACCCCATTTTGTAATTCATAGCTCCATTTTGTGCAAGCCGAGGAGTCCTCGAGCTTGAGGAGCTTAGGTAGAATGCGCGTACCAATTTTCGTTATTTTTAGACATCGTTTACCCTTCCAAATAGCCTCTAGGACCTATTTTTTAACTAGGCCGGTCACTAGATGTGAAACCGGTCAAAACTAGTCTAGAAACTATAAAAAGAGCTAGAGAGCTCATTTTTGAGGTTGGTTCATTTTGGTTAGTGTGAGCATAGAGCTAGTTTGAGCTTGTAAGAGCATTCTTGAGTAATAGAGCTAATTTCGCACCTTCCATTGTGTCTTGCTTGTCTCTTCATTGTGTGTGTGTATGTGTGTGTGCATCTTTGTGCTTCTCACCTTCACTCTCACATCATCTCACGTTCACGATCTTCATATCACTCCTACCTCTCCCACGGATTGACATTAAGGAGGTGGAGCTTCTTAACGTGGTTCTCACCATTGTGCTAGAGCAACACCAAATTTGGCGCCGTTGCCGGGGATCGAGTCTAGGACGAATGTGTGATGGTAAGAGTATAGCAAGAAGTGGCGTTGGAAGGTAAAAATTTCAGTTTTTGTTGTTGTTTTTACTTAGTTTTTAGTGTTTTTCACCTTCCCCACACTCCATCTTCATCATCGCATCATCATCTTCATCTCCAAAAAAATCAAAAAATTCACCATATCCACCCATTCACCTCATTTCCCCTCATTTGTGCATGCGATAGAGCGAGAGAGAATTTTTGTGCTTGTGTGCGCTTGTGTTTTCTTGAGTTTTCTTGCAGGTACAGAGCTCCAGTGCATCAGGAAAGCTTGGAAAAGGTAAAAATTTACATTCTGTCAAAGATCTGCCGAGTGTGGCGGACCATCGCGATGGTCTGCAACTTTCGGAATTTTTGGTAGGCGACCACACCACGAGGTAGGCAACCCTTGCGCATCTACGAATCCACAGGCGCATCTCGAAAATTCGCATTTTGGTGGACCATCACGATTGGCTCGGACCATCGCGATTGTGTCGCACCATCGCGATAGGCTCACGCCATCGCGACGGCTCGGCCGGACCATCGCGACGGTCTCGGACCATCGCGACGGTTCACTTGAGCCATCGCGACGGTCCACTTGGACCATCGCGATTGTTCAGCTGACCCCGGACCATCGCGATTGGCTCATGCCATCGCCACGACAGTGCCACGTGTCAAGATAGACCATCGCGACGGCTCACTTTTTGGACCATCGCGACACTTCAAAAATTCGGACCATCGCGATTGGCTCACGCCATCGCGCCCAGACCATCGCGATTGGCTCAAGCCATCGCATCGCGAACCATCGCGACGGTTCACTTCGGACCATCGCGATTGTCCACCTTTGACCGTTGACCGCGCCATCGCGATTGTCCGCCTGATCACGCCATCGCGACGGTTCATTTTTCGGACCATCGCGATGGTCCATTCTCACGCCATCGCGATCGTTCATTTCGGACCATCGTGACGGTTCGACCTCACGCCATCGCGATCGTTCATTTCGGACCATCGCGACGGTTCACTTTTTCGGGCCATCGCGATTGTCCAAACTCCACGCCATCGCGACGGTTCACTTGGACCATCGCGACGGTCCCAGACCATCGCGATTGGCAAATTTTGGGCTCCAATTTTTGATCAATTTTGAGGCTATTTTTGAGAAATTTTTGGACCATTAGACTCATAGGAGACCCCTTAGCTCATATTTGAAGGAAAACCTGATTGTCAGTTTTTACCCCCCAGGGCCTGAACGCGTATAACTTTTTCATCCGAAGTCCGTTTTTTGAGCTTAATAGCTCGTTAGAAAGCTCGTGACGAGTACTACGTGACCTCAACTGTTTTTTTCATAAAGAATACATCTATTTTTGGATAAGCTATTTTGAGGTTCACCTAGTTTGGGACTAGGAAGCCAGGGGGCAAGTATTAAAAATTTGGGCAAAAAGGGAAGGAACTAAAAAGGTGTGTATGCTCAAGTGCTTGATCATTCAATTGTGAATTGGTCTAATACTGGAATTTTCCAGGTCTAGCAAAGGCAATCAAAGGCAAGCAAGTAAGGCAGTGAAGACAGTAAAGCTTGGGAAGCGCGGCTTCTTGGGCATCAGAGCAACAGAAAAGCCGACTCGAGGTTGGAAGATTACTCAACCCCCTCAGTCAATTCTTAGCTTAGGCTAAACGGTAGTTGTGGATTAACGACGATAGGAACGCCTCAAGTTCAAGATACCTAATTCTTGCAAGTTTAAGACTTAAAGTAAAGGTGTGTGTGACGAAAACCTAAAGAAAAGAACATAAGTCTGACGGAACGAGAACTCAAAACTATAACGGAAAGACGAATTCCTGACGCATATATTAAGACAAGAATCCAAAGAAAAATAAAAAGAATCAAGAAAGTAATGACAAAGAACCATTGACGATCTAAGTGTGTAACCGAGTGTGCAAGGAAGAAAAATTATGAACCTTAGATCAGGGAGACACATAGGTAAGTCGGATCGACGAAGCCTTAGATCATCAGAGGCAAGTGTAAGAACTACTGCACGATCGTGGGCTCAGCAATTGAATAGTAATTACCCCTACGAGAGCTCAGAGACTAGCGAATCAGAAATGGCATTTAGCGCAGATAGACCAGAAGGAGGGTCTCATGTAGCATACCTAGAAAAACCAGAAGGACCCTATAGAACGCAACTAGAGTTTCTCCGAACCAACCGATTAGGTGCTCGCATCTATGAGGATGGTTTGCAAAGGCAAGTGGTGCAACTGCACAACCCTGATCAACCCATTGGATTGGAAAGACCAGTGGTGAAATTTGAGAGAGACGCTTACATAGACAAAGAAGGAACCAGGTACGTTCTAAGTACGCAGCCAAACGATACTAATGAGTTTGGCACAATTCAATTAGAGACGGAAGCGAAATTTCAAGGAAAAGAACCGTTAGAAGAACCTAGAACACCGAGAGGGAAATCCGTATTAACAAGAGTACTCATCCCAGAGTGGATCCCTCAAGATAACAGGAGCACCGAGTTGTTTGTAAATAAAGAGACAGATGAAGCCTTTTGGAGGTACAGAAAGGAACACCCTGGTGAGATAGGCATCATTACAATTTATGAATTCAAGGACCCAGATACACCTGGAAAGGTTGTATACCTGGATGAGACTTCAGAAAGAGTCTTTGTGGTGCCTGAGCGCGCTAAAAACACATACACATGGAGAGGTGAATTGGTATTCCCTCCATCTAGAACAAACATGAATACAAGTCAACAAGGGGCAGGAACATCCTCAGCCCATGGACATCAAAGAGAAGGAAATAAAGAGAGACCGGAAGTAAGCTTTAATCATCCCATAGGGAGAGATAGAACAACCACGAACACTAATAGAATGGAGAGACAAAGAGATCATGGAATACTAGGTGGTAGAGATGATTTCCCTCTACCTAGACCACGCGAACACGCAAGAGTATTGAGACCCACACAGTTAGTAAAATCAATGAAGAATTACTTTGATGGGACAGGAGATCCCTATGACCATGTCGCAGAATTCAAGCAAGTACTAAGAGCAGAACAAGTTGAAGACATGTTCACGCAATACAATGCATTTGGACTAACGTTAAAGAATACCGCTTTAACTTGGTTCCAACCATTGCAACAAAGGCAATTTAGAGACATCCATCACTTTTTAGAGTCATTCATCACTGAATTCTCTAAAAGTGGGATTAGACATGACACGTCTTCGTTGATTCATAGCTTTAAACAGACCCCTCAGGAAACAGTAAGACTGGCAGGTCGTAGATTCAGACAATATGTTGAACGATGTCCAATGCAAGAGCTACCCTCACAAGCCAAACAAGTATCACTGTTCCTAGATGGCATGTTGAGCGCTAAACTACGCTCCTATGTGTACCTAAAAGAACCCACAACGCTAGAGGAGTGTGTAAGAATATGTATAGACATCGAGGACAACCTAGGAGAGGAATTAGAACTCTCAAAGGTCTATAAGGACTCAGATTGTTTCTTCTCTAGCATCCACAAAATTGTCTAATTCCATAGAGGACCTAGCAGAAAAAGTGGCCCAAAAACTAGGAGTTTCTAGTAAACAGGTGCCCAAGCTGCCAACTAATGTACGTTGTTACACTTGTGGTGGAACTCATTTGGCAAACATGTGCCCCAATGCACCTCAACCTCAAGCCAACCCTAGTGGCCAATATTGCACAATTGAGAGAAGATACACGAATCATACGGCTCAGGACTGCCCATACAACAAACAAACCGTGAGACAGAACTACCCGCAAACATACCAGCAGCCAGGTAGGTACCAAGGCCAATACAATGCTCAGCCTTATTACTATAAGCCTCCTCAGAACTACCCATACCAGGCTCAACAGAGACCTCAACCCGTCTTGGCTCAGCAGCCACCCCCACCAGCGAATGTCATCTCAGTCAAATACGCTGCTGCAGAAGAGAACCTAAGTAGGGCCTTAGTGCCTTCTTCACCTTTGATCACAGAAAGTGACCCGAACTCAAACAGTTTTGACTCTACTCATGTAACTAGTCCACCCGCTTATTACACGGAGTCACCAGAACATGTGGAGACATATCATTATGATAGTCCACCAATGGAACCTAGTTGGGAGCCAGATTATACTAATGTGATGTACGCAAACCCAAACCCACGGCCCCAATTGAGACAACAGAGACCACAGGGCCCTAGAGGACCATGCTTTAGGTGCCAAGGAGATCACTTCATAAAGGATTGTCCACATCCCCCAATAGCAAGGCAATCACAGTACTATAGCATCCAAGGCTTTTGTGCCGATTGTGGCAAAGAGCACATAATCAAAGATTGTCCTAAGAACCCAGTTAACGCTTCGAATGTGACACCGATCAACGTGATAGGTATTGTAAACACCGCAGATGGATCCAACCCTACATACGTGCCTATCCAAGCGATAACCAGAGCCCAGGCGCTCTTACAAAACCAACAGCTTAATCATGAGAAAGTAGCCGGAACTAGTGAAGTTGCAGAATCTAGCAGTAAAAAGACAAAGTCTTGGAAAGATTCTAGGGAAAGAATCAAGAGAAAGTGGAGTAAAAAGATAAGTGAGTTGGAAGGAAGTTTGAAGGAATCTAGAGCCAAAATACAAGAATTGGCCTCACAAGAATTAAATCAAGAAAACCCAGCTCAGAAATCAGGATCAGTTTTAGCGGAACCCATACCCGAAGATCTAGACATGATGTTTCGTGCATATCAGGCTAGACTAAAAGAGGGACCTCAAGTAACGGAAATGAGTAAAAACTACCCTCGAGTTGATCTAGAAATTGAGAGAACTAAACTTTGCATGAAGATGGTAGAGTTAGCACAAGCTTTGTTTGAAGCCTCTAGATATCTTAATTGGAATAACATGGCAAAACCAGAACTACACTTTCAAGGACTAATGGAGAGGCTAGAACACTTAATAGAAAGCAAAGAGAAAAAGGATCAGCATAGGAACCCTATTGTCACAGAGACACAGGAAAGGAATGCACTATCCCTGTCTCAAGTACCCAATACAGAAAGTCAAGACAATTTGTCTTCCATACATAGGTACTCACATGAATTTTTGAGGGAGATCCAAGAAGAGAAATGGAGAAAAGAACAAGGAACTCATCCTCCTATTCAAGAAATAGATGACTTGCAGGAACAATTTCCCCAAGACATCCCCTCTATATATGATGATGTAGAGGTGGAGCAACTGAGTGAACCCACAGGATTTGAATCTAATTCTCTACAAGAATTACCTCAGTTCACAGGACCTTGGGAAGCAAAGTCTATTAGTATGAGAGCACCCACGATAATAGTGAGGAATGAAGAATCAGTGATCCCTAGGAACACGGAAGTGATCAAGAACACTAAAGTACAGTGTAATCTCACCCTGGAGGAATTGTTAAAGGTAAAACCAGAATTGTGGAAGCACGTAGCAAATCAATTCCCTGAGCTAGCTACCACACCCTCTCTGATAGGATCACATAAGAAGGTACCAGAGATACCCGTGGAAAAGATTGGAGACGTAAGCGAAGGAGAGGAAGGTAACACATATCTTCCAATAACCCATCAGGGCTACACCACGAAAACCATCTTCGATTCGGGAGCCGGAGTAGCCATCGCTACCACCACTTTATGGAAACGTTGGGGTAAGGCAGCCCTCAGACCCACCAGGATGAAGCTACAAATGGCCGATGGACACATAGAAAAACCATTAGGCTTACTAGAAGGCATATCCCTCACCACTTGTGGTGTGGAATTTGAGCATACCTTTGCCATTTGTGACTTTGCGAAAAACCGTGCTTATGAGATGATATTGGGACGACCATTCATGCGTCAGTTGCAAATTGTACAAGATTGGGGAACTAATTCTTTGTACTTGCAACATTTAGGAGTGACTACCAAAGTCAACCTTAAAGACTATTCACACAGAGATGTACCCCCAATACAATGGAATACCATCCATAAGACACCAGCAGAGACGGAATCCGTGCACTCATTAGAATCAGATCCTTCTTGGTTGCATGAGGATACCCATTTATGGATGTGTAAAGTAGCCAAACAAGAGGAAGAACGATTAGAAACAAGGACCTTAGGTGCGGAACAACATCCACGAACCCTTCAAGATCCAGCCTATGCACCTGTAGTATTTCCAGACGAAGAGTTTGAACCCCATGGTTGGGCGGAAATCCTAGCAACCATGGATGTAGCCATCAATGAAGAACAATGGACACCCCACTGTGACGAGGATGGCTATGACATTTCAGTTTTTACGATAGAGCCAATCATGGGTGATGCAATTTTAGAAGAGTGTGAACCTAGCACTGATGCATTTGAGGACGCAAGTGATTTTGATTTAGAATCAATTATCATGGACCCACCCTTTGCATCAGAGGAAGAATATTTCTACGAAGTAGAGACTCACACTCAGAGACACAAGGAAATTACGAACGAGGTAAGGTTAGCCACAGAAGTGACTACTAAGAGTGAAGGCAAGAAAAGGAAGAAGAAAGAAACCATGACAGAAAAAGAAGAATCTTTGTTTGAAGTACCCGAGAACTTCAAGAAATATGAAATCGAAGATAGAAGAATCATGGTACGAATGCCTAATAGAAAAGTGAATGATGGACAAGTATATGATAACCAAGAAAGTAATAGTTGCCATAGAAGGAGAAGAAGAAAAATGCACATATATAGGGAGTGATTTGACGACTGAAGAAGAAGAAGAGCTAGTTGCCCTATTGCGCGAATATAGAGATGTTTTTGCTTGGAGTTACAAAGATTTGAAAGGAGTAGATCCAGATATATGTTCTCATAGAATCCCTATGACTCCAGATGCAAAACCGACAAAATAGAAACCGTACACGTATAATGATAATTACGCTGCGAAGATTAAAGAGGAGATAGATCGCTTGATAGAAGCAGGATTCATTTATGAAATTGAGCACACCGAATGGGTATCCCCCATTGTGGTTGTGCCCAAGAAGAATGGGAAATTGCGTGTGTGTATTAACCTTAAAAAAGTTAATGCTGCTACGATTAGAGATAGTTATCCTCTTCCTATCACAGAACACCTATTGGAAAGAGTTGCGGGCAAGGAAGTTTACAGCTTTCTTGATGGATTCTCAGGCTATAACCAAGTAGCCATTGCTCCAGAAGATCAACACAAGACGGCTTTTGCCACAGAATGGGGCATATTTGCATTTCGTGTAATGCCATTTGGCCTAACAAATGCACCCGCTACTTTCCAGCGACTCATGTGTCATGTCTTTAAGGAATTCTTACGCAAGAGCTTGGAAGTTTATGTCGATGACTTATGTGCTCATTCAAATGTAAGACAGACGCATATCCCAGAGCTAAGACAAGTATTTGACAAATGTCGAGAATATCAGGTTTGTTTGAACCCAGAAAAATGCGTTTTCATGGTCAGACAAGGCAAAATTCTAGGACACATTGTGTCAAAAAATGGAATCTCCACGGATGAGGAAAAGGTGAAGGTAATTGCGGATCTACCCAGACCAACTAATGTGAAAGAGGTACAGGCATTTATGGGCCATTGCGGTTATTATAGGAGATTCATACACATGTATGCAATCATAGCCAAGCCTCTGTACTCCCTTTTAACCAATTTTGAGTGGACAAATGAATGTGAAAATTCATTCAATGAACTTAAACGACGCTTGTGCTCAGCACCTATATTGACAACCCCAGATTGGAGTAAGCCATTCCATGTACATGTGGATGCATCCAATTACGCCATAGGATGTGTGTTAGCACAACCCACGAATGAAGGTAACATAGATCTCCCCATAGCTTACGCGAGCAGACAATTGAACGCAGCAGAAAGAAATTACACCACGACGGAACGAGAAGGACTAGGGATGATCTACGCAGTAAAGAAGTTTAGGCACTACTTGTTGGCCAACAAGTTCAAGTTCTTTACAGATCATCAAGCCCTATTATACTTAGTCAACAAACCATGTAACACAGGACGATTGATACGTTGGTTTCTATTACTCATGGAGTATGATTTTGAAGTAGTAGTCAGGAAAGGAAAGACGCATCTTAGAGCCGACCACCTTTCAAGATTAACCTCAGGAGAAGCTCCTCAAGGAGTAGCGGATGATCTACCAGATGCATACTTGTTTAACCTTGAGATAGCACCAGAATGGGCTAAGCCTATAGTCCCCATTCTCACCTATGGACCCAAGAATCCTAGGATAAAGATCAGAGAAGGAGAGATTACCAAGTCTCAGAGATACCAAATAATGGCAGGAAGCATATATAAACATGATAATCAAAAGATTCTTGCTTGTTGTGTAGATGAATCAGAGCATGCGAATTGGTTGCAATTAGCACACATAGGTGCACTAAAGCAACATCATTCAAAACATCGAACATTACAGACTCTGCATAGACTAGGAGTATATTGGCCTACGATGGAAGCAGATGTCTACAGGTTGTGTAAAGAATGCCAGGTGTGTGGTGAAAGACCACCAGTAGAGCATGCTACACTCTATCACGTGTCTCTCACACCAGACTGGAGTGAACCTTTAGTGACATACTTGAGGACGAACACATTCCCTCAAGGCATGACTTTAGCTCGACAATGCAGTCTAGAGCAGGAAGCTCAAGACTATTCACTTATTGGCGATAACTTATACAAAAGAGGACGAGATGGATATCTAAGACAATGTGTTCATGAAAGCGATTATCTGAACATACTAGAGACTGCACACCAAGGTGTTGCAGGAGGTCATTTTGGACCAGATAGGATAATCAAAGCCATTCTCTTTGCAGGATTATGGTGGCCCACTCTTCACATGGATGCTCATACCTATGTAAAGAGATGTGATGTGTGCCAAAGAACTCAGTTTCCTACTCGCAGAGATGAAATGCCATTGAAACCCATGATGGGCGGACGTGCATTTTCAAAGTGGGGTATAGACTTTGTAGGACCCATTAACCCCCCTGCAAAAGGTACACATGCGGAATACATTATTGTTGCCACAGATTATCTAACCAAATGGGTAGAGGCAAAAGCCACAAAAAAGAATGATGCTCACACGACTGCAAAATTCTTATTTGAAAATGTCTTTACAAGATATGGATTGCCTATAGAGTTAGTGAGCGATCGAGGCACTCACTTTCTAAACCAAGTCATTGAATATTTGTTACAGGATTTTATGGTGATTCACAAGAAATCTGCACCATATCATCCTCAGGCCAATGGTCAGGCTGAAAGCACTAACAAGATACTTTGTAACGTACTGACGAAACTCGTGAACAACAAACGTTCAGATTGGGACAAACAGTTACACCACGCTGTTTGGGCATATCGAGTGGCCTACAAGACCGTACTCAATGCAACTCCCTTTCAGATGGTTTTTGGTCAGAATGCAGTGCTTCCATTGGACTTCTTGATACCGACCCTTAAGGTTGCACAAGAACATCAGTGGACCGGCCATGAATTATCAGCGAGAATAATGGACTTGGAACGATTAGGAGAAACCAGGCTGAAAGCAGCAGCAGGAATATACGCAGCAAAGAAGCGACAGAAAGCATATTTTGATGCACATGTGAAAGATAAAGGCCTCAAAGAAGGAGATTTAGTTCTAGTGTATACGCTGAAACAGCACGCACGGAAGTTAGAAAAGCGAGGTTACGGACCTATGATCATTAACAGACTTTCGACTAGTGGAGCAGTACAGTTAGCCACCTTAGAAGGAGATATAATGCCTAATTACATTAGTGGCTGTAGAGTCAGGTTATATCAAGAACCTCTTACTGAGGATATGCTTAGACGACTCACGTTGGCAAAGAAGCGTAAGGAGGAAGAAAATAGAATACGAGCGGAAGCTCAGGCAGAAGCCATAGAACGCATTAAGCGCATGAAGCTAAGAAGACAAGGACTAGGGAGAGAACATTATAACCATCTGGAAACATCACCCAGATATCCCATGGCCATGTGTCAAGTAAAGTCAACCACTCATCCTAGCATAGTGGACAGGAGACCATTCATTACAGTTAGGCTAGGACACGGCAACCCTTGCCAAGAACTCAGGGCTTTAATTGACTCAGGTGCTGCGACTAGTGCGATTAGATGGTCCCACTATAAGGATTCAGGAATAGAAATGCGGCCAATTGAGGCATACCTCATAGGGCTAGGAGGCATGGAAACCCCTTGCATGGGTGAGGTGGACCTTCCTATCCTCATTAAGGATTTGACCATGACAGCGAAGCTACTAGTGTGCCATGATGACAACCTGATAGAACCCCTAATCCTTGGCCAAGATTGGCTATACGATCACTCAGTGGACCTAAATCTTAGACAAGGCTCCTTACAGATCGGAACCTTAGAGCAGAAGCGAGTGATACCGCTTGACTTCCCTAACGGCATTCCGACTGAGGTTTGTAACCCTAGACCCTATGAAATACATGCGACGGAAGACCGGAAGATCTTTAATCAGACCAGTCACGTTACGTCTACACCAAACCACTCGGGCTTGGCTATAGACAGTTGTCAATCAGAAGGACAACAGAAGATCTTCCCTGGGACTTCCTGCAAACTAGAAGAGGCAGCTACCCATCCGCTAGGGCAGATGGACACAATCAGCGGTCAGGTGGGTTGCATCAGCGGCCAAATGAGCACGACACCCTGCGGTGCTCATCCTTCCAAACTTGCTGCGGACTGGCCTAGATTAAAGTTAAAGAACGAATCACTTCCTAATGGGCAGGTCACGCAAGTGTTGGATCTCCCTTCTTTTCCAAAGCAGACCGTCCATTCGACCTCTCAACCTCAACAACAACAGAGTCAACCACGACGAAGGAACCCAGACCGACGGCAGTATCAGAAGACACAACAAGGAAAGCAGTTTGGGCCACCCAAAGGAAGCGGCACCAGACAAATATGGGTGCCAAAAGGACAAAAAGCACCGAAGAACTCCAACCAAGCAGAGATCGACAAGCAAAAGGCATGGCAGAAACAGAATCAGTACCCACCATCCCCTCGACCTTCTTCTACAGGTCCGAGCATTCGACAAATTTGGATCGCCAAGAAATACCTTACTCATAGACCCACACCCACGCAGATTTGGGTACCCAAACCATGTATCGTAGCTCAACCCTTAAGCCATGTAATATATACCCCTCACAAATCTTTCCATCCCTCAATACCACCACACCCGATACTACCTTTTGCCCCTCAGCAGAAACCCACCACCCACTCAAAGACTCTTAGGAAATGGATACCGAAGCGTGTCCAACCGTCTCCCCCTAACCCCATGTCTGACAAAACTACCCCCCCGACTAACATACAACCTTGTAATAAATCACTAACCTTTAAACCTTGTATAGATTCACCCACCATCAGCACACGTCACTTATAATCTCATCTCATCAAGAAATGTATGCATGATCTGAAACGTGTAGGTGTCTAGAGACCTGCACTAGTGCTGCAAGAAGCATTGCATCCATCACATCACAGCACTTGGCTACACGGGTTACGCATCAGTTATGGAAAGGGATTGCGGTCTCACTTTAATGGGATCATAATTAATTTCCATGCTAATGTGTTAATCTTTTGTAGCAGATCTTTCTCATTAACCCACCAGTCATCATGCAAACCGACGAAGGACCATCAGGAGCAGGTCCCAGTGTAGCTGCAGTGCCCCTCAACGTGTTACGAGCAGAATCCCACCCGACTGCTCCACCGCCAGAATTCCAAGGATTTCCAGGGCCCATGCCGATCGACAACCCACCTATGGCTACACAGAAAAGATACACCGTAACTCTCACTGGTTTCAGGGACTTGCAGGACCCTTAGCGGATGCGGATTTTATATTTGAATCCAATTTGATGTTTGATGACCGCACGTGGGGAAAATACCAATTCTTCTCCAGAGAGTTCGAAGCCCTACAGAACACCCAGGACTTAACTCACGTTTGGGCCAGAGCCGGCTTCACGGAGTATTTCAGTGATCCGCTGCCCAAACCTGACTTTTACAGGTGTTATTATTTAATTACTACTTTGCTGGCCTCAGAGAATAAGGACATCCCAGGAACTTTTATTTTGCCCTCTTTAGTGGATGATCCACCTTACAAAAGGTTTTACCTCTCAAAGGATTTAATCAGGGCTGCCATCAAGATTCATGGAACCCACACGCCCACAGATCGAGAAAGATTAGTTCCAGACCCTATGAAACGTGGGGATGTCACTAAGTGGGAGGAGATCTCAGCAATTACACCTGAGCTGTCAAAGCCGCTACGGATATGCATGCAACACTTCGCATTCCCCGCTCAGGACAGATTTACCATGCCCCATAAAAGAATATGGTTTGGATTGTACTTAGCGTGCACGGGACCTCAGACTGTTGATCTGGCGAGCTGGATCATTGATCAAATGTATTTGGCACAACACAGATGGGAACGCAAGAAAGTGCTTAATGGATGTTGTGCGCTGACAAGAATTGTTTATATGTGCTTGGCTTATGACTTGCCAATTGAACGTGCATTAACAGGAGAAGAGCTGAAAGCATTCAAAGGAACGATGAAGAAATCCAGGAAGCCCAGTAGAACACGGGCAGGTAAGCGCATGAGAGGCACCATTCCTTGCCTTCAAGTGCCAGAGTCACTATCACCACAACCCTCTCCAGAGCGATCACCGACAGAAGCCACTCCTACAGTGCAACCTATTCGCATAAGGTTGTCTAGACCAGTGGTCACGGAGGGCACTACTAGTATCGCTGCACCTCAGGCAGCTGCAACCACAGAACCCACCACCACGACAGCAGAAGCTCCCACCACTATTGGTGCGGACGCCTTTTCTTTCCCAATACCACACATGGAGGCAGAACCAATAAACACAACATTCGATTTTGAAATGCCTGATGCATTCTCAAATGAATTCCAGTTTTCAGAGGCACAGATGTTCTCCCAAGAATATGAACGCCCCAGTTACCCTACCACACCGCGGGATCTGCCACAGGGACAAGTTGTGTCAAGCTCTGATGATGAACGAACAGCCACAGATGATGAAGAAGGTGACGATGAAGCCAGCCAGGGCACGAATGATTCCCAAGACAAGGACAGACAGACGGCCAAGGCCAACAAACCGATGCACACGGTGACACCAGCACGCACGAAGAGGAGACTTTCGAAGCAGCAGCTTACACGCTGGCAATCAAGAAATTATATCGTACGATGGAGAAAGTCTGGGCACGGAAGAAATTAACTGAAGAAGAGAGCCAGGCCCTAATCGAACAAGAACTAGTCTCCGGAGGGTTTGAAGAAGTCTACATCAGAGGGTTTAGAGAACTGGTCCAATCCATCGGCCCGGTTGAAGCATTGAGATATTTACAAAGGAAGCCACTTCCTCAATATGACCCTCGCAGAATTCGCCTGTTATCGAAGCCCGGTGAATATATTCGAGTTCCGGTAGGTGCTCAATCATCCCACCAGGCACAAGATGCACGCCTACGGCCGGAAAGATCCTTCACCGAAGAAGCCATCCTAGTTGACTCCCCGCCACGTACTACCGTTGTACATACTACCACTATCCTTGAAATAACATCCACACCTTCTACTCCTCTCTCACCTCATGTTTCACCAACCCATCCTGTATCCCCAGCACACCCACCTGCTCCTCCCACATCCACACCAGTCCACGGCAACATAGCCACACCCTTTGCCCTGCCCATTCATACCACCATGCCCACACCCAACCCTCCGCGTCTACATGTTAACCCCTTCACCCCTTCATCCTTCCCAGCTTTTCCCCCACCTTTAAGACACCCTTTCCCCTTTCTAACCCCACTAACCTTCTCACCAGTTTCACCTCCTCAACCCACTATAACCCCTATTTCCCCTTTTCACCAAGCTACTCCAGCCATCCCCCCTGTAAATTACTCTACATTTGTAAATCCCGTCTTCACACCTACACAACCACCCACTTACACACCGCTTTTCACAGTCACCGCACTTGACACGTCCAATGACATGGACATATCACCATCCACCTCACCAGCACCCACTCCCCTCACAGCACCATCATATTTAGGTACGTCACAATTTTCCACGATCACCACTGCATCCACCTTCCCAACCCCATTCCCCATTTCTGCTGCATCTACTTCCACTGCATCATCACTTAGCACTTCATTACTACTATCGCCCACCATAGACACTGCACTTCAACAAATGTTCACATGCATGACACAAGTACGAGATGAGTTTGCATCTCTGGGCAACAATTATCAACAGCTGCAGAGGACGACCAATGAATTGCAGTCGCAGCTCAATTCATTATCAATCGAGAATGCCTCGTTAAATACGCGACGCTGACCAGAAATATGGGCCTACTCAGGAGGCACCTAGCCGCAGCCCAGGAGGAGAATGTGAGACACCAAGCGCAGAATAGAGAAAATTTGGAAGCGGCACTGGACCACCCTGAACAACCATTAAGTCCGAGCAGATTCAAGGCAATCCCATCTGAATCGATGCGGATGTTGCTAGATGACCACGTTCGACTGCTAGAGGACTACGATCGAATGAACGAAGAGCATCAAAAGCTAAAAGAAGATCACAAGTTACTACAGCTCAGAGAAACGGCACCACAACAACTACCAGTGGCAGCAGAAGTACCAGAACCTGTGGACCCCTCTCCTGAACTCATAGAGGAACTAAACGCATTACGGGCCCAGGTAACCACTCTCCAATCACGCATAGATGTATACGAGGCACCACCACGGCCTGATTCCCCACCGGAGATCCCAGCTGACGACGAGAACATAACCATTCCGGTGGAGGAAACGTTTGAAGAAGCATACGAGCCAATACCCATCCCAGGCGGACAAGTCACGGCCGAAGGCCATATGACCTATGAACTTCCGACCCCCGCATGGATGAAGACTGTGGAGGAGATTGGAACAACGCACTCAGCTAGAGTCGGGGCCCAGCTACATGCTATGGCCATGATAGAAGAACGAATTTTGCAATCTCCCTACTTTGCTCAGTTGGCCCCACGCAGGTACATATCCGGGCATGAGCTTCAATACAAACCTTACTTCATGCTAATGGCCGAATACCAGCTGGCCATAGAAAAGCGAACTGGCAAGAAGCCATCACATGCAACCCAGTTCGAGCCTGAAGACTTGCCACTGGATGCGCAACAAGGCACTATTTATCAACCAGATTGGCGTACACGTCTTTTACAGGAGTACCCAGAAATGATGAGCACATGGGTGAAAGCGCCCTTACATTTAAAGTATAATCCTTGCTGGGGACCAGTACCACGACGCCGCTCCTGGACTGCATTCGCTATTAAAGTACACAACAATAGGCAGTGTCAGGATTGGCTGAATTACCCCTACTTCAAGCCACCTACCGAGTTGCCCACTGTTGGCTATATGATGGCTACAATCCGTCACTGGCTCCCTCGCCTGAAGCATCGCAGCGCATATGACTGTCAAAATTTTTGACATGATGCAAATGATATTTAAAGTCTTCCGACGCGTCAAAGCACCACATGTAAACACCCCGGGATTTGAGCATGGTAGCTTTGACCTAGTATACGACATGAGCACAACGCCATCGCTCCGGGTGTGTTATGCCTGGCACTGTAGAATAAAATACCTCCCGGCGTGCTACAAGCAAACATTCGAAGAGATGTTCACCACCGGATTTTGGGAATACCATTCCGAGGTATTCATCAGCAGGCCCACACATTTATTGCAACTTTTTGCCTGCGAGCGAATGGTTTATTCCGCGCACTATCAACTCCCGCCACCCGACGAACCTCAACCGATCGACTGGGAGAAGCTCGAGGCTGATCTGGCCCGAGGCATTCGAGTATCTGAGCACACCCTCGCTCACGACCTCCTACAAAACTACATCCGGCAGACCGCACAACAAGGTTCTGTCGAGGACGACAGAAGCGAGAGGGAGGGGGGTGTTGGAAGCAGTCAGAGGCACAGTCAGAGGCACAGACGACATGGAAGCATGTAAAGACGGAGCAGGGAGCCAGTCGGATCATTTTTTCAAACAATTATGTTTTTATCACCTCTTCAAACATCCAACAGTGATTTTCATCACTCTTGTAACATATGTAATATAGACAAAACATCATTTTGTAATTCATAGCTCCATTTTGTGCAAGCCGAGGAGTCCTCGAGCTTGAGGAGCTTAGGTAGAATGCACGTACCAATTTTCGTTATTTTTAGACATCGTTTACCCCTCCAAATAGCCTCTAGGACCTATTTTTTAACTAGGCCGGTCACTAGATGTGAAACCGGTCAAAACTAGTCTAGAAACTATAAAAAGAGCTAGAGAGCTCATTTTTGAGGTTGGTTCATTTTGGTTAGTGTGAGCATAGAGCTAGTTTGAGCTTGTAAGAGCATTCTTGAGTAATAGAGCTAATTTCGCACCTTCCATTGTGTCTTGCTTGTCTCTTCATTGTGTGTGTGTATGTGTGTGTGCATCTTTGTGCTTCTCACCTTCACTCTCACATCATCTCACGTTCACGATCTTCATATCACTCCTACCTCTCCCACGGATTGACATTAAGGAGGTGGAGCTTCTTAACGTGGTTCTCACCATTGTGCTAGAGCAACAGCATATGCATTTGTGTGTATGCATATGCATTTGTGTGTATGCATATGCATTGTGTGTATGCATATGCATATGTGTATGCATATGCATTTGTGTGTATGCATATGCATTGTGTGTATGCATATGCATGTGTGTATGCATATGCATGTGCGTATGCATATGCATGTGTGCATGTGTCTATGTGTGTATGCATATGCATGTGTGCATGTGTGTATGTGTGTATGCATATGCATGTGTGTATGCATATGCATGTTTGTATGCATACGAATGTGTGTATGCATATGCATTTGTGTATGCATATGCATTTGTGTATGCATATGCATTTGTGTATGCATATGCATTTGTGTATGCATATGCATTTGTGTGTATGTGTGCATGCATATGCATGTGTGCATGCATATGCATGTGTGCATGCATATGCATGTGTGCATGCATATGCATTGTGTGCATGCATATGCATGTGTGTATGCATATGCATGTGTGCATGTGTGTATGTGTGGATGTGTGTATGTGTGTATGTGTGTATGTGTGTATGTGTGTATGCATATGCATGTGTGTATGCATATGCATGTGTGTATGCATATGCATTTGTGCATGTGTGTATGTGTGTATGCATATGCATGTGCATGTGTATGCATATGCATGTGTGTATATGTGTATGCATATGCATGTGTGTGTGTATGTATGTGTGTATGCATATGCAAGTGTGCATGTGTGCATGTGTGCATGTGTGTATGTGTGTATGGATATGCATGTGTGCATGTGTGTATGTGTGTATGTGTGTATGCATATGCATATGCATGTGTATGCATATGCATGTGTATGCATATGCATGTGTATATGCATATGCATGTGTATATGCATATGCATGTGTATATGCATATGCATGTGTATATGCATATGCATATGCATGTGTATATGTGTATGTGTGCATGTGTGCATGTGTGTATGTGCGCATGTGTGCATGTGTGTATGTGTGTATGCATATACATGAATGTATGCATATGCATGTGTGTATGCATATGCATGTGTGTATGCATATGCATGTGTGTATGCATATGCATGTTTGTATGCATATGCATGTTTGTATGCATATGCATGTTTGTATGCATATGTATGTGTGTATGCATATGCATGTTTGTATGCATACGAATGTGTGTATGCATATGCATTTGTGTGTATGTGTGTATTCATATGCATGTGTGCATGCATATGCATTGTGTGTATGCATATGCATTGTGTGTATGCATATGCATTTGTGTATGCATATGCATTGTGTGTATGCATATGCATGTGTGTATGCATATGCATGTGTGTATGCACATGCATGTGTGTATGCATATGTATATGCATGTGTATGCATATGCATATGCATATGCATGTGTATGCATTATATCCATGTGTGTATGCATATGCATGTTTGTATGCATACGAATGTGTGTATGCATATGTATTTGTGTGTATGCATATGCATTTGTGTGTATGTGTGTATGCATATGCATTTGTGTGTATGTGTGTATGCATATTCATTTGTGTGTATGTGTGTATGCATATGCATTTGTGTGTATGTGTGTATGCATATGCATGTTTGTATGCATATGCATGTGTGCATGCATATGCATTGTGTGTATGCATATGCATTGTGTGTATGCATATGCATGTGTGTATGCATATGCATGTGTGCATGTGTGTATGTGTGTATGTGTTTATGCATATGCATGTGTGCATGTGTGTATGTGTGTATGTGTTTATGCATATGCATGTGTGCATGTGTGTATGTGTGTATGCATATGCATGTGTGTATGCATATGCATGTGTGATGTGTGTATGTGTGTATGCATATGTATGTGCATGTGTATGCATATGCATGTGTGTATGCATATGCATGTGTACATGTGTGTATGTGTGTATGTGTGTATGTGTGTATGTGTGTATGTGTGTATGTGTGTATCTGTGTATGTATATGCATGTGTGCATGTGTGTATGTATATGCATGTGTGCATGTGTGTATGTGTTTATGCATATGCATTTGCATGTGTATGCATATGCATATGCATATGCATGTGTATGCATATGCATGTGTATATGCATATGCATATGCATATGCATGTGTATATGCATATGCATATGCATGTGTATATGTGTATGTGTGCCTATGTGCATGTGTGTATGTGTGTATGCATATGAATGTATGTATGCATATGCATGTTTGTATGCATATGCATGTTTGTATGCATATGCATGTTTGTATGCATATGCATGTTTGTATGCATATGCATGTTTGTATGCATATGCATGTGTGTATGCATATGCATGTGCATGTGTATGCATATGCATGTGTGTATGCATATGCATGTGCATGTGTATGCATGTGCATGTGTATGCATATGCATGTGTGTATGCATATGCATGTGTATGCATATGCATATGCATGTGTATGCATATGCATATGCATGTGTATGCATATGCATGTGTGTATGCATATGCATGTTTGTATGCATATGCATGTTTGTATGCATATGCATGTTTGTATGCATATGCATGTTTGTATGCATATAGATGTGTGTATGTGTATGCATATGCATTGTGTATGTGTGTATGCATATGCATTGTGTGTATGCATATGCATGTGTGTATGGATATGCATGTGTGTGTTTATACATATGTGAGTGTGTATGTATATGTATATCTCTCTCTATGTCAATCGAAAACAAAACAATCACTTACATTGATGTAATTATTTGAATCGTGGTCATCAAAGTCCACTTGAAGTTGTCTTTCGTCGAATTTCCAAAGACTTGATCCAAAATCTCTTGCAAAATTTAAGAGAGAAGATATTAGAAAAGCAAAAACATAAAGAAAGAAAAAAGAGTGCTACAGTATGTGTGATATACTTACCAAAACTTTAGATCTGGAAAGATAGAGGTGTGCTTAGATCTAGGGAGAGAGAGAGAGGGGGAGAGGGAGAGAGAGAGAGAGAGGGAGGGGGAGAGAGAGAGAGAGAGGGGGAAGGAGAGAGAGAGAGAGAGAGAGAGAGAGAAAGAGAGAAACAGTGACAAACGGAGATATGTTGTTCGTGCACGCAAAGTAGACAATCGAAGATCTAAGTTCAAAACGCCCGAAATGTCGAATGTTTGCTCACGGGCCCGGTTAGCATCGGTATGAGCATCGGTATGGGCGTCAATACTTTCCAGTAAGTTACCGACGCTCATACCGACGCAGTTGTTCCGAGGCTAACCGACTTTCCCAAATCTTCCGAGGGTCTTACCGACGCGGACGCGGACCGTCAGTATGCCGAACGTCGGTATACCCTTGGTATGTTGTAGCGTTTATAGATCAATGTTTACTCATACTTCCATGTGAAATAATAAGACATCGTTGATTAGGAAACTGTTATCTATGAATAGAGAACCTTTTTCAAGTGTAGGGATAAATGTATGTTTCAATAAATAGAAAATATCAAAGGATTATATTTTAATAGAAATGAAAGAACTATCCAAGGTTTCGTATACCGGTTACCGATTGTTAAATTCATAATCTAAATGTTTGTTAATCATACTTATTACAGATATTAAAAACTCGAAGTCTTCTTACTCAATACGATAGAGGCAAACATGCATGTTACTGATATCGAAACCGTATATGGTTTATCTACTTCTTTTTACTATGAAGAGTAAAAAACCATGATCTTTATTTTTGGACGTCATAGCGAAAACCACAAAATGTATTACATATCTGACAGTGAACAGTACACTCACATAGACTTGAAGTACAATAGACTTACTAATACATGCATGTATGAGCTATAAGATATACTCAAATTTGACATGAAGCTTTGCTACGAAGTCTCTCTTCTCCGCAACAAGTTGAGTCATACATGCATGAAGCTTTGCTACGAAGTCTCTCTTCTCCGCAACTAGTTGAGTCACACATATATCGTGTGTTTTGGAGCAATAATTTGAATTTGAATTCATGCTCACCTAAAAGTCTCTTACTAAATTCTAGAGATAGATTCTTTTACGAGTTTGTGGAGTTCTTGCCTAACATCAAGTGGCTTCAACCACTTTTGATTCTTTTACTTTTACACTAGATGAATACTCAAGAAACTACAAGAGTGAGTTCATAAGAGAACTCTTCATTTCTCCAAGAATACATGAATTTTTGTGGTACTCAAGCCATCATATAGGCTTGCCAAGGCTTTTCTCCGACAAAATCGAGTTCTAAGCAGGTATTCTACTCTGGCAGAGGAAGAGGTAGAGGTAGAGGATTTAGAAGCAGAAGAGGACACAATAACCAAGACCAAGGTCAACAACAGAATCATGTAGGAGGTAGAGGACAATTTCGAGGCAAGGGGGGCCAAAGACGCCACAAAAATTTCCACATAAACGATTGTGATAGTAAAGGATGCTAGAATTGTGGTAAGCCTAGATACTTTGAACGTGATTGTAGGTTGAAGAATCAAAATAATAGAAGACAACAAAACAACTATGCATCCGCAAGTGCAGATGATTCAGAGAAGCTGTTCATGGTTCAACATCATGTAAGAAAATAACAGCACAGCGGAATAGACCTGTAGACCGAGTTGAGAGAAAAACGCAGACAAAGACGCAGACTGAGAGATAGAGAACTCAAATTCTCAGATTGCAAAGCGTAATGCAGTTACAATGATGGTGTTGTCCACCCGTGCGCTCCCACTGTGGAGCTTAGATGGCGATCTAGACAGACTCTAGATGAAGGGCTTACTAGTGTGCAATGCTATGTAAAGCTCAACTTGGGCTGTGCTTATATAGCTTTTACAAGGCGGTTCGGTATAGATAAACGTAGTCGGGAGATACAAAATAGTCGGTAAAATATATGATCCGACAATATCTCCACGACCAGAAGTCCTACCGTCTCGGCCCTACGGGCCAGGGGGATAGGCCCCCCGGACCCCGCAGAAGGGGGCAAGCCCCCCTCTGCACTCCCCCCATTAAGGTTCTATGGGGAAACCGCGCGACACCACAGGGCCTTTATTTTCATCTTAAATGATAACCCAATGGCCTGGAAGTTTATGCCCTACCTAACCTAACGGCTAGGCTCACAACGATCATCTATAACCATCAACGGTCACACATAGACCTCATCTAACTTGGAAGTTAGGGTTCCACAAATGTCCGGGCTCTCATAATGGCTTCTCCTCATAATGGGGGCCTTACAACTTAGAGCACCATGGATCATTTGTGGTCAGATGAGGGTGGAGTATTGAGCATATCTAACACATCACACGATGAATACGATGTTTCAAAATCGAATGGAAATGTTTGGTATGTTGATTTGGGTGCTTCAAATCACACAGGAAACATAACACTGTCTATGGAGGATGGAAAGGTAAAACATCTTGCTGATGTGCTGCATGTTCCAAATATAACAAAGAATCTAGTTTCTATTGGACAAATGGTTGACGAGGGATTACAAGTCAGGTTCAATGCTTATGTGTTATATGTAGAAGAGTATAAATAGGATGGACAATTGATTTCCAAAGGAAAAAAAGTGGGTAGGATGTTCACCTTAAATGTGAAAATTCCTTAAATGAATGTAGCCATGTTTGCAAAAGGTCCAGGCGTTATTGGTGATATAGAGATCTGACATAAACGAATTGGACATGCAAACTTGTAGAGGTTCAAATTGATGCAGTCCAAGGAGATTGACAATGGACTACCAAATTTCAAAGTTGCAGAAATGCAAAAGGTATGTGTTGCATGTCAATTTGGTTAACAATCAAGAACATCATTTTTGCATGACAAACATGTTAGTGAGAATGTACTAGAAATAGTACATATAGATGTTTGGGGTCCTGCAAAGACCACATCTATGGGTGATTGCAAGTTTCATGTTACTTTCATTGATGAACATACACGAAAAGTATGGGTATATTTCATTAAAGAGAAGAGTGAGGTGTTCACCACTTCTAGAATTTTAAGGCTATGGTGGAAAAGTAGACAAGAAATTATATTTAGATATTAAGGTCTGATGGAGGATGTCAATACATGTCAAATGAGTTCATAAAATTCGTGGAATTCGACATCAATTTTCATGCAGGTACAAACCACAATAGAATGGCATTGTTGAATGCAAAAACAAACATATTGTAGAAATAGCAAGAGCTTTGATGGTTGAGAAGAATATGCCTCATTGTTATTGGGCAAAAGCTGTGCATACTGCTATATACATCATGAACAAAACTCTGACTACTATTGTACACCAAGTTACACGTGTAGAGAAATTTGTAGGTAAAAAGCCAAACTTATCACATATGAACATATTTGGCTGTATTGCATATGTATATGTTCCAGATGAGTTGAGGAAGAAGCTTGATACAAAAGCAAAAAAATGTATCTTCATTGGATACTCCCTTGAGAAAAAGGGGTATAAATGTTATAACCCACTCACATGACAAGTGAAGGTGAGTAGAGATGTGGTATTTGATGAAATGTCAAGCTTCTATGCAGATGCCAGAGATGGAGTTAATCTTGAATCAAATGACAAAGAAAATGCTAAAAAATCAAGTGCAGAATGTCAAGTTTTGAGTGGACCAGATGAATCACCAAGCAATAGCCAACTCAAATCCATGGAGTGGAAGATTGTGTGGAAATTTTAGTATGAAAAATTCATCAAATACATCCAAGAAAGGTAAAGAAAAGCTTTTTGCTGGTAGTAAAACATGTGCAGGTTTTGAAGACGTTGATGGAGACTCATGCGGTTTAGAAAAGAGTCTTGATGAGGAAGTTGGATTGCCCTTTGTGAAGGCTCCAAGAGTAAAAAAGGCACATGCAGATGATACAAGGAGAAGTGAACCATGACCAAGGAGATCTGGGAGGATGCAAACTTCAATGCAACGATTGACATATGGTAGCTACATGGCTTGTCATTGTGCCTACATGAAAAAGGTAATACAAGATGTTGAACCCTCTTGTTTTGAAGATGCAATTGGAAATGCAGATTGGGAAAAATCTATGGATGAGGAGATGGTTGCACTTTATGGAAATGATACATGGAAGCTGGTTCCATTGCCCCAAGGAAAGAAACCCGTAGGCTAAAAGTGGGTTTACAAGATAAAGCACAATGCTGATGGTAGCATAAGCAAGTACAAAGCACGATTGGTAGCAAAAGGATATGCACATACATATGGTATTGATTATGAGGAAACATTCATCCCTGTAGCTAAAAATCTATTGTTAGAACACTTTTTGCATTAGCTACAACAAAAGGATGGACTTTGCATTAGATGGATGTAAAGAATGCTTTCCTACATTGTGAGTTATAGAAAGAATTATACATGGACCATCCACAAGGATATGAAGATTCGAAGCATCCAGAATATGTTTGCAGGTTGCAAAAGGCTTTGTATGGGCTTAAGCAAGCTCCTCGTGCATGGCATGCAAGGATTGTTGATTACTTAACCACCATTGGGTTTTCTATGTGTGGTGCATATCATTCACTATATGTAGGGAAGGGTGATGATGGCATCACAATTGTGGCTATTTATGTTGATGACTTCATTGTAGGTGGTGATAGTGAAGAAAAATCTTGTTGTGCTGCGCTATTTCTTGGGCATTGAGTTTATACATACAGAAACAAGTATATGGAGGTCACAAAGGCAATGTGCCTTGAACACTATGCCATTAGATCATAATTTGAAGTTGGATACTACATTAGGTGAAGCATTGGAAAATACCACTATGTATAGGAAAATTGTGGGAAGTTTGGTATATCTCACAATTACAAGGCAGTCATATGCTCATTTTGCAGAGGATAATGTGGAAAAAAATTTGCAAATTTCTAGTTTTATCAACTATACAGTGGTCGGTTTACTCCTTGATACACTTATTCATTGGTGTTTGGACTCTTCTAGCTCCATTCTATTCAGTTCTCTACCATCATGGCATCAGGGGTCTTAGGAACATCTGGCAGATCAGGGTCTAGTGCTAGTGTTTTGAGGAGGAGCTATAACTTGCACGGAAAAGACCATTTTGAGATCCAAAAATTTGATGGCACAAACTTTTTTCTATGGAAGAATCAGATTAAAGATGTATTGATTCAAAGGAGGAAATGAAAGCCAATAAATGGGATTTCAAAGAAGCTTGCTGACATGGATGAAGATGATTGGGATGAGTTAGATGAAATGGCTAGGTCTACCATTCATTTGCACCTCACAGATAATGTTTACTTTACAGTATTAGATTGTGAAAGTGTAGAGGAGCTTTGGAAGAAGTTATGCAATACATATGGAAAAGAGATGGCATCAAATAAAGTGTATCTAATGAGAAAATTATATGACCTTCACATGAAGGACACAGATAGCGGTGCTGCTCATCTAAATGAGTTTGATGCTATATTCTCCCAATTATAGGCTCAAAAAACGGATATGGATAATGAAATGAAAGCAATATTGCTATTCTGCACCTTGCTGTCATCATGGGATATGTTTTGCACAACTATTAGCAATAGTGCACTTGGTGGTAAACTCGTCTATGATGACATATGTGGAGTACTCTTGAATGAGGAGATTCATAGAAACTCTATGGTTGGCACTCAGAGTGGACATGCATATAATGTTCTTGATTCTTACGAAGGAAAGAATTAGCAATGTGGTAGGAACAAGAACAAGGAAAAGAATGGTCAACAAAATAAGAGTAGAAGTAAATCAAGGAAGAGGGATATCAAATGCCATTATTATCATAAGAAAGGACACATTTGAAGAAATTAATGCTATTTCTAATGATGCTAATGTTTTGAGACTTGATAATACTGAGCCAACTGAGGCTCTTATGGCTGATTCTCTTTCCCACACGTGGCTACTAGATTCTGGTGCTTCTTTCCATGTGACACCACACAAAGAATGGTTCTCTAATTATGAAGCAAAGTCTCTTGGTACCATGAGACTTGGTGACTCTTACCAATGTGACATTGTGGGGATTGGAGATGTGGTTGTGGAGTTCATTGATGGTTCAAATTTTAATATGCATAATGTACACCATGTACCTCATTTCTCACTTTATCCTTTATTTGTATCATAGAAAGAACACTTGTTAGTTGTTATTGAACAGCCTATGGCTTGTATTTGGCATGGTTTTTTGGGCCATATATCTCGTAGTGGAATGGAAAATCTTTCTCGTTATGGCTACTTACCTGTGTTATATTTCTCTGATTTTTCATTTTGTGAACATTGTCAATATGGAAAGCAAACTAGAAATGTGCATAGAACGCACATTGACTCTTCAATTCAACCTTTAGATCTCGTTCATACAGATGTGTGTGGTCCTATGCCCACTAGGTCCTTAGGTGGTTCTCTTTACTTTGTCACTTTCATAGATGATGCTAGTAGAAAAGTTTGGGTATATCCTATCAAATCAAAGGATGAGGTATTCCCTACTTTCAAAAAATTGGCTTACTTCAGTTGAGCTTGAAAAAGGAACTAAGCTTAAGGCTTTACCTTTAGATAATAGGGGTGAGTATACCTCACATGAGTTCAAGCTTTTCTATCAGTTTAGGGGGATTTGTAGAGAGTTTATAGCTCCTTATACCCCAGTACCGAATGTTGTAGCTGAAAGGATGAATAGAGCTATTCAAGATAGATTATTTTCTATGTTGCATCATGCAAACCTCTCACAAGGATTTTGGGCAGAGGCAATATTGACTACAGTTCATGTGATTCACCTTTCACCGAGTATTCCCAAAGGCTTGAAAGTGGCACAAGAGTTATGGACAAGGAAGCAACCATATTATGATCATCTTCAAGTTTTCGGGTATGAAGCATATGTTCATATACCCAAGAATCTTAGACAAAAGTTGGACCATAACTTTCAAAGAAATGCATTTTTCTAGGATATGGTCGAGAAGGATAGTTTGGATATCACTTATGGGATCTTGAAACACGGTCAGTGATCAGAAGTAGTGATGTCATTCTCAATGAGTCTAAGATGCATAAACAACCCATTGAAGAGGTTGAAGTGAGAAGAGTGGTTTTTCAGGATACTAGTCCTCCAATTAGCATGCATAAAAAATGCTGCACATAGTGATGTTCAAGAGAATGTTTGATCAGATCAGTCTACACATGTTCCTGTTCAGCAACCATTGAGACGCTCTGCACGTGTCTCACATCCGCCTAATAGATATGTTCCAGGTTTAGATCTTGTTATGCTAACAGATGTTGGTGATCCCTCTTGCTACAAAGAGGCTATGCAGATAGAGGATCATGTCAAGTGGGAGCATGCCATGATGAGTGAGTTGGATTCTATTCACAAGAATGGTACTTGGGATTTAGTACCCTTGCCAAAGGGCAAGAAAGCTTTACCATGTAAATGGGTATATAAGCTAAAATTCACATCAAATAGTGCTTCTCCAAAGTATAAAGCATGACTTTTTGCAAAGGGTTTTAAGCAACAACATGGTGTTGATTTTGAGAAATCTTCTCTCGAGTGGTCAAGATGACTACCTTGTGCATGTTGCTTGGATTCATTGCAATGGAGGACTTAGAGCTATTCCAAATCGATGTGAAAACTGCTTTCTTGCATGGAGATCTTATAGAGGAGATCTATATGGAACAACTTGAGGGTTATGTAGTTCTTGGCAACGAAAGTCTAGTTTGTAAGCTCAAGAAGAGCTTGTATAGACAATCATACCAAAAGTCTGATGCTTTTATGAAGTCTCAAGGCTATTCTCGAGGTAATGAGGACCATTGTCTCTACACAAAGAGATGCTCAGATGGCAGCTTGATATGCTTGATAATTTATGTCGATGATATGTTGATTGTTGGGGAGTCATCTTATGACTTGTCAATTCTCAAAAACAAGTTGAGATAGACATTTGATATGAAGGATTTGGGGGACGCCAAACATATTATGGGCATGTACATTACTCGTGATAGGAGTAAAAGATGCATAGGCTTGTCTCAAAGTGAGTACATATCCAAAGTACTTCATAGGTTCAATATGTAGGGTGGAAAGGCATTGAGTACACCTTTACCCACATATGTGAAATTGAGAAAGGATGATTGTCCCAAATCAGATGAGGAAAAGGAATTCATGACCAAAATTCCCTATCAGTCTATTGTTGGTAGTCTCATGTGTGCTATGGTAGCTACGAGACCAGACATTGCATTTGCAATGGGACTTGTGAGCAGATATATGTCTAATCCTGGCAAGAAACATTGGGAAGCGATCAAGATGATTTTGAGATATCTTAGCGGCACTAAGGACAAGTGTCTATGCTTAGGTAGAGGGAAAGCATCCATTATTGGTTACACAGGTTCTAATTATGTTGGTTGTGTAGACAATCGTAAGTCTACATCAGGGTACATTTTTCATTTTTTCAGAGGTGCTATCTCTTGGGGATCCCGTCTTCAAGAATGTGTAATTGTTTCCACCATAGAAGTAGAGTATGTTGCAGCAAGTGAAGCATGTAAGGAAGCATTGTGGCTTTCTCGTCTTGCTTGGAAGATCAAAGAAAGTTACAATCCAAGTCATAGAAACATATCTTCATTGGCTATAATGAACAGTCTAAATCTTATATATTGTATGATCTTGAGAACCACTCCATCACTTTCTCAAAAGATGTCATATTCAATGAAGTTTCAACATACTAAACTAAAGGTCCAAGTGTAATTTTGAGTCCACCCATCTACACTTCAGAGGGGGACACCATCTTTTCTAATCAAAACACAGAAGCAAGTACTTCTCTCCAACCAAGAAGATCTCAAACGTTCATTGAAAAATAGAAACATAAACGAAGTCACTATGTAAATTATGCACTTATGCATCAGATTGAGCAGATTCCAGAGCCTTCCAACTATAAAGAAGCTCAAGGAAAACTTGAGTGGGAAGAAGCTATGCAAGTAGAGATGAATGCAATTGAAAAGAAAAAAAACTTGGAAACTTGTTCCTAAGCCTTCAGATCATCAAGTCATTGGATTTAAGTGGCTATACAAAGTCAAGTACAAATCAAATGGTACATTGGACAAGTATAAACAAAAGCACTGCATTCATTATGAAGAAACCTTTTCCCCCATTGCAAGGTTCCCAACTATAAGAATTGCAATAAGTCCACACTTCAAATAACCCATTTACCAAATTGATGTCAAAAGTGCTTTCGTCAATGGAGATCTTCAAGAAGAAGTATATGTTGCACAACCTAAAGATTTCAAGATCAAAGAAAAGGAAAATCACAGGTACAAGCTTCATAAAGCACTGTATAGAATTAACCAAGCTCCTAGGGCCTAGTATAACATAATATACAAGTTTTTCAAAGCTAAAGGATTTCGAAGGAGCAATGCCAATGCTAACTTATACATCTAGCAGAAAAAGTCCTTAGTTGTAGTAACCATCCTCTATGTAGATGACTTGATCTTAATAAGTTCAGATGAAGAATGCATCCATTCATCATCACACAGCTTCACCTTGAGTACTCTTTGATAGATCTTGGTCTAATTTACTACTTCTTAGGTATAGAGGTTTCACCAAAAAAAGAGGTAAATTCTTATCACAGAAGAAGTACTGCTCGGATCTTCTTTCTAGATATAACATGGACTAGTGTCACTCAGTATCTACACCACTTGATCCAAACATCAAGCTAACACTGGAGAATTCATCATCACTTGTGGATGTGCATACTTATTAATAGCTTCATGGCTCATTAATTTACCTAGCCAACACTCGACTAGATATTGCCTATGTAGTTGGGATATTCCATCAGTTTGCACGTAAGCCTCGTCAGACACATTGGGATGCTACTTAGAGACTACTTTGGTATCTTGCCCTTACCCGACATCATGGTCTTTGGTATAGAGGGGGCATTGAACTCATTGGATACTCCAATTTTAGACTGGGCTACTGATCCTAATTCTTGATGGTCTACTTCAGGATGCATATTCTTGCTTGCATTAGGACCCATCTCTTGGGCAAGTAAGAAGCAGCCTACAGTTGCTCTATCATCTATCGAGGCCGAGTACCAAGGATCCAGCTTAGCAACATGTGAGGCCATCTGGCTTTGAGGTTTATTATCTGGCATTGGTGTTTTGTATGTTACTCTAACATGCATTCGTATGGATAGGATTACTCTGACATGCATCTATACGGATATCCAGTTAGCCTTGGCCATTGTCAAGAATCCAGTGTTCCATGCTCAAACAAAGCACATTGAGATCTAGTACCATTTCCACGAGAAGCTCGTATCTCAAGAGATTACTCTAGACCGTTATACCTCTTAGGAGAACCTACTGGACATGTTTACAAAGGCTCTATCTCTAGTTCCACTTCAACACTTGGTGGACCTCTATAGCATTCATCCACTCCAAAATGGAGTTGTAGAGGGGGTGTTGATGATATGATTTTTCCTACAAAAATTACAATTGTATCTGTATGATTGCATCTCCATTTTGTATCTATGAGGCACTCCCATCCCAATTTATTTCCATTTTATATTGTATCTCTTTCGTGTTTGGGTACTTGGCCATTTGTGTCTACCTGTGTAATCATTCTCCTTCAAGGAGAATTATCCCACATTTGATGCACTTTAGAGAGTCCCCCTCCAACTCTATATAAGGAGGGCCTCTTCCCCCATTTGTACTTGGTTAGAAATTGAGGATCTTACTCCATGCTCTTGGAAAGGTCATTCTAATCCATGTGAGACCACACATTTCTTGGTCTACTCTTTTTAAGCCTCATACACTCTTTCATTTTGTGAGTACACTCTTCTTTTCATTTTATCTCTGCACATTTGCTCTCTACACCTTTCACATACCTGATTATCTGCATGCTTGACTTCCAATGAATTTGGCAAGGCTTATTAGAAAACATATCCTCCATTGGTTCCTACCATACTTCAAAGCCTAAGAAATAATGCATTAATCTCAAGTGTGTTATTTCAAATTCTAAACTCAGGGCATCTTTGATTTGCTAAAGAAGAGCATCATCATTTCCTCTAATCACAAGGTCATCTACATAGAGTACAAGCACAATTCTCTTCCCTCCTCTCTTTAGAACATACCAATTAGCATCAAAAGCATATCTTTTGAAATCTAAGCCCAAGAGATACTTATCTATCCATTGGTACCATGCTCTAGGGGCTTGTTTCAACACATATAATGCCTTTTTTAGCTTATATACATTGTTCTCCCACTGAGGAGCCTCAAACCCTAGAGGCTAAGATACATACACCTCCTCCTTGAGGTGTCCATTCAAGAATGCTGATTTGATATCCATGTGATAGATTGACCATCATTCATGCACAACATTAGCTAGTGCTAATCAGATACAAGACATCCTTAAAACTGTGGCAAATGATTCACCAAATTCAATCCCTTCAACTTGTGAGTGGCCTTTTGCAACAAGTATATCTTTGTACTTTTCCAAAGTACCATCAACCTTGTACTTTAGCTTCTAAATCCACTTGATGCCAATGACTTTGCACTTAAAGTATCGATCCACTAGCTCTCAAGTTCCATTCTTCATGATATTGTCATATTCTGTTTGCATGGTAGCCCTACAAATCAGATCGTGGAGTGCCTCTTCTGCATTAATTGGTTCCTTCACTTGTTCTTGAATGAGCTCAAAAATCACAGATGTATTTACAATATGGGTCCTTGCACTTCTTTGCTCCTCTATTCTTTGTGATTCCCTTGGTCAATCTACATTGTATTCTAGTGAATCTAGGAAGGGGTTTACATAATCATAGAGCTTCCTCACCCAATGTGGAAATGGCTTTTGTACTTGGGTGATGAGAGGTTGGTGACTTTCATTTGAAGATGATGCTTCATTTTCTTTTGTATAAGGGATAGCTCGTGGGCTAGGTACATATTGGATTGCCCCTTTGCTTGATCATAAAGTGGAAGCTCTCTATTCCTCCTGTGTTGAAGGTGGATCCTCCTCCTTAAAAGCCACATCATGACTTACCATGATCTTCTTATCCTCAAGGTCATAAAGCTTATGAGCCTTCTTATCCTTAGTATACCCTAACAAGATACATTTGATGCTTTTTTTATTAAAGCTTGTTCCTCTCCTTATCTAGATAACATCCACTTCCAAATACTTTGAAATGGAAAATCGGGGGCTTTCTACCAATGTAGACCTCTTGTGCAATCTTCCATCAAGTGCCTTGGTATAACTTTGATTCAAGATGTGGAAAACATTGTTGATAACCTCTACCCAAAATTGATTAGGGGAACCCTTTCCCTTCAACATGCACCTCCTCATCTCCATGATGGTTTGATTTTGATGTCATGTCACACCATATTGTTAAGGGCTATGTGCCATTGTGGGTTGATGCTTGTTTCCTTTTACTCTTGCTAAAATCTTCAAACTCAGTTGATGTAAACTCACCACCATCATCTGTCAATCTTGATTCTCAATCATAGATGATGATGCACCACTTGACATCTTCTCTCTTTTGTCATTGAAGCCTATGTGACCTTTGTGTTTCTGCTTTTGCCCCACTTAGAGCCTAGTGAGTGTTGGTGCAGAGCAATCAATAATTGAAGTTTTGGAAGACAAAGAATGAAGACAATTCCAGATTATAAAGCATGGAAGAAGAGTATATTCAGAAGTTGAAGGATATGTACACATATGTACATTAGTTCAGATATAGGTCACTTATACTTATGAACAGTCATAAGCTTGTAAATATATGCCTATAAATACTATGAAAAATGTCGGGGCAAGTATGAGAGATCATGAGAATAGAGCATTGAAGAGTTGTAAATGAGATTAGACCTCCTAGAAGTGAGTTGAAGTCTCTCATCACTCAGTTGTAATTTTTCTAAGAAATAGAAGGAAAGTTGCACCCGATGTTTCTGTGTTTGCTCTTTCTGTAGTAGATCAATTGTGGAATGCTTTTGTACAAGTCTAAGTCTAGAGTTGATCGAACTCTGTACAAAGTTTTAGCTTCCAATTGTGATCACGCGAAGAGAATTAAGTGTAGGAACATTTGTATGTGAAGAGTGTTCACTGGTTCCTGAAACAGGCACAAAATTTGATCTAAATGTTTTGGTCAGTTCTCCCTCTATAGTTTAAATTTTTGAGAAAACAAGCACTCAATCTTTAAGTTGGAAGGTAAGCTACTCATGTCTAAAAGTATTTGCTTAAACGAGTTCTAGATTAAGAGAACCATGTGTTAAAAGTTAGGGGTGTCTGAATCGACTTCTCAGAAGTACAGTTTCAGACATAGGTGTCTTGTTAAGCTGATTTCTCAAGTTATACTCAATCTTTTGAGATAATTCAACTTGGAGAAGGTGCGCAATCTTTAGGCGACACCTTGTACAAAGTTTTATCAAAAACTTTACACATTTACTCAGTCAATTAGAGAGATATGTGCAGCAGACTTTCTGAGTGATCTTCTTCTTCACAGTTTGTTCAAGAATTTGACAAATGGTTATTGATCCTTTAAATTGGTGAAGGTTTTGACTTATTCTTGATATAGAGGTGCTCTAATTTCAAGAGTAGGTTATTCTTTTGGAGATTAACACTCTCCATCAGTGGTATCAGAGTCAGAGCAAGAATCATCTGAATTGAAGAAAGGAGGATCCCGACTGCTGAAGGTGTGAAGAATTCAACATTTGAAGGTTCAAAAGGTGAAAGTTCAAAGGCAAAGATTCAGAAAGAGGTCATACGACATCAAGAAAGACAAAAGGAGTGTCATTCGAAGTAAAGGTAACCTTATACTTTATAAAGCTTGAAGGATTCAATACACAGGTGAAGAAAGGATGGGAGATTCTCTTCAGATAGAGAAATTGGATAGAGAAAACTATCCTGCATGGTCAATGAGGATGGAAGCTCATCTAATGAGCAAAGATTTGATAGCCTACATTACAGGTGAAGAAGAAAAGCCACGGTTCAGAGATCCTAGTGTTCCAACTAGGGAAGAATTAACAGAATTGAAGACATGGATGAAGAAAGATGCTCATGCAAGGAGCATTATCTATATGGCAGTAAATGATTACTTGCTACCTCATATTAGAGGTCTTGAAAGTGCAAGTGATATTTGGAATGCTTTGGAGGAGCATTTCCAAAACACTACAAAGTCAAGGAAGGCATCCTTGTGGGCAGAATTTACTACTTTCAAGAAGAAGGCCTCTCAATCCATTTCAGATTATGTAACAAGAATGAAAGATATTGCAGATGCATTAGGAGTTGTTGATGAAGACATTGAGGAGGATAAATTGGTAAGGCAGATCCTTACAGGTTTGAGAGGTGATGACAAATGGAAGCCATTCATTTTGTCTACTGAATTATCACTTGATCATTTCACTCTTGATTTAAATCAATTGTTAGGTCACATGCTAACCTTTGAGCAGGATGTCAAAGGTGATGGTGACAAAAATGAAGGTCATGCATTGTATTCTAAAGATAAGAAGAAAGCTTACAAAGGAAAGCAAGAAGGCACAACTAGTCAAGCCAATTTCCTAAGAGGAAGAGGAGGTGGCAAAGGAAGAGGAAGAGGCAGAAATAACAAAGATGGAGTCAAAGCTTGCTGGATTTGTGGTAAGACAAATCACTTAGCTAATGATTGTTGGCATAATACTCAGAGTAATGGTGGATATAATCAGAACTATAATTCAAGAGGAAGAGGTGGCAGAAGTTCAAGAGGTAATTTCAGAGGAAGAGGTAGTAAGGGATACTTTGGAAGAAATGCAGGTAGAGGATCCAAAGTCAACAATACAATAATACCTACTACAATTATGCTTCAGATCAGAAGGAGGATTCAACATTGATAATGAATGCAACTTGTGAAAGGCAGAGTGAAGATCAGAGAGTCTTCTATATTGACTCAGGGTGTAGCAATCACCTGAGTGGTAACATAGCATTGATGACTGATTTGGAAAATAAGGTATCTAATCATGTTGTTCAAACAGGTGACAATACAAAGCACAATGTGAAGTCAATTGGATCAGTGAAGGCCAAGGATGGTAGCACCTTATTGAGTAAGGTCTTGTATGTTCCTACAATTCCTAAAAATCTGATAAGTGTAGGACAAATTGTTGAAAAAGGTTATGAAGTGAGGTTCACTAATGAAGGAGTGTTTGTGGAAGACCCTAGCAATGGGTATAAACAAATTGTTTCAGGGAAGAAAGAAGGAAGATTGTTCACATTGAAGATTCAAGGCAATGTTGGTCATGCCTTGTTCACTTATGGAGGACAAAAGATCTCAGAGTTAGATCTTTGGCACAAGAGGCTTGGACACTTCAATGAAAGAGGTATCAAAGACATGATTAACAATGGTTCAGTGCTTGGATTGCCTAATGTTGCAGGTCAACATATGACATACAGATGTGAGGCATGTCAATTAGGTAAGGCTCATAAGCAATCCTATTCCAAGCATGGTTTTATGTATTCAAAAAAGCTTGAGTTGGTACACACAGATGTGTGGGGACCATCAAAAGATTTCAATATCAATGGCTCAAGATACTATGTGATTTATGTTGATGATGCCACCAGATGGATCACTATCTATGTGATCAAAGATAAGTCAGAAGTGTTTAATACTTTTAAACACTACCATATGTATGCAGAAAGAATTACAGGTCATAAGTTGAAAAGATTAAGGTCAGATGGAGGGGGAGAGTATTTCTCTAATGAATTCAGTGATTACTTATGGAATGCAGGTATAAAGAGGAAAATTACTTGCAGGTACTCTCCTCAACAAAATGGTGTAGCAAAAAGGAGGAATAGAACTCTTGTTGAGTTTGCAAGGTCTATGTTAAAGGAGAAAAATTGCCCTAATTATTTGTGGGCTGAGGCTGTAAACACAGCTACTTATCTAGTCAATAGACTACCATGTAAAGCCTTGCAGGGTATGACACCTTATGAAGCTTGGTGGGGTAAGAGACCTACCTTGGATCATTGCAAAGTATTTGGGTGTTTGGCATATGCATATGTGCCATCTCAATTAAGGCATAAATTGGAGCCTAAAGCTGAAAGGTATGTGTTCATTGGTTATGATGATAAGCAGATGGGGTACAGGTTGTGGAGTCCATCCACAAAACATTTCCTTGTATCAAAGGATGTTACATTTGATGAGCAAGGTACTTGGTATGCAGAAATGAAGTGCAGGTTGAAGTTTGAGAAATGCCTAGATTTGATCCTGAGTGTGATGAACCAGAAACCTCAAGAAGTGGAGAGCTCAGAAGGTCATCAAGACAGAAGTGGCAACCTACAAGGTATAGCTATGATACTTCTTTTTTTTGGCTACAAAGGATTATGCTTACATGATAAAGGTAGATGAAGACCCTTCTACATATGAAGAGGCAAAAGGTAAAGAAAATTGGGAAAAAGCTATGCAGGAAGAATATGATGCATTGATGGAGAATCGGACTTGGGATTTGGTTCCCAAACCAAATAGCCAGAAGATCATTGGGTGCAAATGGGTCTACAAGACTAAGAGATTTGCAGATGGAAGTGTGTCTAGGTACAAAGCTAGACTGGTTGTGAAGGGGTTTGCTCAGACATATGGTATTGACTATGATGAGACCTATAGTCCTATGGCAAAAATGACAACCATCAGGACACTCATAGCTATTGCAGCATGCAAAGGTTGGAAGTTATGTCAATTAGATGTGAAGAATGCATTTTTGAATGGTTATATTTCAGATGATGTTTTCATGGAGCAACCTCAAGGATTCACAGATGGAAGATATCCAGATCATGTGTGTAAGCTTAAGAAAGCCTTGTATGGCTTGAAGCAGGCCCCAAGGGCATGGAACTATAGACTTGTGAAGTTCTTGAAAGAACTTGGTTTTCAAGTGTCTAAAGCAGATAGTAGCTTGCTTGTCAAAGCAAGTGATGATGGATTCATTTACATGTGCATATATGTTGATGACATAATTCTTACAGGTACAGATGAGAAAGGCATTCAAAGTCTAAAGAAGCAAATGGAGAAAGAGTTCAAGATCAGTGACTTGGGAGACTTGTCATACTTTTTGGGCATGGAGATCTCATACACTCAACATGGAGTGTATGTAACTCAAGAAAGGTATTTGAAGAACTTGTTAATCAAGTTTAAAATGAATGATTGCAGGATAGCACCTACTCCAATGGAGGTGAATCACAAATTGAGCAGATATGGTGGAGAAGAGTTCAAGGATATGAAGCTCTATCAGAGTTTGGTGGGTAGCTTGATTTATGCTACATTAACAAGGCCTGATTTATCATATGCAGTTGGGGTTTTATCTCAATTCATGCATTGTCCTAGGAAGGAACATTGGATTGCAAGTCAAAGAGTGTTGAGGTACATTAAGGGTACACTCAAAGAAGGTTTGTATTATGGTTTTACATTAGATACAAACATCAAGATTTATAGTGATGCAAATTGGGCAGGTAATCCAGATGATAGAAAGTCAACTTATGGATACATGTGTTATGTGGGAGATAAGTTAATCTCTTGGTGCTCAAAGAAGCAACATACAGTTGCTTTGTCATCTACAGAAGCTCAGTACAAAGGCATGGTTGAAGCTGAAAAGGAAGTAATATGGCTTAAGACTCTCATGAAGAGTTTTGACACTATACAGGGCATACCTATCATTTATGGAGATAACATGAGTTCATTGTATTTAGCTGCTAACCCTGTTTTCCATGCCAGGACCAAACACATTGAGATTCAGTATCACTTTCTAAGAGAGAAGGTGATGGATAAAGAGATTGAAGTCATACATACTTCAACAAAAAGATCAGATAGCTGATATGCTAACCAAAAGCTTGGATGGACCAAAGCTACAGAGATTCAAGGACATGGCAGGCATAAAGAAGATAGAGAAAACCTCAATTAATGATTGAGGGGAAGCTGTTGGTGCAGAGCAATCAATAATTGAAGTTTTGGAAGACAAAGAATGAAGAAAAGTCCAGATTATGAAGCATGGAAGAAGAGTATATTCAGAAGTTGAAGGATATGTACACATATGTACATTAGTTCAGATATAGGTCTTTATACTTATGAACAGTCATAAGCTTGTAAATATATGCCTATAAATACTATGAAAAATGTCGGGGCAAGTATGAGAGATCATGAGAATAGAGTATTGAAGAGTTGTAAATGAGATTAGACCTCCTAGAAGTGAGTTGAAGTCTCTCATCACTCAGTTGTAATTTTTCTAAGAAATAGAAGGAAAGTTGCGCCCGATGTTTCTGTGTTTGCTCTTTCTGTAGTAGATCAATTGTGAAATGCTTTTGTACAAGTCTAAGTCTAGAGTTGATCGACCTCTGTACAAAGTTTTAGCTTCCAATTGTGATCAGGCGAAGAGAATTAAGTGTAGGAACATTTGTATGTGAAGAGTGTTCACTGGTTCCTGAAACAGGCGCAAAATTTGATCTAAATGTTTTGGTCAGTTCTCCCTCTACAATTTAAAGTTTTGAGCAAACAAGCACTCAATCTTTAAGTTGGAAGGTAAGCTACTCATGGCTAAAAGCATTTGCTTAAACGGGTTCTAGATTAAGAGAACCATGTGCTAAAAGTTAGGGGTGTCTGAATCGACTTCTCAGAAGTACAGTTTCAGACATAGGTGTCTTGTTAAGCTGATTTCTCAAGCTATACTCAATCTTTTGAGATAATTCAACTTGGAGAAGGTGCGCAATCTTTAGGCGACACCTTGTGCAAAGTTTTATCAAAAACTTTACACATTTACTCAGTCAATTAGAGAGATATGTGCAGCAGACTTTCTGAGTGATCTTCTTCTTCACAGTTTGTTCAAGAATTTGACAAATGGTTATTGATCCTTTAAATTGGTGAAGGTTTTGACTTATTCTTGATATAGAGGTGCTCTAATTTCAAGAGTAGGTTATTCTTTTGGAGATTAACACTCTCCATCAGTGAGCTCAGATACCATGTACAAAATAATAGCATAACAAAATAGACCAATAGATAGAGTTGAGAAAAAGGATAGGCAAAGAAAGATGCAGTCTAAGAGTGAGAGAACCTCAAACTCTCAAATTGCCAAGTGTAATGCAGCTACAAAGATGGTGTTCTCCACTTGTGCATTCCCATTGTGAAGCTTACTTGGCAATCCAGAAAGAATCCAGATAAAGGTCTTACTAGTGTGTAATGCTATGAGAATCTACACATGGACCATGCTTATATAGCTTTCATAAAGGGAGTCAGTATAGATAAACATTGCCTGGAGAGACAAAAAAGCCAGCAAAATATACGATCCAACAATAACTCCATGACCAAAAGTCCTATCATCTCAACTCTACAAACCAAGGGGATACACCCCCTCGACCCTATGGAAGGAGGAAACTCCCCCTCTGCACCCCACCCATTAAGGTTCTATGGGAAACTGCATGATGCCACAAGGCATTTATTTTTTCCCTGAATGAATACCAATGGTACATAAGTTTATGCCCTACCTATCCTTATGGCTAGGCTTACAAAGACATCTATTACCATCAATGATCACAATAAACCCCATCTAGCTTGGAAGTTAGGGTTCCACAAATGTTCGAGCTCTCAAAATGGCTTCTCTTAGGCTAAGAGAACACCATGAACTTTAAACACCATGGGCTTCTTTGTGTGCCACAAAGATCTCTCTCTCGATTGAGAGAGGTGGCATAGCTCCAAAGGAGGAGCGATGGATCTAATATACTACTCAACTTGATTATGTACTCAAAAACAATCTTCAAAAATGCTAATGTTTTTTCTTCTAGTAAATTGATGGGCATGTCAAACTCAACAATCTCCATCACTCAAGACCAAAACATAGTCACTATCGATAATTGTTGGTATGTGATGTGCAATTGTGATAATAGTGCAACTGCTCAGCTCCTTCTTGATGGCGTGTTGAATGGGACCACAACTAAGCATATGTGGTGAACTTATACAAGAAGTGGCCGCCAATCACTTTACAAAAGCTAAAGATCATATGCCAACAAATGTGTGCAATCACTTTGATATGCATTGAATGTTGGGATGAAGGTTCTCTACCAAGTGCTTAGATGCATATGACAATGAACATGAAAGATAGGTGTAGTGATTGAGTGCACTACCAACTAATGATGAACATCACGACATAGACTCAGGTATAGATTTTATTCTTAAACAACAACCAAACTGAAAATTAAATGGTGATATATCAAGGCATCTTCATAAATGGTACAAAATGAGGTATGTTTCATCACATTCTGAGTGAAAAAAGCACCTGTAGAGCTGGTGATGCTTGCTAGCATTTGATTGGCTTTATTTTAGGGGAAGCTTCTTGGAAGTTTTAAAGCAAGAGCAATTTGAAGCAAAGATTTTGGGAGGAAGGGGATGCAAGACAATCAACTTTGGTGACCCTTAAACTTGTAGTGGAAGGCGTGGAGTCGCCTCTTTTGAGTGAATCAAAGCAAATGTCCCATGCCTTAAAACCATGCGCCTTCCAAGATGCATCATTGGGCGACCCTCACCCAAGGCAACTCTCCTCCTGGGCGACCCACCTCCTGGGCGACCCACCTCCTGGGCGACCCTCACCCTTAGGCGACCCCCACCTCCTAGGCGACCCACCTCCTAGGCGACCCTCACCCTTTATCCTCCCAAAACTCCAACTTGGCGACCTCTTCGGCCTTAGAACCTCCTACCACCCATGTGGGGTGATGCAATTGGGCGACCACCATTTTGAGATATGTGCAAATTAAGGCGACAACCTTCAACCTTTCCCCTCCACCTACTCAATCTACTACCAAGGCGACCATGTGAAGTGCATCAACCTGAACTTCTAAACTCCATAATCAGGTGACTACTATTTTATGAAGGAATATCAAATTGGGTGACTACGGACTTAGTATAGGCCACCATGAGCTACTTGGGCGGCAAATGACGGGCGGAGCATATTTTGTCAGTAATGTGTCAGAATGAAAAATAATGCAGGGAATATTGCCACTTAGCTTTGGCAGTGTCAGAAGCTAAAATTGGGGGCCTTATTGAAGTTGGCTACCAGAGCCAAAATTAGTCCTCTCCTCCACCTCTTGACCACCACTTTGGCGCGTGCGGCACTTAAGGCTTGATTTGGCAGGGCCACCCTTGGCCACTCTGGAGTCTATATAAACAGATGTTTGGCACCCATTTGGGGTAATCTGAATCGTGTGGGCTATTGCGTATCATGACTATCATCATTTGTTGATGCTAGTTGAGGCTATTTTTTTGGTCTACTCTCTGCACTCTGTTGCTACAGGCACACTGTGGGAGGTCACTCTGTGATGAGTATACAGAGCGTGGGCCTCCAGTGGAGTTGGTGATTAGCATTACAGGGTGATTGAGTGGCTTGGATCTAGTCATTGGCATGCATCGGTGAATTTCTTCAGGATCAAGTCATCATCTTTATTGTATTCACTTTGTTGGTCTCACTCTTGTATTGTTGCTAGTTAGTTTTGGAATGGCATGCTAGCCCACTGTTACATCCTTTTGTAGTATTTTAGCTCTCTGTAATCATTTTCAAAGTTACGAAGTGATTTCCTCTTTCAAGAGCACTTGTCATTGATCCTTTCTCTATAACTGTACATTTTCACTTCTATTGGTTTCTCTGTTATCAGTGAAGGTACCTGCACACAAGAATGTCACAGGGTATACTTCCCTAAGGAGAACCCCCCTTGAGTAGACGGAGTACTGGAAATGTATACAATTTGATATTGTTGAAAGTGGATACCCCGGTACCTCCTCTACAGTTTGGCACGCCCGGTGGGACCCTTGCATTTTTGTGTGAGGTATCTAGTGTGCGCTATATAGTTGTTGTTGCATTAATTTCTTGATTTTTGCATTCTGTGAGTGGGTACATGACCCACACTCGAGTAGACAGAGAGCCCCTTCGTGTACAAAGGAGCCTCAAGAAGTCAGCTCTACCTTCGGCTAGTACCCCGCTACCTTTAAATTTTTCTATCGAATTGGATTCTACCCCGCTTTCAAAAGAGAAGCTAAGGAGGACCTTAGATTTTTCCGCTGATACTTCAGAAGAAGCACCAGTGCCAATGGAGGAACTTTCTCATTTACTCTCTAGGTTGAACATCAAGTTCCCTACATTTAAGGGATTGGCTTATGAGGATGCGGATGACCACGTGAGGAGATTTGTCTCATTATGCCGTGGATGAGGATTGCAAAACCGAGAGGATGCAATGTTGGTACTCTTCCCATCTACATTGGAAGGCCTTGCAGACAAATGGTATAGTCAATATGCAGACGGACACTTCACTACATGGGAGGCACTGAAGATGGCATTCTCGCAGACATTCTGACCAAGCAACTCCTCTGAAAGAGCTCTAGATCAGCTAGAGAACCTAAAATTGAGATCAGGTGAATCCTTTCATGAACTTCACACTAGAACAAAAGCACTTGTTTCACGTCTGCCACATGCTCCAGGTGATTTCTTGGTAAAAAAATGGATAGAGAAAGCTCTGCCCAAGTCATCTCAGCAGAAGCTTCGTGAATCTCTTAGATTGGATGCAACACTTGATGATTTTGTTGCAACTGCCTCGCGCATTGAGGAGGCTAGATTACATTTTGAAGGGGAGGCCCAACCAAATTATGCATCAGACTTGGATCCTATCGGGCAACTCAGGAAGGAGTTGGAAGCCTTACAAATGCAGCAAAGTCGCCAAGAAGAGAAGGTCGTGCCGCCGCCCCCGCCCCACACTGTTGATGAAGTAGCTCAACTTCGTCGTGAGCTCGAAGATTTGCGGGCTACACAAGACATACGAAGACAGGTTTGGTGTACAATATGTAGCAATAATGGACATTCCAATGTTAATTTTCCTAACAAGGTCAGTTGTCAATTCTGTGGCAAAGATGGTCATGAAGCTAGAGACTGCTACTACCTCAAGGGAGCACAACAACGAGATAACCATCAAGCTTTGGATTCCTATTATGCTAGTACTTCAAATGCACCTAATAGAGAAGAGACCCGTCCAAATCGGCCTAGATATAATAGGCCACTCATGTGTTATCGTTGTGGTGAGTATGGCCATATGCAGAACAAGTGCTCCCTATTAGAAGGTGCACCTCCCTGTCAGCATTGTCCAGATGTTAAGGATCACTACACCAGAGATTGCCCAAGGAGCCGCCCTCCTCCAATTCACCTGATTGCAGTCTCCCCACAAGTAGAAGGTATGACCGCTCAGTCTTATGCTGTTTCATCTTCGTCAATGCCAATGATGACTACAGCCAGGCAAGCGGCAGTAGCCTATAGGGAGGAACAACAAGGACTCAAAGATAGAGATGAGGAAAAGAAGGTGGGATGGAAGGACCAAGCAGACATTGAAGGAGCTTATGAGAGGGTGACTACTTTGCTAAAAGATCAACCAACAAGTCCTCACAAAGACACACAAGAGGTGAATGTTGAGGAAATCCTGAGAGGTATTCATCATAAAATTAGTCTGTACCAACTCATAAAGATGGATTCAAAAGTAAGAAGTGATTTGTTGAAGATTATACACTCTGCATGCTTGTGCCCACCTCCTAGCATAGATGGTTTTATGGTTGACTTTCCTCCTGCACCCTTGGCTGATTATCAGAGCTCAAGATTATCTGTTTTTATAAAGGATGAAGCTCTCACAGGTGTTATCATAGATGGAGGTTCCGGCATCAATTTGATGCCAGATTTCACCATGAAGAAACTAAAATTGAATCCCACGAAGGCAGCACCCTTCACAATTACATTAGCACATCAACGTCGGGTTGCACCACTTGGCATTGTTGAAAAGGTACTTATGATAGTGCAGGGTTGTCACTTTGTTCTAGATTGTTGTCATTTCCCTGCCACAGGAGACCTCATACCCTCTACTCTTGGGAAGGCCTTGGCTAAGGCAAGCAAAGGCTCTACAGGATTGGGGAAAGAACAAGTTATGGATTTCCACATATACTAACAATCAATTACAGATACATTTGGAAGAAGGATCAGACATCAACAAGGCTACTGGGTATATAATGGACACTCAGGTAATGCCCTCTGAAGATGATACCCTATTAAATTGGATGATGTGGAGTACAGAATGCTGCACAGTGGAGATATGTGAAGTAAATGAGGATTTTATAGAAGGAGCCCAAGGAGGCCAGAAAGAGGAAAAAATTGATGTTTTTCACTTGAACAGTATGGAAGAGAGTAAGATATGTGATCGCAAGAAACTAGAGGAAGAAGCAAAAATTGGGCACCATGAGGCCCAAATTAGGCACCTCGCTCATATTGGGCACCAAAAAGCCCAAGTTGGGCACCTAGCTGGTGGTGGCCCAAGTGGGCGACAGGAGGCCCAAGGTGGTGGCCCAAGTGGGCGACAGGAGGCCCAAGGTGGTGGCCAAGTGGGCGACAGGAGGCCCAAGGTGGTGGCCCAAGTGGGCGACAGGAGGCCCAAGTTGTGCACTTAGCCAATAGTGGCCAAAATGGGCCAATCCTTCCTCTGGAACTCACTACTTCTCTGAAGCAAGGTAGTCGAGCTTATCTTTTGCAAGCACCTCCCGAAGGACCGAAACCACTTATTGGGCCAGTAGACCCAGATAGTCAAAATTTGACAATAGGCGCCACTACAATGATATGTAAGGAAAAGACAGGTAAACATGAAAAATTGGATGATTTTATGCTTGCAAGACCAGAAAGTGACAAAGTTTTGCCTGCATCTGAGGAGGCTAATTTTGACCTTCAAGAACTCCCATTTTCAAATATACCTTTAGGATGGATCAAGGAACAGATTGTGGATCATAAATTGAACTCCGCTCCTGCATACAATGGGGATGAATTTTCAAGTAAGTCCAATTCTGAAAAGTTTGTTCAAGAAGTAAATCTTGGAGATGAAGAGAACCCTCAAATAGTTCACTTGGCCTCTTGGTTATGGCATTATCCCTCTTTACTACAGAAGGTAACTTCTCTACTTTTTTCCTATAAAAATGTCTTCGCATGGTCCTACAAAGACCTAACAGGGATACCAGAGGAGCTTGGATTACATCGAATACCCTTAATTGAAGGAGCTTCACCTACAAGAAGCAGGCCTTATCAACTCAATCCAAAGTATGCAGAGGCAGTAAAGCTAGAAATAACAAAACTAGAAGAGGCAGGTATTATTGTTCCAGTAGAACATTCAAGGTGGCTTTCTTCCATGGTCATTGTACCAAAGAAAAATAGTGGCAAAATAAGAGTATGCGTTGATTTTCGTGCTTTAAATAAGGTGACTATTCAATATGGCTTTCCTCAACCATTCACAGAGCAGGTGCTTGAAGAAGTAGCTGGACACACCCTATATAGTTTTCTTGATGGTTTCAGTGGCTACAACTAGATAGTGATTCATCCTGAAGATAGAGACAAAACGGCCTTTGTTACTCCATGGGGCACTTATGTTTATACCCGCATGGCTTTTGGCTTGAAAAATGCACCAGCTTCCTTTAATAGAACAATGTATCTGATACTAGGGAAATGGTTAACCACCTTTCTGCGCATTTTTATGGATGATTTTTCAGTGTTTTCAAGCACGGATAGGAAAGCAATAGTTCAAGATTTCCATGATCACTTGGAAAATTTGAAGGAAATCTTCGAGCAGTGTCTCAAAACAGGTTTGAAGTTAAATCCTGCTAAATGTCATTTTTTGGTCACTAAAGGCACTCTCCTTGGTCATATAGTATCGGCTGAAGGGATAACTGTTGATCCGGCAAAGATCACTGCTATCCTCTCCATGTCGATTCCACGAACTCCAAAGGAAGTACAAAGTTTTTTAGGCCATGCAGGATACCATAGACGATTTATCAGAATGTATTCAGAAATAGCTAAACCCTTGTCCAGGCTTACAAGTAAGAAGGTTCCTTTCTCATGGAGCCCTGAAGCTGAGAAAGCATTTTGCGAACTAAAATTGAGGCTGCGTACTGCTCCACTTTTAACTGTTCCTAATTGGTCATTAGAGTTCCATGTGCATACAGATGCTAGTCTTCATGTAGTTGGAGCAGTCTTGGCTCAACCATCATCACATAAGGTAGACCAACCTATCGCCTATGCTAGCAGATTGCTTACCAAAGCAGAAAGGAACTACAGCACTACCGAAAGGGAAGGTTTCGCTATCGTATTCGCTCTTCAAAAATTTCGGCATTACCTCCTAGGTGTGCATTTTATTGTCATATCTGATCATCAGCCTTTGAAGTACTTGATTAACAAGCCTAGAGTAGCTGGAAGGATTTGGCGATGGTTATTGCTATTTCAAGAATTTGATTTTGATATTCATATTAAGCCAGGGAAAGAGCACTATATGGCGGATCAGGTATCAAGGACTGCTCTGAGTGAAAAGGCAACAGGTATTAATGATGAACTGGTGGATAGTACTCTTTTTCTGGTCGCAATGCAAACCGATTGGTATGATGGAATTCTTCAGTTCCTCTCAATTGGAAAATTCCCCAACTATCTAACACCATTAGAAAAGAGGAAATTACTGCTTAAGTCCAAATCTTACTCACTCATAGATGGAAATTTATATAAATATTGTCATGACGGTATCTTGAGAAAGTGTGTTTTTCCAGAAGAAGTAAACTTTTTGCTTGAAGCAGCACACAACGAAGGGCATATGAAGGGAGAGGATTTGGCTCACAAAATTATCCACAAGGGACTATGGTGGCCTCAGATATACAAAGATGCAATCAAATTCGCTAAGGGGTGCGACATCTGCCAGAGATGTGCTCCTAAGCCAACCAAATTGAATTTTCAACCATTAGTCGTCTCCACAGGATGGCTACCTTTTGAACGATGGGGTCTTGATTTTATTGGTCCGATCAGTCCAACTGGTCAACTTGGGAGTAAGAAATATATTATGATGGCCACATGTTATGCAACTAAGTGGATAGGAGCTAAAGCCACTACAGATTGCACGGCCTTGACAGTGGCTAAGTTTTTGTTTAAACGTATTTTCTCAAGATTCGGTTGCCCACTTGAAATTACTAGTGATAGAGGCACTCACTTTGTAAATCAGTTGCTCCAATTCGTCTTTGATAGGTATAAAATCTTTCACAAAAAGTCATGTGCTTACTATCCAAGGGCAAATGGCCAAGCGGAAAGCTCTAACAAAATTTTGATTGGGCTCTTATGCAAATTATCCTTTGATCATCAAAGTTCTTGGCCACAAGCATTAATCGGTGCAATTTGGGCTTTCCGAACTACTAGAAGGGGAACCACTTGCGAGAGTCCATTCCGCTTAGTATATGGTAAAGAGGCCTTGGCACCATTCAAATTTATTATCAGGAAGGAAATTGGAGCGAGAACCATTGGAATTGAGCCTCCCATTAGAAGACTTGTGGCATTGGAAGAATATAGGGAAGCAGCGATGAGGAAACTGCAGGTAAAGCAAGAGGAACACAAAAGGTTGCATGATAGGTATCTAAGGACTAATGAGGTACAGGAAGGATCTTTGGTCTTGGTGCATCAGATCCCGTCAACATCCACCAAACTGGCACCTAAATGGATAGGACCCTTCAAGGTGATAAAGGTATTACCACAAGGAGCAGTTGATTTAGAGGACTTGCAAGGTGAAAGGATGCCCCTGATCAACATCTCCAGGGTGAAGAATTATTTGAATTAATGCAAGCAGATGGAATTCACTTATTGTACATACCATAGTTCTTTTCATTTTCTGCAGTTCATTTTGAAGGAATAAGTGAATAAAGGAGTTGTTGCACCGGGACGGTGCAAAGTCTTGATGTGGGGGTCTGTAGAGCTGGTGATGCTTGCTAGCATTTGATTGGCTTTATTTTAGGGGAAGCTTCTTGGAAGTGTTAAAGCAGGAGCAATTTGAAGCAAAGATTTTGGGAGGAAGGGGATGCAAGACAATCAACTTTGGTGACCCTTAAACTTGTAGTGGAAGGCGTGGAGTCGCCTCTTTTAAGTGAATCAAAGCAAATGTCCCATGCCTTAAAACCAGGCACCTCCCAAGATGCATCCTTGGGCGACCCTCACCCAAGGCAACTCTCCTCCTGGGCGACCCACCTCCTGGGCGACCCTCACCCTTAGGCGACCCCCACCTCCTGGGCGACCCACCTCCTGGGCGACCCTCACCCTTTATCCTCCCAAAACTCCAACTTGGTGACCTCTTCGGCCTTAGAACCTCCTACCACCCATGTGGGGTGATGCAATTGGGCGACCACCATTTTGAGATATGTGCAAATTAAGGCGACAACCTTCAACCTTTCCCCTCCACCTACTCAATCTACTACCAAGGCGACCATGTGAAGTGCATCAACCTGAACTTCTAAACTCCATAATCAGGTGACTACTATTTTATGAAGGAATATCAAATTGGGCGACTACGGACTTAGTATAGGCCACCATGAGCTACTTGGGTGGCAAATGACGGGCGGAGCATATTTTGTCAGTAATGTGTCAGAATGAAAAATAATCCAGGGAATATTGCCACTTATCTTTGGCGGTGTCAGAAGCTAAAATTGGGGGCCTTATTGAAGTTGGCTACCAGAGCCAAAATTAGTCCTCTCCTCCACCTCTTGACCACCACTTTGGCGCGTGCGGCACTTAAGGCTTGATTTGGCAGGGCCACCCTTGGCCACTCTGGAGTCTATATAAACAGATGTTTGGCACCCATTTGGGGTAATCTGAATCGTGTGGGCTATTGCGTATCATGACTATCATCATTTGTTGATGCTAGTTGAGGCTATTTTTTTGGTCTACTCTCTGCACTCTATTGCTACAGGCACACTGTGGGAGGTCACTCTATGATGAGTATACAGAGCGTGGGCCTCCAGTGGAGTTGGTGATTAGCATTATAGGGTGATTGAGTGGCTTGGATCTAGTCATTGGCATGCATCGGTGAATTTCTTCAGGATCAAGTCATCATCTTTATTGTATTCACTTTGTTGGTCTCACTCTTGTATTGTTGCTAGTTAGTTTTGGAATGGCATGCTAGCCCACTGTTACATCCTTTTGTAGTATTTTAGCTCTCTGTAATCATTTTCAAAGTTACGAAGTGATTTCCTCTTTCAAGAGCACTTGTCATTGATCCTTTCTCTATAACTATACATTTTCACTTCTATTGGTTTCTCTGTTATCAGTGAAGGTACCTGCACACAAGAAATTCACAGGGTATACTTCCCTAAGGAGAACCCCCCTTGAGTAGACGGAGTACTGGAAATGTATACAATTTGATATTGTTGAAAGTGGATACCCCGGTACCTCCTCTACAACACCAAATAATGTTTATAACCTTTTTCCATATGGACGTGCATCACTAATGTGAAGAGAGATGGTGGATGCAATCTGAAGATGAGTTGGTGCTGCTACAATCGGCTTCACACCAGCCAACTGAGGCTTCATAGTTGATTAGTAGACCCTTTGAGTAGATTTTATTCTTAAACAACAACCAAACTGAAAATTAAATGGTGAGACATCAAGGCATCTTCATAAATGGTACAAAATGAGGTATGTTTCATCACATTCTGAGTGAAAAAAGCACCAACTAGTGGTTATAACCTTTTTACATATGGACGTGCATCACTAATGTGAAGAGAGATGGTGGATGCAATTTGAAGATGAGTTGGTGCTGCTACAACCAGCTTCACACCAACCAACTGAGACTTTAGAGTTGATTAGTAGACCCTTTGAGCTTCCTAAATCCACCAAAATATCAGCAAGTACTTTGGGACATGTATCTCAAAAGTTTAAGTCAAGACAGACTAGTTGCGAAATGACTAGCTCCCAAAACTTGCTATTTTTGGACATACACTTGCTGGGAAAACTGAATAGTGCTCTCAACCTTGGAGGAATTACAAAAATTCCCTTTTGACATGGTAAATAGGCACTAGCAAAGCTTGCTAATCCAAGTTAAAACTCTTCAAAAGATCAACTAAGGGCTGAGAACAACTTTTAACAAAATCTGAAACATGCCCGCCATTCTCAGGGCTCTGCAGAGATAGACCAGTGAGCAGTAAAATAGTGATTTCTCCTAGACCACAAATCCAAGAACCATGAAAATATATATATATTGAGTGAGTATAGCAGAGAACAAAATAGACAAGTAGAGAATGATGAATGTATAAATTCACATATGATTACAACCAAATTGGCAATGAATATTTGCACAATGGGAGTAGAACGATAGAGTTATGGAGTAAGCTCTTCAATCTCTACAAAATGACATGTGGTCACGTACAAGGCTTGCTATTCACCTCTTCTTTCTTGCTCTTTTTATAGATATTCTTGGAGGGAGTTTTGAATTTGAATTCGAATGGTTCCACCTAAAAGTGATCCCCAAAGTTAGGAATTATTCCCTGAGCTCACTAATTCGTGGTTTTAAGTAGTTAGAGCCATGAGTTTGCTTTCTACATCATGGATGAGGTAAGCCATTCTCTTCATTTTTCTTTTTCACAATTATAAGAGATAAAATGTACTCTTTTACAAGAGGTGTTCACATGAATACACATGTGACTTACAAATGATCATACTATCAAGCATATAAAGCATGTAGGCTTGGTTAAAATGCACCAACAGCTCCCCCTCAAGCCTAACATGCTTGGCCTCCAAATAAGTCTTCAATTGTCCTTGATTTCCTGCAAGCCAATCATCAACTTGAATCTACTTAACTTTGTACCATCAAGAGCTTTAGTCAACATGTCTGCACATTGCATATCTGTAGAGACATAGGATAGTTGAATATCCTTGCTCATTAGCTTCTCCCTTACATAATGGTAGTGGACTTCAATATGCTTGGTTCTAGCATAGTATATTGGATTAGCTGCTAGATGTAGTGAGCTTGTTTTGTCACCAAAAATGTGAGGTGCTGAAGAATGAAGTCCAAGATCCATGTACGAAGACTTTAACAACATGATTTCTTGAGTTTCATTAGCCAAACCTCTATATTTGGCTTCAATAGAAGATAAGGCCATGGTTGGTTGCTTCTTGGATGACCAAGAAATGATTTTTGAACCTACAAATGATACATACCCGGTTGTGCTCCTTCTGTCATCTCTAGATCTGGCCCAATCTGCATCTAAGTAGACCTTTAGCTCAATGTCTAAAGTAAATGAATATAACAAACCTTCATCCATGGGACTCTCTTGGCTGCTTCCATATGTGGTCTTCTTGGCTTATGCATAAACTGACTCAATATGCTAATAATATAGCATATATCCACCCTTGTGAGTGTTCCATAGTTCAAACTTCCAACCAAGCTTTGATAGCTTGTGATGTCTTCAATTGGCTCTCCTTCATAAGCACTAAGCTTATGATTTTGCTCCATAGGTGTACCTGCACACTTGGTATTTTCCATCTTGAACTTGACGAGCATGTCATGCACATACTTCCTTTGTGTGATGTATATAGCTGAGTCTGTGTACATCAACTCCAAGCCAAGAAAATAAGTGAGTGGTCCGAGATCACTTATTTTGAACTCCTCCTTCATTTGAGTCTTTACCTGTTTGATTCCTTCAAGATCATTGCCTGCGATAATAATATCATCAACATACACACATAAATAGATCACTTCATATCCATTCCTCTTTATAAACAAAGAGGTATCTGCCTTGCTAGCTTTGAATCCTTGGCCGCGCAAATAAGTCACCAATCTAAAATTCCAAGCTCTTGGAGCTTGCTTCAATCCATACAAGGATTTCATTAATTTGCATACATATTTGGGATGATGTACCTCCTCATATCCAAGAGGTTGTGCCATATATACTTCCTCTGAAATCCATCCATTCAAGAAAGCATTCTTTACATCAAGTTGATAGAGCTTCCAATTTCTAGATGCACCAAGACTAATGAGAACCCTAATTGTAGAAATTTTTGCAACAGGAGAGAAAGTCTCCTCATAATCAATACCATGGGTTTGAGCAAACCCTTTAGCAACTAACCTTGCTTTGTGTCTATTTATACTTCCATTTGAATTCCTCTTGGTTTTGTACATCCATCGAGATCCAATTACCTTCATAGATGGTTTGTTGGGTACAAGATCCCAAGTGTCATCCCCCTTCAAGGCTTCCATTTCTTCATCCCTTGCATCTCTCCAAGCTTTCTTGCTTTGTGCTTCTTTGAATGTGGTAGGTTCTTCATTGGTTGAATCCTTTGCAATGTAGATTGAGTACTTGGTGACCAAAGAAGTATCATAACCAAACCTCTTTGGTTCCTTCTTCTCCCTTGAAGACCTTCTAAGTGGTTGATGTGAGTTCTTGCGTCTATATGTAGCATCCTGCATCTTTGCTTTACCTTTGTTCTTCCATATCTTTAATCTTTCCAAGTGTTGAGCCCATAAAAGTCATGTTGGTCAAAGTCAACTACAATCAAAGTCAAAGTCAAAGTCAAGGTCAAAGTCAACAGGCACAAAGTCAAAGTGCTAAAGTGCAGGTGTCAAAGTGCACAGGTAGTGCACAATTAATTGTCCACAAAGGGTAAATTGGAGAAAGTGGGTTGCAGGTTGCAGAGGTATTTTCTCTAATTTCCCTAAGGTTCAAAGTGTGTTTTAAAGTGGTTTGAGAGGTTCAGGTGAAACCCCCTCTTATGTGCAAAAGTGAAGACTTAAAAGGAATATGTGGAGGTATGTGAAGCGGCAGCGTGCGCACAGGTGAAAGTATGGCCCCCCATTAAATTTTTTTGGTTTTAGACTAAAGTCACTACAAGACAAAACAGTGAGTCGTTGGTTGCCACTTGTGAAGACAATCTTGGGACATCAAAGTGAGCACCAAGATACCATTGCAGTTAGGAGCGTACGTGATCGACACACTCAAATCAAGGCAAGGACCATTTCTTGGAGCAATCTTAGAGTAAGCAAGAGAAGCATAGTCTAAGTGGAGAAAGAGGGAGAAGTGCAAGAGTCACCAGTGTGCGACGCAGAGAAGTGGAAGTACAAGGTGCATGGAGAGAGACTAAGGATTGTGCAGAGAGTGCTAAGCTATAGTTCCCCAAGTATCTCAAGGTCCCTTTGCAGTGTGCACGTGCCGACAGAAGGTATTCATTCCTTCCCCTTAGTGGAAGCTTGGTGCAAGGTGTGCACAAGGATAAGCTTGAAGCAGGTGGAGGTCTGGTGCAGAGGAGGCCGGCGGCAAGAAGACTTTGGGATATTGGGTATTTTGTAATTGAGCACTTTGTGTGATTGTGCACAGAGGTATTGGCTTGTATTTTGCTTCAAACATTGTAATTGTCTTACTGTAATCAATCAGCAGAAGCTTCAAAGGTGTATTTCCTCTTCTGGTCTTTTCATTTTCTCCTACAAACCCTCAAACTCCTTCTTGTCTAAGAAACCCCCAACAAAATTTGGCACGCCCGGTGGGACTTCCAAGGAGATTTGAGCTTAGGAGAAACCAAGTGCAAAGCATAGAAGAGATCAACTGTCGACAGAACCACAGTGCTACTTCATCAAACAAAAGGTAAATATTCTTATCAAGTTCCTCATATTCAGTGGGCTATGAGCTACTCATGACCGCAACCCGGTCCCAAACATTGAGGGTCACCTGCAAGCAGACAAGAAGGAAGGTTGTTAGAAGGTCCTCCAGTCCACTATCTTCAACATCATCAGTCAAGAGCATGGCGAGTCAGGTAGACTTGGAAACTTTACTCTCTAGATTAAATATAAAGTTTCCTTCTTTCAAAGGCCTAGCTCAGGAGGATCCGGATGAACACATTAGAAGGTTTTTGGCACTATGTAAGACTAGGGGCCTAATGGGTAGGGAGGATGCCTTTTTGATTCTCTTCCCTGCCACATTAGAGGGATTAGCTGATAAGTGGTTCAGCCAGTTTGCTGAAAACCATTTTACCACTTGGGATGTGATGAAAGATGCATTTAAAAATCAGTTCCATCATGGCAACACTGCGGAGATTATCATAGAAGAACTGGAAAATTTGAGATTGGGTCCAAGAGAAAAGTTCCCAAAGTTTGGGACTAGGGCCAAAGCACTAATGGCTAAATTGCCAGATCCACCACACGATTTTTTTATTAAGAAATGGTTGGCTAAGCCCCTACCAGTGGCCACCCAATGCAAAATAAAGGAATTAGTGTTACCTATAGCCTCCATAGAGGAGTTCATCAACACAGCCACCCGCTTGGAGCAGATAAGGTACCAGTATGAAGCAACTTCTTCCCAACCAACATATGCTACAGAAATGGAGGATCCGATCATCCAGCTAAGGAGGGAGCTGGAGGGCTTGAAAAGAAATAAGCCCTACAAAGAGGAGGAGACTGCTGTGGCTCAGTTGAGAAGGGAGATTGAAGCACTCAAGCTCCAAAAGGAAGAGGAGGCCCAAGCAGAGGAATTGGCTTAGCTGCGACAGGAGTTGCAGGAGCTCAAAGGAGGTGGCATCAAGAGTGGACTTTGGTGTTCCATGTGCAGCAAGCAAGGTCACATAGTAAGTGAATGTCCTCTGTTAAGTGTGACTTGTCAATTATGCAGGAAAGTTGGCCATGAGGCCCATGAATGCCAATCAAGAGGAATGCGTGCAACGACCTACTGGACCCAAGGAGGACCCCCAACACCAGCAAATGTGATGGCTGCTGCACCAAATCAAGGTAACAACTATAATCTTAGACAGAGGAATAACTTTGGAAATGGGCCTAGGAGGCCAATCATTTGTTTCAGATGTGGAGAATGTGGGCACTATCAAAGTAGGTGCACCCTACCAGAAAATGCCCCTCCTTGCAGGAACTGCCCTGATGCAAGAGACCATTATACAAATTGTTGTCCTAAGAATCAAGCCTCTTCATCCGGGCCTCATATTCAAATGATTTCGGTGCACAAAGAAGAAGTGTGTGATCTAGTCAATGAGCCATCACCATCTACCAGGGTGGTGCAATTAGAAGAAATAGAATCTTTGACTGTGCGGACAAGAAGCAAGGGAAGGCTCAAGCAGACATAGGACAAGGATCAAAGATTGAGGAATGGAATCAAAATAGAGAAACATCTGAATATAAAGTCAACACAGGTGCAGATTCAAGTCAAAAAGGAGATCTCATATGCACCAGTGATGCCATTAGGCATGCCTTCAACAGGGCTCATGAGGAGTTTGATAAGTCAACTCGAGCCCATGCTCTCAAGGAATCAGAGGCTTCAAAACTACTAAAGTCCATGAAAAAGGAGGTTAGTATTTTTTATTTAATAAAGATGGATGGGAAATTCAGGTCAGAGTTATTGCAGATAATTGATGAAGCTTCCACTACAAGTTTGGTGGCAAAGACTACTGTTTTACATAAAGGAAAAATTGTAGGGGAAGCACCCCTTACAGATTATAAAAGTCCTCGGCTTACAGTATCTATCAAGGGTCATGAATTTCAAGGAGTTATTGTGGATGGTGGTTCTGGCATTAACTTGATGCCTGAACATACAATGGAAAATATTGGACTCCACCCTTCAAGGCCTGCAAATTTCGCTGTTACTTTGGCAGATCAGAGCAAAGTAAGGCCCTTGGGAGTGATCCCAAAAGTTCCACTTGAAGTACAAGGTAATCTATTCATTCTGGATTTTTTGGTTTTAAGATTGCCCCAGGTTGAAGGAGGATTTCCTCTCTTAATTGGACGACCATGGCTGAGGCATGCAAGTGTCATTCATGATTGGGGCAAGGACACTATGTGGGTACAAAAGAAAGGGCAGGAGCTGACACAGATTCATTTAGAAGAGGGCCCAGATAATCAAGGAAACACTAGCATGGTGCAAACAGTTGGCATTTGCATGGAAACAGAATCGGAGGATCAACCCCAAATAGATTTCGAGGAAGAAGAGGATATTCTAAATTGGCTCCAAGCAGACAACTCTTCTTCTTGTTTTTGAATTTTTCTTAATAATTCTAGCACGACTGAAGGTTATGATGAAGAGAAGGAAAAAGTCCAGGTTGATGGATTGGGAGAGCCTATCACAGACCACAGAAGGGGCAGGAAGACACCCCTCAAATACAACTTGGAGGAGGATATGACAACCACAGATAAAGAGGTTACTAAAGCTAAAGGCAAGGTAAAAAATTCTAGTGAAGAATGTTATTTCCCAATTCACAAAATCCCTGCAGGATGGATGCAGGACAAGGAGGAACACATTGAAGTCCAAAATACACCTGCTTATGAAGCAATGCACGAAAAGCTAGTAGACGAAGACAAGGAAGAAGAAGATGAGCATGAAGATAATATGGTAGAGAGAAATCCTGTCCAAGAAATACAATTAGGCACTCAAGACAACAATCGGCCAATTTTGGTGGCCACTTGGTTGTGGAGCCACCCAGGACTCCTTGAAAAGGTAAAATCATTCTTGACCCATTATACAGATGTTTTTGCCTGGCATTATAAAGACTTAGAAGGAGTGCCTGCAAATTATGGAGAGCACAGAATCCCTCTGGTTGATGGAGCCAAACCCATAAGAGGGAAGAGTTATAGACTTAATCCAAAATATGATGAAGCTGTCTATGTGAAAATCCAGAAGATGGAGGATGCAGGAATCATCATTCCTGTAGAACACTCAGAGTGGCTCTCACCTATGGTTATAGTACCCAAGAAGAATACTAATAAAATCAGAATTTGTGTTGACTTTAGAGCACTCAACAAGGTGACCATTCCAGATGGTTTCCCAATGCCTTTTGCAGAACAGGTCATTGAAGAAGTGGTTGGGCATGCATTATATAGCTTTATGGATGGATTTAGTGGCTATAATCAAATATCAATACACCTAGAGGATCGTGAAAAGACTGCTTTTATCACACCTTGGGGAACATATGTGTATGTAAAAATGCCATTTGGGCTCAGAAATGCTCCAGCCACCTTTAACAGAACAGTCAATCTCATTTTTGGCCCCCTATTGCTGGAATCACTTAGAATCTTCATGGATGACTTCTCTTCGTTTTCAGGATCTCACAAAGAAACTCCTCTAGATTGTTTGGACCACCACTTGAGGCAGCTGCAGAATGTTTTCAAAAGATGCAGGGAGACTAAGTTAAAGCTCAGTCCAAACAAATGTCATTTCCTTGTGACAGAAGGAACTCTCTTAGGACATGTGGTGTCGGCTAAAGGTATGGCCCCAGATCCTGACAAAATCATTTCTATATTAAAGTTGCCTAAACCTAAATCCCCTAAAGAGATTCAGAGCTTCTTGGGGCATACTGGATACCATAGAAGGTTTATAAAAATGTATGCAGAGATAGCGAGACCACTGGCTAGACTTACAGGTAAGGAAGTACCTTTTAAATGAGAAGAAGAGGAGTGTGTACTTGAGCCACGAAGACTCAAGGACTTGTACCAATGAGACTATACCTCAATTGCCATACAAGTGCATATAGTGGAGTTTTTTTCACACATTTAAATGTCAATCCTAAGGAGAGACTTACCAAGTGTATGAAGACGTGTGCACACGTGATAGAAAATGAAGTGGTTTAGCTATTCACACATGAGAAAAGACTACTACTACCCACACCTACTGAAATACTGAAAGTGTTGCCGCAAGCCTCTTTTCAGCAGTTTTGGTATTTTGAGATTTTCTCTCAGCTCAGAACTCCGAACATAGGCAATAGGGTACTCGTTTCGAAGCTCTCGACGAGACGAATCCAACGGTGGTGGTTTCACTCAATTCTGACCACTCTGCTTCAAGTTATGGCAGAAACAGTGAATTACGGAAATCACAATCACCCGCGCCACAGTTTCTCCTACCTTACGCACGCACTACAGCAGCTCAAAACAAGGGGGAAGGGGTAGACAACAGTCCTACACCTGCATTTCAAGCTTAACACACACATACAAGAGCAAAATGAAGATCGAAATCAGCAAGGAAGAGGCAAACTCGAAAATTCAGAAGTGCTCCTTCTTCACAATGACAAAATGGTCTTTTACAATGAGTCACTTTTGACTTATATACTAGTGCCCTAAGTTTGGTCCTTTCACACAAGAGACCGGCACTTTATTCCCTAAAAGACTAATTTCCTACTATTGTACATGGGTAAATCACTAATCTTCTGCGGGGATACATCTAGAGGACTCCTCTAGTGCATTTACAACGGAAAATATATACAAGAGTGGTTATGATACAAAAGTTGTGTGTCCAAATCGGAAAAATTTTGGGGCCCATCCTTTTTCTCTGCTTTGTGCGCTCTTTAGCTCTGCAACACTCTCCCCCTCTTCGTCTCTGTCGTCCCTTGACAGGCTTTGCTTCTTGTCATCAGTTTGTTGTCCGCATGCACCCAGTGGTCAGTATTGTCTGATTCTTGATCTTGCATTACGTTTTAGAGGCGCTCTGATTTGTCTTGGTTGCACGCATCGGACCTTGCTGTGTTATTCACTTCTTTTCACTGCACGCAACCTTTGCTCATTGTTACCTGTTTATAAAACAGGTGTTCAGTTTTGACGGCCTCTTCTTACTTCTTGTTTTACGTTCTCTGGGCCTGACGCATTCGCCTTGATCGCCAGCAACCCTTGGAGTTAGACTGACTACCTGATATTCTGCAGTCTAATTCACCTATAGGTTCCTTAATTCTGGGTTGCCGCGCACGCCACCAGTGGAAGGTCTGAAGATGTGGTGTTTCAGTCTTCGATCTGGACCTTCCAGAGATCAAGAGGTTGAAGCACCCATGTGGGTTACGTCCTTTCCTTGGTGTGTGCGCCCCTGCGGGGCTCTGTGCAGAGATGGGTGTTGCGCCCCTGCGGGGCTTCCTGCAGAGATATATTCTTTTTCCTTTCTTAATGAATTGTTCTGGACTTTGATTTTCTTCTTCTTTTCTTTTTGCTTGATTGTCCTTCTACACGTCCCTCCTCCTGAACTCTGTCGTCCTCGACAGGCTTTCTGAGGCGACGCGTGTATGTTTGAATTGCGGTTTGCTCTCGTTAGTTCAGCAGATTGGCATGACATAGCATGAATTCCTTCCATTGCTTTGACTTCACTCCGTCTTCTGGCGCCTGTCTATGATCAGCAAAGAAACTTGTTTCATAGGCCACCAGCCTCGCATTTAGATTGGAAGTCATTTTGACAAAAATCTCTGAATCCATTTCAAAGAAGCCGGTAAAGAATGCTTCTTCGAAAGTCTGCATATATGTCGATGGCAAAAACATGAGGCGAGAATAGTACGCCATAATAGTGAGTCGGCTCGGAATGGTCGATAAATCAAAAACAAGGGCTTCAGACCCTTGCGTAATGCCGATGAAATTCAAAAATGTATACTTAGCGTGCTGGAACACCTCCAACACTGTAATGAGCATGCTAAATATTTTATTTGTCATCTTGACTGCTAAGTCCGGAACTGTAGCATACCTTGCAATCCAAAATTCCATTGTCTTCACCATATATTCTTCGGTAGGTAGGTAATTATGTGGCGGACTAGGTAGTAACGGATAATTTAGCCACTGATTATTGATAGTGCCTTGATGTTGTGCTTCCCAAAATTGCGTCCAAGAGCGTCTGCGGGGTACAGGACAAAAAGAGGGATTTACCTGAAGCGCATATGGTGATGCTTCCCACTGTACCCGCAATGTCGGATTCTTCTCCAAAATTTTCCTTCGCCATATCGGATCCGCCTTCTCAAATTCCTCTTGAGTATACTTGAAAGTGTCATGCTGGAATTGAAGGTTGTGGTCCGGATCTTTATTCGTGGTAGTCTTTATATACATCCGCGTCTGTTCTTTAAGTAGACCATATGGTACATTGAATGGCTTCAAAAAATTTGATCTAACTGTTTGTTTTCTATTCGAGCTTCTTTCATTATTTGTATTATTTGGTCTTCAAAATCAGCAGTGAGCTGGGACACCAGTAGTGCCCTTTCTGGTCTGCTCAGTTCTGCAATGTCTCGTGTGTTAGGTTCTAATGGAACCTCCTTTTCCGCCCTTATTGGTGAATGATACAAGGGGGGAGAGAGAGGACGTACCTCTTCCTCCACAGTAGCCGTGTTTTCTGGTGGAACTACTGGTGTCCCCTGCTTTCCTGTTAGCTCTATCTGCTCCTGAAGTCGTTTGATGATTTCATCTTTATTCTTAAGCTCTTCTTCAGCCTTTGTAAGCTTTTCTTGATGTTTGATTAATTCATGTGCCACTATATGCATGTGATCTGTGTCTTCTTTGCACTGTCGGAAATAATCTTTCTCTGCTTTTTTCCATTTTTTGCGTAGAGCTGCAGTGTCATTCATGTATCTTTGTTCCCATTCTGCGATGGTCTCTTGCTCCTGTTTGAGCTGATCTGCCAGCTTGGTCAACTTTTCTTCCATGTCTTTTATATCCTCATTTGATTTGTCAGTATCAGTCGGTGGTTGATCACTGAGGAGAGCTGTCATGAGCTCCTTATTCCTGTTCCGTAAGTGGTCGGCTTCTTCCATGCTCACCTTGAGCTGTGATTCAAGTACTTTGCTACGTGCATGGATTCTTGTTTGCTCTTTTTCAGTCACCTCTAGTTTCTTCGTGAGCTCCAAAACTTGCTCTTTTAGTTTAGCATTCTCAGTTTCTAATATTCTGTACTGTGTTTTGGTTGTCTTTATTTCTTCGTGTTTCTTCGCAACTTGAGCTTCTGCTTTAGATAATTTCTTAGCCAGATTCATACCTTCCTTCTGAAGCTCCTGTTTGTCGAGTATGGCTTGGTCGTAATCTTCATCAGCATCAAGCATCAACTGTTGAGTGTCTAGTGCCGTGCGAATCATATCCTGCACCACAGGCTTGAGCTGAGCTATGTCCACGTTTAGCCATGTCTTTGGTATATCTGGGGTTTCTCCTGTTTGTACGTCTTGTCCCTTTGCTACGTGGATCAGATCTTTATGTGGTTGTCGGACCTGTATTTGTACTTGCAATTCTGCTTCATCTTCGACCACTTTACGAACCTTTGTGGCGCTCCCTTGAAATGTGACATCCAGTGGGGACGGTTCTGCCACAACCCTTAGTGGGGTGAAAGGTTCTTCCTCTTCTTTCTCTTCTTTATGAGGCTTATTCTCTGATATCATTGCATGCACCTCATCATCAGATTTGTCCTCCTTTGTGTGGGTGATGGAGACATCCTTCGGTTGAATGGGGTGTTGCCCTTCTTCTTCTGCCTTCTCTGTGGTTGTATTTTGGTCTACCAGCAGTGATTGACCTTTTTCCTTGTCGTCAGCTTGGGCTTCGCCATAGTTTACTTCATTTAATTCGGCCCACTGGCCATCATCCTTCGATTCACTTTGAATATCTACATCCAATAATGATGTAGTTTGCTTCTCTTGGTCGTCGGATCCGGAACTTGAATTGTCTAGCCCAATTTCTCGATATCTATGTACCTTTGTGAGTTTGCCTTTTGGTCCTTTAGCTTTTGCGGACTATTGATAATGATGACCCTGCACTGGCAAATTGATTTGTCCTTCCGTATATTTATGAGTCTCCTCCAGTGCTTGGGTTAATTCTTCTTCCGTAATCTTTCGGGGTCCTTGAGTGGTGGTTGTAGGTAGTACATGTACTCTCTTTGTTTTTGGTGCTTCTTCTTCTGCTTGTAGGACTTCTCGAGGTCGTTTGGTACCTCGCATCGTGCCTCTCATCCGGGGTTGCGAGCTTGTTTCTGCTTCTTCTACTTGCTTGCTCCCTTTCTTTTGTTTCGGTACAGTAGCATTCTTGACAAATTGAGCCAACTCCATTGAAGAAGGCATTTCTCGTAAGAACTCGCGCATGCCCAATGCGTGGTAAATCATAATTGTGAGGGCAGTGGTCCCATTGAGGAATTTCTTATTTTCCCATTTCTTCTTCGCCTCGAACAATCTTTCTTGTACGTATGGTGTAAGGTTTACCTGATTGCCGATCTGTTTTATGGCATGAGACAATAATTGCACAATAATCTTTTGAGGGGCCGTGTATCTATTCATACTCGGGAAGCAGAAGTGTTGGTGAATCAACCTGACTTCTTCTTCGATATCCACCCTATTAATGTCGACAAAAGTTCTTGTTTTTGCTCCACGACTTTCTTCCTTGACCGTGTTGACACCATCCTTTTCCCATCCGAACGCTTCTTTAATTAAATCGTGGGAAAATTGAATGACTACCCATTCTCCATTCTTATCCATTACATTGGCTTCTGGCACCAATGGATCATGTAGTGCCGGTCGTAGAGTGTTCATGACCTGTGTACAGCGTTGGAAGTCCGGCTTGTAGATAGGTAGCTCAAAATACTTATGAACTCCTGCTTTCTTCATGATATCGATTGTAGATGGCATTCCATGTAAAACTTTGAAGTCCTGGGACATGATCGGAAAGTGGTGCTCCGTGTCCATGATCTTTATGTTGGCCAAGAAAAGATACTCTTCCACTGGCTGCTCATCTCTGAACCAGTGGCCTTTTGCTTTCGTAAGACATTGGGGAGGAAATTCTTGGACCTCCTCTTGGATTGTAGCTTCAGAGTCTTCAGAAGCCATCTGCACTTACAAGGAAAAGTGCATTAGCTTGAAAGGCTTTCATGAGATCATACAGTGTATTGTTGTGATTATGGTAGCGCGTCACTCCGTTCCCCATTATTGCAAGAGTGGGATTTCTTACCGCCTCTTTTTATATATATATATATTTTTTTTTTTTTTCTGAAAGAAGACAATCGTTAGTATAGCCGAAGCATGGTTTATGTACATAGTATGTCCATCCCTATCAGGGTAAAGCTAAGATCTAGTCTCACTGGGAGATCGTGCACCACTAGTTTGATAAAGTACATCCTGTGCCGAATGCTTGGCCTTGTATTGCGGCCCTATCATGCTTACTTTAGGTGCATCCGACACTGCATGAGTGCAATGGGTGCTTTATCTCCTCGATCATCCGCTCCTCGTGGTAGCTTTGGTTTCCAGATCCATTTTGAGAACACTGAGAGAGGTCGCTGGACTTTCTCAATTCGTGCAGCTGCTCGTGTTCCATTTGCTTTATCCATGGTCTGAGTGAATTTGGCATTGCTGTGCGATTTCCTCTGATGACTTTTATGTGTTGTTGACTTTTTCCTTGTTTGATGTGGTATTTTCTGCTTTGTCCTTACATTCTGTTTAGCTGCTTGTATGAACTTTTTGGGAATCCATATCTGTTGTCGCGATCTTTGAGCTTCAAGCAAGGGCTTGGGAATCCATACTTGCACTGATTCGGTTTTTCTGTAGTTCCTTGCTGCGGGTTTGGTGATGCCTGTTTCCTTCTGCAGAGTACTTATGGACATTTCTTGACTCTGTATTTGATCCTTGCGTACCCACATATATTTGGGTGCTTCTCGCTTCGAGTATCTGCTTGTTGGTTTCCAATAGTGCGATCTTTGGATGTTTTGAGCCTGTTTAGGAGAGCACGTCTCCTTATTGGTTGGCTTTTCCACAATTGCATTGGATGACTTCGACTCTATGGTGGATGTCGCTAAGTTAGAAGTTTCAACTTCTATGCATTTGCTTCCTGAGGGGTGAGCATAGTCGATGCTTTGTTCTGTCGTTTTTTGAATTTCCTCCGATCTTGGTATTGACATGGTTTGGATACAGGGTTTCTCTTCAAGCAAGCTGAAAATCTCTTTATGCCCTATCGTAGCTGAAATATAACCTTGAGCTAGATGGATACATGCTTCTGTCTCAATGATCCAGTCTTGTCCTAGAATGAAGTCTTCTATCAAATCGTCATTCTCACATACTAGGACTCTTTGTTCCATGGAGGAATTTCCTAGGTGGAGGGATACATTCGTAGTTCCAAGACATTCTATGGTGTGACCTCCAATTCCTATTAATTGGGCTTTCGTGGGATTCAATTCTAATTGCAGCTCGTCTGCTATTCTCTTTCGCATGCAGCTAAGGCCTGCTCCTGAGTCTATCAATGCATCTATCAATTTATACTCTGTCTTGCCAATCCCTAGGTTTAGGTAAGGTTGTGTTTTACACATACTCGTTGATTCCTGATTTTTGACCTGATAGTTTGCCATAGGGATGGGCTCTTCTCCTTGGAGATATCTTTCATCTCTTTGCCTGATCCACTCTTTGCGTTTTCTAATGCGTTGTAGTGCTTCTTGTCTTGCTTCTTCCCGTATTCTTTCCTCTTCTACGCGTCTATTCTTACCTTTGAGTAATCGAGACAAAGCTTCTTCTGTTAATGGCTCTAGGTATTTTTTTACTCTACACCCACTGATGTAGTTTGGTAACACATCTCCATCTAGAGTTGCTAAGCTGATGGCTCCTCCTGTAGATATACGATTAATGATTAATGGGCCATATCCTCTCTTTTGCAACTTCTTAGCATGTTGTTTCAAAGTGTATACCAGAACTAAATCTCCTTCCTTCAATTGTTTGTCCTTGATATGCGCGTCAAAATAGGCCTTTTGTCGTCTTTTCGCAGCGTAAATACCCGCTACTGCTTGTAACCTAGTTTCATGAAGCTTCTCTATTTGGTCCAATTGTGCTGATAATTCATGTCCGGTCCACTCATAAGTAGTTGCAACTCTAAGAGTGGGAATCAAGAAATCAATTGGCAAAATAGCGTTTTGTCCATATACTAAGTTAAAAGGAGTAGTGCCTATTGCAGTTTTATAGGCTACTCGGAATGCCCATAAAGCATGGTGTAACTGCTTATCCCAATCTGATCTACCGTTGTTGACGATTTTGGTGAGAACAGTACACAAGATTTTATTTGAACTTTCTGCTTGTCCATTTGCTTGTGGGTGATAAGGGGCAGATTTCTTATGAATTACTAAGAATTCATTCAATAAGGCTTCTATCACTTCATTAACAAAGTGCGTACCTCTATCACTCACAATCTCTATAGGTAGTCCGAATCTAGTGAAGACATTCTCGAAGAGAAACTTGGCTGTAGTTCTTGCGTCATTCTTCGTTGTTGCTTTGGCTTCAACCCATTTGGTCAGGTAATCTGTGGCTACAATTATGTATTCGGCATGTGACCCTTTTGCTGGTGGGCTAATAGGTCATATAAAGTATATTCCCCGCTTTGTGAAAGCTCTAGCACTCATCATGGGTCTAAGCGGCATCTCATCTCTTCTAATAGGATATTTCGTTCGTTGACAAGTATCACACCGCTGCACATATGTTATGGCGTCTTGATGTAGAGTTGGCCACCACATTCCAGCAAAGAGGATCATTTTTGTTGTTTTGTCTGCAGAGAAGTGTCCTCATGCAGCTCCTGTATGGGCCATCTCTAAGACAGAAAGATATTCATTTTCATGAATGCACATTCTTAATTGGTTATCTTTCCCGCGTTTAAAGAGTTGTTTTCCTATGATGGCATAATCTTTACTCTGTTCTTCAAGAGCACGCTTCCTTGCCAAGGTAGCTCCGTCAGGGTACTCTCGAGTTTTCAAGAACTTTACTAGAGGCATGCTCCACCTTGGTGCTATTGTGGAATAGCATAATGTAGAGTTCTCATCTGGGGTTTGTTCTTGACAGGTTTGACAAGTTGACACATAGTTATGTGCATCTCTTTGCATGGTTGGCCAATATATGCCAAATCTCTTGAGTGTCTGCCACGTTCCATTTGCGTTCAAATGAGTGTTCCATTGGTTTATGTGTGCTTTCTGAAGCCACATTTCTTGTTCCTCTTCTTCCACACATCTCATCAGCAATCCGCTTGAATCCTGGTGATACAAACTTCCCGCAATGATGTGAAGGTTTTTAGTCCTCCAGAGATCTTGCGTTTGGTTCGGCTTGATCCCATCTTTAGGTCCAAAAGTAAGTATCGGGATCAATTTTTCTGCCCACTGAGGACATACTTCCAGGTTAAAAAGATAAGTATCTGGCAGATCATCGGGTACTCCTATGGGTGGTTCTCCATGGGTCATACGAGATAAGTGGTCTGCTCTGATGTGGGTGTTTCCTTTCTTGACTATTACCTCAAAATCAAATTCCATTAGCAATAAAAACCATCGTACTAGTCGTCCTGTATTGCAAGGCTTGTTGACTAAGTACAACAGGGCTTGATGATCAATGAAGAATTTGAATTTGTTTGCCAGCAAGTAATGTATGAATTTCTTGACTGCGTATACCATCCCTAGGCCTTCTCTCTCTGTAGTAGTATAATTGCGTTCCGCTTGATTTAACTGTCTACTGGCATAGGCTATCGGGTGGTCTAATTTTCCTGTGTCAGCTGGTTGAGCTAAGATGCAACCAATGGCAAACTTGGAAGCATTAACATGAATATGAAACGGTTTATTCCAGTTGGGGACTCGAAGAATGGGTGCTGAACTCAATCGATTCTTTAACTCATTAAAAGCTTTTTCGCATTCTTCGGTCCAATTGAATAGAGTCAATAATGCATAAAGAGGTCTAGCAATTATGGCGTACACATGTATGAATCTTCGATAGTATCCACAATGTCCCATAAATGCTTGAACTTCTTTAGCCGTTTTAGGTCTTGGCAAATCTAAAATTACTTTAATTTTGTCTTCATCCGTTGAAATCCCGTTCTTAGAGACAATATGTCCTAAGATTTTCCCTTGTCGCACCATGAAGACACATTTTTCAGGATTGAGGCATACTCGATATTGTCGACATTTAGCAAAAATCTTTTCAAGTTCAGGGATGTGCTCTGATCGTATAGCTGAATATGTACAAAGGTCGTCCACGTACACCTCCATGCTTTTTCTCAGAAATTCTTTGAACACATGACACATCAATCTTTGGAATGTAGCTGGGGCATTCGTTAAACCAAAAGGCATGACTCTAAAGGCGTATACTCCCCATTCAGTTGCAAATGCAGTCTTATGTTGGTCCTCAGGAGCAATGGCTACCTGATTATACCCTGAAAAGCCATCCAGAAAGCTATAAACTTCCTTCCGTGCTACCCTTTCCAAGAGATGATCAGTGATTGGTAAGGGATAGCTATCCCTTATGGTTGTAGCGTTCACTTTCTTCAAATTGATGCACACTCTTAACTTTCCATTCTTCTTTGGTACAACCACCAAGGGTGATACCCATTCCGTGTGCTCAATTTCGTAGATGAATCCAGCATCTAACAACTTATCTATTTCTTCTTTTATCTTGGCTAAATACACATCATTATAAGTATATGGTCTCTGTTTCGAAGGTTTGGCTTCGGATGTCATGGGGATTCTATGCGCACATATAGATAGATCTACTCCTTTTAAGTCCTTATAAGTCCAAGCAAAGACATCCCGGTATTCTCTTATGAGTCGAATTAACTCTTGTTCTTCTTCCAATGAGACATCCTGTCCTATGAAGGTACATCGTTCCTCTCCTCCTTCCATAGTTACAACTATTTTTTTGGTCTATTCCTTATTATCATATGCTATTCCAGGTTGTGCTTCTCTTTTAGGCATTTGAATAGCAATTTTCCTCTCTTCCACTTCATATTTTTTAAAATGGGCTGGTACCTCAAATTGGTCTTGAAGTTTGTTCTCTTCATTTTCTAATTCCCTTTCAACTTCTAATTCCCCTTTTTGTGTGAGTTCCTTATGTGTTTCATTGGTCGTGATCTCTATGTTGGTGGTACCAATCCCTAGATCCATGGGTTCAGGTTCCATTTCAATGCTCTCGTAGTCCTCCTTCCAGTCTTTCTCGATCACTTCTCCTTCTTCCGCCTCCTGAAGGACTACCATATACAAACTAACATCATAACCCTCTTCATCGATACATTCGTTCATGGTCACTACTTCTTCGTTTACACAGACATCGAGGGTGGCTAAGATTTCCATCCAACCGTGAGGTTCGAATTCTTTGTCCGGAAATACTTGTGGCATATAGGCTGGGTCTTGTACAGATCTCACTATTCCTTGTTTCTGCTGCCATCCTTTTCTTCTCTCCTCTTCCTTCTTTGCAGCTTGACATATCCATAGATGAGTGTCCTCATTCATCCAGGATTGATCACTAGAACCTGCACTGTGAACAGATTGATCATCTTCCTCTTTATGGATTTGATTCCATTGTAGAGGTGGCACATCTTGATAAGTGTATGTATGTAGGTTTATCCTAGTGGTGGTTCCTGCGTGTTGTAGGTATACTGCATCTTTTCCCCAATCTTGTACGACCTTTAGCTGTCTCATGAAAGGCCTTCCCAGGATCATTTCATAATTGCTTGGCCTTTCGAAGTGACAAATTGCTAAAGTATGTTCAAATTCCACTCCACACGTAGTGAAGACTACTCGTTCCAGCAATCCTAAGGGTCTTTCCGTATGTCCATCTGCCATTTGTATTTTCATGCGTGTTGGTCTTAATGCTGGTTTTCCCCATTTCTCCCAAATTTCTTTGGTAGCAATGCCAACACCAGCTCCTGAATCTAGTATGGCTTTGGTAGTGTAACCCCTATAGGTGATTGGCAGGCATGTATTTCCTTCATCTCCTTCGCTAAAGTCTCCTACTTTATCCACTGGAATTCTCACCGTTTTCACTTCGTCAGCTACCTCTTTCTTTTCCTCCTTGACTTCCCATTGATTGATCAACTTCTCCTTTAAGTGTGGTTTTACCTTTAACAGTTCCTCGAATGTTAGGGTACATGGGATTTTCACCTCTCTAAGACGTTGTATGATCTCCGATGTTTGAACTGATGGGTTCGTTTCTCGTCTCGTTATTGATGGAATGCGATACAATTCTGAGTTGTGCTCGTACTCCCCGGTGTAGTTGGGTAGTTCCTTTACATCTTCCTTGTCACTTGCATCCATCGGAAAAATTTCTTCTGAATTTAGTTCAGGTATTGACCCCTCTATTTCATTTTCTGCTTCTAATTCTTCAAAGGGCGGTTCCACTCCTTCTACCTTTCTCCATTTGTCCTCTTGTACTCGTGCCCATAGATCCTTAGTCCACTCTCCTTCTACTTCGGGGACTATGGATCCTTCCTTTCTCTCAATACCGACTTCATCATTCAGAGGTCTAGTTACTTCAGGCTTTTCCTGAGTGTTTAGGCACTCTCAGAATTTTTCTTCGGAAATTCGGGTGTTTGGTAAAGGTGATGCGGGTTTTTCTAAGGTTCGTTGGGCAACTTCTATCAATTTTTTGCATATTTCGAGTCTTTCTTTCTCCAAGTCGCCTCTCGGATATTCTCTATCATGTTGCTCTATGGTAGGTCCTGCTTTTATTCTCGCCTTGTATGCCTGAATCCACATGGCTAATTCTTCAGGCATTGGGTCTGCTAATACTGATCCTACCTCCTCCCTTTTTCTCTCATTTTTATTTTCTTCTTCCACTTGGGGTTCCTTCGTTGGTTTTTGTTTACTCTTTTCGTTTTCCTTCTTTTGTAATAACTTTTTTTCTTTTATCTTATCTCTCCTGTTCTTCCATCTCTGGGATCTCTTGCTGGCGATACTTTTCTCTGGTTCTTCGGAGTCTTATACTCTGTGAGGGATGGTGATATTCCCCTCTTTGTCACTTTGATCATTCTCGTCCGTTTTATCAGGGTCCTCTCTAGCCTTGGCTCTTGTTATGGCCTTTAAAGGTACTGTGTACTCTTTGTCGCTCCCTGATGATTCAATCACTTCTATCACATTAATCTGCACGTTGGATGTGACTTTGTTGGGGTTCTTAGGACAATCTCTGAAAAGATGTTCCTTACCACAATCGCTACAGTAGCCTTCCCAAATTCGTTGTGGTGGTGGTGGGTTTGGTAATGTACATTCTCTAATATAGTGGTCACCTCCACATCTGTAGCATGGTCCTCTGGGTACAGGCTGTCTATTCATTGGTCGAGGTGGTATGGTTGCTCTAGGAGCTGTGTACATTAAGGACACATAATCCTGCTCGTGTCCGTATGAACTGTCCGATATTTCCATGCCATAAGCATATGGGTCATACAGTTGCCCATATTCTGTTATCACGCTTTCATAACCAGGGTATATTCCTTGACTAGGGTCGTAAAATGAGTCATATGGTTCACTACTAGTCAAAGGAGTGGCTGGCACTATAGCCCTTTCTAGGTTTTCCTCTGGTTGTGCAATCTTGACTGGGACAACGTTCTGAGGGTGGGGCGGTTGTTGTCCTAGCACTGGTTGAGGTTGCGTATATCCCTGATATGCGTATGGTCGTGGTGCTGGTGCCTGCGGCAGATAAGAAGGATATCTAAAGGCTTCTCCTCCTTGATCTCTTTGGGGATATCCATAAGGTCTCACATAAGGCTGGGTGGGTCTGGTTTGCCTATTGTAAGGGCAGTTCTCGGTGCTATGGTTTGTATATCTCTGCTCTATACTGCAATATTGTAGCAGTCCGGGGACAGAGGGTCTAGGATGAGCATAGGCAGGTGGTGGGACTACTCCCCTAGTACAAAAATGAGAAGGATGATCTCCTCCGCACTGCATACATCTTCTAAGCATAGGCAGTCTCATAGGATTAGTGGGATAATTCCTCTGTCCTTGAACATTCAGTTTTTTTGCTACTAAATCTGCTATTTCCTCCACATTGTTTTTGGAGTTTGATGTGCTACTGGCTGATTCTTCACTTTTCAAACTACCTGGAGGTATTTTCAAGTCTTCTGCAAGGTTATCTTCTAGGTCTATACATTCCTTCATACACTCTTGCAAGGTTTGAACTCTCTTTACATACACTAATGACCTCAAGGTTCCGTTCAACAATCCTTCCAAAAATAATGATACCATTTTGTTTTGCATCGGTCTCTCTTCCACCGGGCATCTATCTACATACTGTTTGAATCTCCTTGCTGCCAATCTTAGTGACTCAGTAGGGACTTGTTTGAAGCTGTGGATTAATGACAAAGAATTGTTTTTAATTCCTGATTTGGTAAATTCTTCAATCATTTCTTGATATACCTGCTCCATGTTCTGAAACGTATTCGGGTCCAATGGCTGAAACCAGGCCAAAGCTGTGTCTGACAAGGTAAGGCCAAAGGACTCATACTGAATCAGAAAGTCATCTACCTGTTCGGCTCTAACTACTTGTTTAAATTCTGCTATGTGATTATAGGGTTCACTAGAGCCATCATAGTGATTTCTCATGCACTTGGCGACTTGGATCGGCCTTAGTCGTCTTCCTGCTTCAGGTTGCCTAGGCATCACTGGGAAGATTGGTCTCCCTATTGGTATGCCTGGTCCTCTTACTACCTGCGGTCTGACTGGAGCATGAACTCCATGTCTTGGGTCAATAGCTGGTTGAGGCCGGTAGTTAGGGTTAATGGCAGGCATTGCAAATTGCACATGTGGTCTGACTGGGATCTGGGCTTGTTGTGTTTGCTGTGTTTGTCCCGACTGTTGATATGAATCGTTCTGGGATGTTCCAAGTGGATTCCGTGAAGTAGTGGCTTGGTCCCTAGGGGGAAACACTGGGATATTTTGATATTTCAACTCAGCTCTCTCTAGTTCTGTTAATGGCCAATATTTTCTCTGATTTTTATCCAAATATGTGATGATGGTGGGGAACTCAGGATCTTGTAACTCATAGATGGTAACTGGATTAGGAGCGGCTTCCCATATAGAGGAATGGGCTCTGAGCAGGTGCTCCATCCCGTTGATTAAATATACATCTATTAGAGTATCATCCTGGGGAATTAGGTCTCCTCTCCAAATTTTAGTAATTGTAGACCTCCCTCTAGGTGTAGTTACTTGCTCTTCGTTTCCATCTCCATTTAAACTCGAAGCATTATTTTCCTCACCACGCTCATTAATGATTTCCGGGTGTTCTGTGACCATGTATTGAATATCTTGTTTGTCCATGTACAGTCCTCCTACGTACTTGACTGCTGGTCTAGGCACGATGTAAGCCTCTGAAGCCTTCCTCAGTCTGGCCACTGATCTGTTTAGACCATCCAAATAAATAGGGATCTCATTGTGGTTGGTGTTCACATACTCCAAGGAAGTTCTGTATTCTCCCTCAATGATTGACATCATGCCAATCATGGGCACTCTGTTTTGCATATCCTCTGAAGCCATGGGAATTTCTTCTTCTGACTCACTGGAGGTCTCAGAATAGTGTGAACGGCTACTTGGCTCGGCTACACTCCCTACAGAAGAAATCACACTTCTTCGGCTTCCTAAGGTTCTTCCGGATCTCAGGTTCATTCACTCTCTGCAACCTCTCTTTATGCTTCTTAGATTCCCCTTGGGTAGCTCACTCAATGACTCAACTAGTCTGCCAGAAGAGAGGTTTAATCTGGGCGATACCACCTCCTGGCGATACCACACTGACCGCGATACGATACCAGACACTCAGACGATACGATATCAATCTGGTGTCGCGATACTATCCGGGAAGACAAACGATTCGACACCTCGAGTATGTACGATACGACACCTGAAAGGCTCGACGATACGACACTAATGACAGTGTCGCGATACTGCCCTACTGAACACCACGATACGATACCAGATATAGTGTCGCGATACTCCACTGGGGAACACCACGATACGATACCGGCAAATCGACGATACGATACTAGAGCTCACAGGCGATACGATCTCACAGGGATGAGTGCGATCGCGATACCAATCTTGGCGACACGATACCACTATGGTGTCGCGATACCAAGATAAGCAACCGACGATATGACACTTGGGGAATGCCCGATCGCGATACCGGAGTAGTGTCGCGATACCAAGGTAGTGTCGCGATACCAAGGTAGTGTCGCGATACCAAAGTATCAAGCGATACGATACCACCCGGTAAAGTGAGGTCGCGATACTAAACCTTAGGCGATACGACACCACAATGGTGTCGCGATACCAAGTGTTAGTGCTGGACGATACGATACCAGGGATCCGATGCGATCGCGATACCGACTCAGTGTCGCGATACCGAAATGGTGTCGCGATACCAAGGCTGATATCCAACGATATGACACTTCTGGCGAGTGTCGCGATACAAGGGAATTTTGGTATCGCGATACCAAAACTCAACCGATCACGATACTCAAGCCAAAAGGTCTCCAAACTTGAAAATTTTTATGCCCCCTTGCACCTCTCACCCTTCTCCTCACTCCCAAGCCTCTGTCTCTCACCAAACACACAATTAATCAAAGATTTTCCCCCCCTAGATACTGCGCATTCTTTTTAATCATTTGTTGTGCAAGTTTAAAGAGTTTTTTGGTTTTGAATCTTGGTGGGCACTCACCTTGGGTCTACCTAGCTTGCTTCTGGAGTTCTTGCACACGCTTTGAGGCTCTATTCTGCACGATACCACTCAGACGATACCAGTCGCTGTCGCAGACGATACCAGTGAGCAGTGAAGTGTCAAATGAGCAATTTTTTGGTTTTTATACTTTTTTTTGACAGAACTTAAAATTTTGGGATTTTTGGTGATTTTCTGAGAACTTTGGCCTACTCCTACTCCTCTTCTCCTCACTTCTCCTCTCTTTCTATCCTAACCCTAACTCCTCCTTCTCTTCCCTCCTCCTAAACCTAAACCTAAAACTTATCACACACACCTCGAAGATGAGAAGTGACAAGTGCTGAAATGATGGACTATTTGCCAAAGAACAACTTTGCATCTACAAGTACGATTCAATCACACTCGCTCTATAACTATCACGAAGGCACCTTGGTGGAGTGACTCCCCGGCAACGGCGCCAAAAACGTGTGTACTTGAGCCACGAAGACTCAAGGACTTGTACCAATGAGACTATACCTCAATTGCCATACAAGTGCATATAGTGGAGTTCTTTTCACACATTTAAATGTCAATCCTAAGGAGAGACTTACCAAGTGTATGAAGACGTGTGCACACGTGATAGAAAATGAAGTGGTTTAGCTATTCACACATGAGAAAAGACTACTACTACCCACACCTACTGAAATAATGAAAGTGTTGCCGCAAGCCTCTTTTCAGCAGTTTTGGTATTTTGAGATTTTCTCCCAGCTCAGAACTCCGAACATAGGCAATAGGGTACTCGTTTCGAAGCTCTCGACGAGACGAATCCAACGGTGGTGGTTTCACTCAATTCTGACCACTCTGCTTCAAGTTATGGCAGAAACAGTGAATTACGGGAATCACAATCACCCGCGCCACAGCTTCTCCTAGCTTACGCACGCACTACAGCAGCTCAAAACAAGGGGGAAGGGGTAGACAACAGTCTTACACCTGCATTTCAAGCTTAACACACACATACAAGAGCAAAATGAAGATCGAAATCAGCAAGGAAGAGGCAAACTCGAAAATTCAGAAGTGCTCCTTCTTCACAATGACAAAATGGTCCTTTACAATGAGTCACTTTTGACTTATATACTAGTGCCCTAAGTTTGGTCCTTTCACACAAGAGACCGGCACTTTATTCCCTAAAAGAATAATTTCCTACTATTGTACATGGGTAAATCACTAATCTTCTGCGGGGATGCATCTAGAGGACTCCTCTAGTGCATTTACAACGGAAAATATATACAAGAGTGGTTATGATACAAAAGTTGTGTGTCCAAATCGGAAAAATTTTGGGGCCCGTCCTTTTTCTCTGCTTTGTGCGCTCTTTAGCTCTGCAACAAGGAGGAAAAAGCATATCAAACATTACGGTCAAGGTTAGTGTCTGCTCCTATTTTGATCACACCTGAGTGGTCAAAAATTTTTCATATACATGTAGATGCCAGTGCCTATGAAGTGGGGGCAGTTTTGACCCAACCCAGTGAAGAATTTAAGGTGGGCAAACCAATTCAATATGCCAGTAGAATCTTGACCAAGGCTGAAAGGAATTACAGTACTACAGAAAGGGAAGCCCTAGCAATGGTCTTTGCTGTCCAAAAATTCTGTCATTACTTACTGGGAGTAAAATTTATTATTATAACAGATCACCAACCACTCAAATACTTACTCAACAAACCACAAGCCACTGGTAGAATATGGAGGTGGTTATTGTTGTTCCAAGAGTTTGATTTTTCTGTAGTCCATAGACCAGGTAAAGATAATGTTATGGCGGATCACCTATCCAGAATCAATATGATGAATCAAACTAGTGGAATCAATGATGATTTTCCAGATGCTCATCTGTTTGCTGTACAAGCTCAAGGCTGGTATTATGATATCAAAAATTTCATTAAAACTGGGTTGTATCCAGAAAAAGCTAGTGCTGTGCAGAAGAAGAGACTGCTAATCAAGAGTAGACCATATACCTTCATTGAAGATAAATTGTATAGTCAGGGCAAGGATGACAGGTTTAGGAAGTTTTTGGAAGAAGAAGAAGTGAGGGAAGTCCTTCACTCTGCACATGAAGGAACAGGTGGTGGGCACCTTCCAGGGCATATTATGAGTCAGAGGATATTGGATGCTGGTCTATGGTGGCCTACACTATTTAAGGATGCAGATGAATGGGGAAAGGTTGCAAGAGGTGTGGACCTAAGCCAACAAAGCAGAGGCATAACCCCTTGATTTTTTCCACTTCCTGGCAACCATTTGAGAAGTGGGGGCTAGATTTTGTATGGCCCATCTACCCTCCCGCAATTCCAAAAAGAGAAAAATATCTCTTGATAGCTACAGATTATGCGACAAAGTGGGCTGAAGCTATTGCCTCCCCCGACTGCACTGCCCAAATTGTTGCTGATTTCATCTATAGTAGCATCATTTGCATATTTGGATGTCCACTTGAAATTTGTACAGATCAGGGTACCATTTTTTCAATAAAGTCCTGCAGGAAATCTTCAACAGGTATAGAATTCTACATAGGACCTCCTGTGCTTACTATCCAAGAGCCAATGGACAGGCTGAATCGACAAATAAAGTTTTAATCTCAATGTTAAGAAAGGAGTGTATGTTACAGCCCACTTCCTGGGGCATTGCTTATCAAGGTACATTATGGGCATACAGGTTAGCCTACAAAGAGGCCACAGGATATTCTCCATTCCAACTGGTTTATGGCATATTGCCCATTGAGCCCTTTGAATTTTTACATGGATCACCTAAGATAGCATTCATGCAGGGAAAGAAGGATTGTGATGTCTCTCAGAGGCTAGGAGCACTAAATAAAGTGGAGGAGATTCGTCTACTAGCAACAAATCAATTGATAGAGACTCAGATGAAGAGGAAGGAGTCACATGATCGACATTTGTGGAACAACAACATTGAAGCAGGCATGTTAGTTCTTCTCCATAGACCTCATCTTCATACACAACTGAGAGGGAAATGGCTTCCACATTGGGAAGGACCTTATAGAGTCAAGACAATGCTAAATTGGGGTGTTGTGGAGTTAGAGACGCTGAAAGGAGAGGCCTTGTCACTGGTCAACATATCAAGGCTCAAGGCCTATCATCAACACACTTGAAGTAGTATGGATCACCTGGAACTGCAAAATCTGTCCAGGTTGTACATAGCTTTCTCATCTCATTTGCTCAGTTTTAGTAGTTTTCTTTATCAATTTCATTCTTGTTCCTGGTGTTTTTAGCAAACCTAGAAGGCATTTCATAACCTCTGAAACGAAAAACTTTTGGGTATTTTTTTGGAAATTTTTCTAGCAATTTTAGCATTTTTCTAGCATTTGTATCCCTTTCCGATGTCATTTTCTTACCAAATAGGAGGAATAAATGGAGGCTCTCTGTGGTTTGATGAAGGATATTTGGCCTACCCCTGTAGAAAATTGCATGAGAAATTTTTCAGAATTTTTTGGCCATTTTTTGGCTTTTTTTTTTTGCTTCATTTTTCTTTATTTTTAGGTTATTTTTTCATTAAAAAAAAAGGCCCCCCCAGGAATTTCGGGTTGAGGCATTAATAAAAAAAAAAAATTTTTTTTTTTAAAAACTCCCCCCCTCCCCCCCCCTCTCCCCCCCCCCCTCTATAAAAGCACAATCTTCCCTTCATGAACCACACACGCGGATCGGCGTTTACAGGTATTTTATTTTTTTTATTTTTTTATTTTTTCATTTTCTAATTTCCTTTTTATTTATTATCTATTTTTTATTTTTTTTATTGTTTATTATTCTTTTATTTTATTATTCTTTTATATATACTTCTCTTTTTTTTTATCTTCGTTTCTTTTTCCTCTTAAATTTACTCTTCTTTATCCATTTGTAATTACTACTGTCGACCTCCGTTTTTGCCATTTTAGTAGTCGTTTTTAGGGTAATTGAACATGCCGAACCCAAATTTTGGGTTATGCACTCTCGGTTTGGATGTTTTTCTTCTGTTTTATATATGTTCGCTATAGAGTCCATTCTTAGAACCCTGATCTATGTGGTTGCAGTACTGTTGTGCCGCGTTCTCGATCTGTATCTATGGCGTCTTCCGCTCCCCAGTAGGATTCATCCATGGCTACCGAGGCATATTCAGAGCTCGCTCCTTCCGCCTTGGCCTTCGGTCCTTTCCATCCCGAGGTAGGCCCCCTATTGCCTCTGGCCCCCTCCCAGTCAGCCCCTCTGGCCTCCACCCCAACTGTCCCTGTCGCCACCCTACACCCCACCCCTAGGGCCCCCCTCCCCTCCATAGTCCACCCCGTCCATCGCGCGCCAGTACCACGCCCTACTACCCCTTCCACCCCTACCCACTTACAGGGTAGTCAGCCTTTCGCGGTGTCCCTTCCGTGCCTCTCCATATCTGGTTCCTCGTTACATAGCCCCGGCCCTCTTCCCCCAGCTTCCCATCGTCCCGTTGCAGCGCCTCCCACAGCCGTGCCAACGTTCTCTGATGGTTCTAGTGGCCACCCCGCACACAGTTCCGGTAGTCATTCCACATCTCCTGTTCCCCGTCCACCATCGTCATCCATCGTTGACCATCGCGACCCATCTTCGACCCTATCCATCCGCCTGCATTTAGCCTTGCCTCCCATCCCGCTCATTGATCTCCTTCCCGAGGGTTGCCTCCGTCAGGCCGGTCTTTGGCGATTGGCCTCCCTCCTCTTATCCGAGGCAGAGGGGTCCGATATTCGCACAGCGCTGCTTGACTTCCCTCATTTTCCATCCGGTTCGCTGACCCCTGCGGTCATAGCTTCCGGCATAGGTTCTAGCATACATTCGTTTCATGCTCCGCAGTCCATTTACTCGGGGTTATCTCGAGAAGAGACCATAGCTTTCTGCATTTCATTATATGGCATTGATGCCATGCCCACCCACTACCAGCTCGCTGTCCTTCATTCGTTCATTTTCTTTTTCTTATTTCGTAGTCCCTCCTCAGACCTTACGTTGCACGATATTCATATAGCTGACCCCCTTTTCTGTTTTTTACATGGCCGCCCATTTCCATATGGCACTCTCATGTTCCATTCATTCCTCCTTCCCCGCCGATGCCATAGTCATGCGTTCCGTCTCTATCCACTAGGTTCTAGGTATTCACACATACTTGAGTTTCCAGAGTTTCATTGGCTTTACCCTAGCCTCATTTTGTTGTTGAGGCTCGGTGTAGGATGCATCTACTTATCCCTTTTGGTTCCATTGCCATTCATTAGCTCATCATTTCTTTCTGCTAGACAGATCTTTGCCACTCCTTGGCACTTCATGTACTTACCATGGACAGTTGTTTCCTTGTTCCTTTCTGCTTTTATATGAGATTCTGGTTCAGTGTTCATTGTGTGTTCCTTGTGCACTCTCTGGTTGATTATTGGTTGTTTTATTACTATGACTGTGTATAGGTTGGTCTCTCTCTGGTTGGGTTTTTCTTTCATTGCCACCCTCCATATAATTCCGTCTCCCTCTTTGCTCTTTTGCCCCTCTTCCCCACCCCGCCCCCGCAACCCATCATTTCTCCCCTTCCCCTCTTCCCCACCCCGCCCCCCTCCACAACCTTTCCCCGCCCCACATTGCTGAGTACTCTCAGGTGCTTTCTCCGATGCTCTTGATGGTCTTGGTTGCTGCTCAGATGTCATCTTCAAGTTTTTACAGCAATATTATCATGGTGTCCTATATGCTCAGAGTTTTGGCTATAGCTCTCCGGGACGGAGAGCACATTAGGTGGTGGCCAATTGTTGAGCCCATCAAAGTCATGTTGGTCAAAGTCAACTATAGTCAAAGTCAAAGTCAAAGTCAAGGTCAAAGTCAACAGGCACAAAGTCAAAGTGCTAAAGTGCAGGTGTCAAAGTGCACAGGTAGTGCACAATTAATTGTCCACAAAGGGTAAATTGGAGAAAGTGGGTTGCAGGTTGCAGAGGTATTTTCTCTAATTTCCCTAAGGTTCAAAGTGTGTTTTAAAGTGGTTTGAAAGGTTCAGGTGAACCCCCTCTTATGTGCAAAAATGAAGACTTAAAAGGAATATGTGGAGGTATGTGAAGCGGCAACGTACGCACAGGTGAAAGTATGGCCCCCCATTAAAATTTTTTGGTTTTAGACTAAAGTCACTACAGGACAAAACAGTGAGTCGTTGGCTGCCACTTGTGAAGACAATCTTGGGACATCAAAGTGAGCACCAAGATACCATTGCAGTTAGGAGCGTACGTGATCGACACACTCAAATCAAGGCAAGGACCATTTCTTGGAGCAATCTTGGAGTAAGCAAGAGAAGCATAGTCTAAGTGGAGAAAGAGGGAGAAGTGCAAGAGTCACCAGTGTGCGACGCAGAGAAGTGGAAGTGCAAGGTGCATGGAGAGAGACTAAGGATTGTGCAGAGAGTGCTAAGCTATAGTTCCCCAAGTATCTCAAGGTCCCTTTGCAGTGTGCGCGTGCCGACAGAAGGTATTCATTCCTTCCCCTTAGTGGAAGTTTGGTGCAAGGTGTGCACAAGGATAAGCTTGAAGCAGGTGGAGGTCTGGTGCAGAGGAGGCCAACGGCAAGAAGACTTTGGGATATTGGGTATTTTGTAATTGAGCACTTTGTGTGATTGTGCACAGAGGTATAGGCTTGTATTTTGCTTCAAACATTGTAATTGTCTTACTGTAATCAATCAGCAGAAGCTTCAAAGATGTATTTCCTCTTCTGGTCTTTTCATTTTCTCCTACAAACCCTCAAACTCCTTCTTGTCTAAGAAACCCCCAACACCAAGTCTTCTAGGTCAATCTCCGAATCACTTTCTTCCATTTTTTGTGGCTCCTTTGGTTGAAGTGATGGAAAATCTTCATCCAAGTCATAAGGGAGCTTCATTTTCCCGTCATCATCAAACCATGATTTGTTCTCCATTAGGAAAAAGGGTGAACCGTGCATGGGCCTTGTAAGGATCCCTAATTTTTAGGGATTAAAATTAATCTTGTGTGGTATTGAGGAAGAAAAAAAAACCTCTGGTGGTTTTTAATATAAAAATACTATTCCCAAGGGACTAGATTCGAATTTTTCCCCATGATGGATTTGTGGCTATTAAGAGCCATTGGATAATTCTCACGAACGGCTGAGATCTAGACGAAGCATCTGTCAAAAAACGACAAAATTGAACGCTCAGTGTCCTTGGGATCGTGGGTATTTCAGGCCATTGGATCTTGGAGATGGATGGACACGATTGAGCAATGTGGGTCTGGCAGAAAAAGACAAAATATAGCAATCATTGACTTGTCTGATATGGGAAAAAGGAAGTGAGAGAGTGCAATCGCGTGGGTACCTTACATCCGTCGGATGTAGCTCACGAACGAAGCGGATTGAGGCTCTTTTCCTGGCAGAAAACGACAAAGTAAGCCTTCTTAAATGCATGGCAAGTGGGAAAAGCAAGAGAGAGAATGTATGGGGACGCGAATGAATGTAGTCCACTAGATTTGTATCGATCCAACGTCTCAAATTGAAAAGCCCTCAATCCAATCTTAAAGAGATCTTGAGCATTGGATCAATGGGCTTATCGAACGATGGCGATTGAAAGGCACATGCATTTCTTTTTCTCAATCTTGACCATTGGATTTCTTGCACATCCAACGGCCTAAATAAACGTTTGATGACAAAATTCGAATTTCGTGGTTTTTGAAACCACTAAGTAACATCTACCATCACATTTTGGTTGTTTTGACCAGTCCAAAACCAAGGAAAACTAGGCCTAGCCTACTTGATTGAGGCCCTAGACTGTGGCCACCACCCTCCTCTCATTGGTCCATCACTAATCACTCCTTGAGCTAAAAGGCCCATCCAAGGTTCACCTTTTTTCCTAATGCATCAAAAATTACATCTCTACTCACAGAAAATCCTTTATTAGTTGGATCGTACAATCTATATCCCTTTTGGTTTTGGTCATAACCAATGAATATGCACTTCTCTGCTTTAGGATACAATTTCCCTCTTACTTGAGAAGGAATGTGAGCATAGGCTTAGCATCCAAAGATTTTATAATGCTCTAGACAAGGTCTTCTTCCATTGCACACTTCATATGGAGTGGTTCCATCTAGTGACTTAGATGGAAGTCTATTTATGAGATATGTGGTTGTAGACACAACCTCTACCCATAGGTAGTTTGGCAATCCTTTTTCGTTGAGCATGGACCTTGCAGCTTTGACAATAGCTCTATTTCTCCTCTCTGCTACACCATATTGCGTTCGGGTGTATACCTTGTAGTGACTTCCCTTTTAATGCCTCTTTCATGCAAGAAGGCATCAAATTCAAAAGAGAAGTATTCTCCTCCTCCATCTCATCTAAGTCTTTTCAAAGTCCTACCTATCTGGTTTTCAACAAGAGAAATATATTTCTTAAAGCAATTAAACACTTCATCCTTGTGCTTCATGAAAAATAGAATGGTCCACCTGCTCCAATCATCTATGAGCCTTGCCGAGTTGACAAGCTTCACACTTATAAATCATGTGTTGCCTTGTGATATTAAGCAAACCAAGTACACTTTGGTCCTGCAAATTTGTTTAAGTGTCCTCTCACAAATGTGAGCAAGCCTTTTGTGCCATATCTCCAACTCTGTGAGAGTTTGAGATCGATAGCTAAACAAAGCTATGTTCTTTGTATCTTCCACTTCTTCTTCGTGTATGGCCACTTTGATAGTTGTTGATGTTGTAATTGTTGTTGTAGTAGTTGATGTTGTTGTTGTAGCCTCATTGTATCTGCCTCTATTTGATCCATAGCCACCTCTATTGAATCCTCTTCCTCTTGAGTTCCTCAGATTCTTGAAACATTCTTCAGTAGTATGAATAGATAAGCCACATATATTGCAAGGTTGAGATGATTGGAATCTCCCCTTGCCTTGCTTTCCACCTCTGCCTCTTCCTCTAGCTCTTCATCTACCTGCAAAGTTTGCTCGGAAAGAGCTACCTTCATCTTCATTCTTTCTATTCTTTGACTCGTCCGTCACCTTCGCTTTATCAGAATATAAGGCAGAAGTTTGATTACCTCTTGAGGACTCACCACCTTTGCTAATCTTTGCTTCGTGAGTGAAGAGTTGGCCCATGAGTGTGTTGAGATGGGGTACATGCATATCCATGTATAAATCCATGGTTGTTGTGAATGACTCCCACTTGTCATCTGCTTTGATTCCATTTATGATTTGTCTAATGATTTGATCCTCTTTGATTTCCTCTCCAATGCTTCCAAGTTGGTCAGAAATCTCCTTCACCTTTGTGACATAATCAGTCAATCACACTTTGCTTCACGCTTTTCTTCATTGTTGTGAACTCCATCCACAATTGATTCTTTCTTGCTCGAGTGTTGGAGGAGAAGAAAGAAGCAAGTGCATTCCAGTTCTCTCTTGATGTCTTGCATCCCTTGACATGAGGTAAAAGAAAATCAGAGATTGAGTTTAGAATTTAGGACCTTGCAAGTGCATCCTTCGAACACCAATTTGAAAGTCCTTCCACTTCTTCATGTGATGGTTGCCCTTTGTTCCTCATGGTTGGCATTGCTTCATCTCCGGATATGAATCCATATAGATTCCTCCCTTGAAGGTAAGCCGGGTAGTTTTTTTTATCCAATTTGTCAATTGTTGATGGAAATCCATCTCCCATGTTGCTTGACTATGCTCTGATACCACTGTGAAGAGAGATGGTGGATGCAATCTGAAGATGAGTTGGTGCTGCTACAACTAGCTTCACACGAGCCAACTGAGACTTCAGAGTTGATTAGTAGACCCTATGAGCTTCCTAAATCCACCAAAATACAAGCCAAGTACTTTGGGACATGTATCTCAAAAGTTTAAGTCAAGGCAGACTAGTTGCGAAATGACTAGCTCCCAAAACTTGCTATTTTTGGACATACACCTGCTGGAAAAACTGAACAGTGCTCTCAACTTGGGAGGAATTACAAAAATGCATTTTAAAAATAGCAAATAGACTAAGCAAGCTTGCTAATCCAAGTTTTAAAACTCTTCAAATGATCAACTAAGGACTGAGAACAACGTTTAACAAAATCTGGAACATGCCCGCCGTTCTCGGGCCTCTGCAGAGATAGACCAGTGAGCAGTAAAATGGAGATTTCTCCCAAACCACAAATTCAATGACCATGAAAATTTAACTCAGAAACTAGACTTTGAGAGCTATCCAACGCACATTAGAACACTGAAAAAGGATGAGTAAAGCTTGAGTTATGAACTTCTGAAAGTTAATGCTCTCACTAAGTATAGTAGAGAACAAAACAGAGAAGTAGAGAATGATGAATGTATAAATTCACATATGATTACAACCACATTGGCAATGAATATTTGCACAATGGGAGTAGAATGATAGAGCTATGGAGTAAGCTCTTCAATCTCTACAAAATGACATGAAGTGGTCATGTACAAGGCTTGCTATTCACCTCTTCCTTCTTGCTCTTTTTATAGCTATTCCTGGAGGGAGTTTTGAATTCGAATTTGAATGGTTCCACCTAAAAGTGATCCCCAAAGTTAGGAATTATTCCCTCATCTGACTAGTTCGTGGTTTTAGGTAGTTATAGCCACGAGTTTGCTTTCTACATCATGAATGAGGTAAGCCATTCTTTTCCTTTTTGTTTTTCACAATTACCAGAGATGAAATGTACTCTTCTACAAGAGGTGTTCACATGATTACACATGTGACTTACAAATGATCATAATATCAAGCATATAAAGCATGTAGGCTTGGGTAAAATGCACCAACAGCTCCCCCTCAAGCCTAGCATGCTTGGCCTCCAAATAAGTCTTCAATTGTCCTTGATTTCTTGCAAGCCAATCATCAACTTGAATCTACTTAACTTTGTACCATCAAGAGCTTTAGTCAACATGTCTGCACATTGCATATTTGTGGAGACATAGGATAGTTGGATATCCTTGCTCATTAGCTTCTCCCTTACATAATGGTAGTGGACTTCAATATGCTTGGTTATAGCATGGTATACCGGATTAGCTACTAGATGTAGTGAGCTTGTTTTGTCACAAAAAATGTGAGGTGTTGAAGAATGAAGTCCAAGATCTATGTACAAAGACTTTAGCCACATGATTTCTTGAGTTCCATTAGCCAACCTCTATATTTGGCTTCAATAGACGATAAGGCCATGGTTGGTTGCTTCTTGGATGACCAAGAAATGATTTTTGAACTTGCAAATGATACATACCCGGATGTGCTTCTTCTATCATCTCTAGATCCGGCCCAATCTGCATCTGAGTAGAGCATTAGCTCAATATCTGAAGTAAATGAATAAAACAAACCTTCATTCATGGTCCCCTATAGGTACTTGAGGACTCGCTTGGCCGCTTCCATATGTGGTCTTCTCGGCTTATGCATAAACTGACTCAATATGCAAGCATATATCCACCCTTGTGAGTGTTGCATAGTTCAAACTTCCAACCAAACTTTGATAGCTTGTGATGTTTTCAAGTGGCTCTCCTTCATAAGCACTAAGCTTATGATTTTGCTCCATAGGTGTACCTGCACACTTCGTATTTTCCATCTTGAACTTGACGAGCATGTCATGCACATACTTCCTTTGCGTGATGTACATACCTGAATCTGTGTAGATCAACTCCAAGCCAAGAAAATAAGTGAGTGGTCCGAGGTCACTTATTTTGAACTCCTCCTTCATTTGATTCGTTACCTGTTTAATTCCTTCAAGATCATTTCCTATGATAATATGTTGAGAGCAGTATGGGCACACAAGGACTAACTAGACAAGGAAGCCAGGGCACCCAAGGATTGACTAGACAAGGAAGCCAACGGAGAGAGTCAGAACAAGGTGAAGGAGTAAGTAGACAAAGCAGTCGACGCAAATCTGGCAGATAGGCCCTTCAATTTTTCCAATCTACATCTTTTAACAGTGATTCTTATCACTAACAATCATTGTAAATACCATTTCATATTTTTGTAGCTCCATTTTGTGCAAGCCAAGGAGTCCTTGAGCTTGAGGAGCCTTAGAAGTACCTACATATCAATTTTCGTATTTTTTAGACTCCGTTTGAGCCCTCAAATTGGCCCTGGAACCTAATTTTTAACTAGGCCGGACACTAGGTCTGGACAGGGCCAAAAGCTAGTCAAAAACTATAAAAAGAGCTAGAGAGCTCATTTTTGAGGTTAGATTGTAATTGAAACGAACTTGTAAGAGCATTTTGAAAGTAATCTAAAAGCTCCATTGATTCTCACTCTTTGTCTTGCCTTGTGTGCGCGTGTGTGTGTGTATGTGTGTGCATGCTTGTGTGCTTCTCACTCACGCACTTGTGCCGCCACTTGCTCGAGGTCTTCATACCATCCTCACATCTTCCCGGATTGACATTAAAGGAGGTGCTACTCATCACTGAGCTACACCAAATTTTGGCGCCGTTGCCGGGGATCGAGCTTTGAGGACGAGCGTGTGATGGTAAGACGTAGAGTTGACGCGTTGGAGTTGTAGGTATTTTCTTCACTCTCATAGATTTTCTTTTACTTTCTTCACCATCTTCATCACCATCATCATCATCACCATCTCCCACGTCCATCTCCATCATCGCGAAAATTTCAGTTTTTTGACTATATCCCCACCTCCACCTCATTTCCCTCATTTCACTTGTGAGAGAGAGCGAGAGAGCGAAATTGCATGTGCTGTTTTTGCATGTTTCTTGAGCTATCTTGCAGGTACAGGTCACATCACCATCTCCAGCCTTCCGCGCAGGTACGGAACTCGACGAAACTGTCTCGCAGTCGCCGCCTTCTGTCCATCGCGATTGACAGAAATTTTCACTTGTTGGTAAATCTGAGTGCACCACAGTGGACTAGAGACCCTGCACACCACATTCCCACTAAAATTTTTGAAAATCTTGCAAAATTTCAGTCCATCGCGATTGACAGCCCTGTCCATCGCGATTGACTGCTCTGTCCATCGCGATTGACTACCAGTCCATCGTGACCGACTGCCAGTCCATCGCGATTGACTGAAGTCTCTGTCCATCGCGATTGACTGCCTGTCCATCGCGATTGACTCAACCCCCTGTCCATCGCGATTGACTGAAGTCTCTGTCCATCGCGATTGACTGCCTGTCCATCGCGATTGATTGAATTGGGTGTCCATCGCGACCGACTGAATTCTCTGTCCATCGCGATTGACTGAGTGTCCATCGCGATTGACAGCCTTATCCATCGCGATTGACAGCCAATTTTAGCCAAAATTTTTAGGGTTTGTTAATTGAAAAGTTGGGCTAATTTTGGGCACAAATATTATGCTCTTGAGCACATGGGGAAGCCTTAGGAAAACAACTTGGGGAAAACCTGTTGCACAGTGATCCTGTTTGAACCCTGTCGTAACCCTAGAACCCTGAACGGTCACAACTTTTTCATACGAAATCCATTTTTTGAGCTCTAGGGCTTGCATTGATTTTCAGATAGGGTATTTTGAAGTTGACCATACCCAGGGGGATCAAAGTCAGGGGTCCTTAGGATTGTTTTCTTGAAAATCACTATGCAAGTTTGTGTTTGTGCTACATGGATGAAAATAATTGGTTCTGTATTTGGAATGTAAATTTCAAAGCTAACTTTGAAACTCTTACAGAGCATCGAGAGGCGTTCTAAGCAAGTGTAAGTGTGAGCTTGGGAACACATTTCCTGGGCACTCAAGGGCAACCGAGCAGGAAACAAAAGGTTGGACACTTTTAACCCCCTCTGTCAATTCATAGCTTAGGCTAAGAACGACGAGAGGTAGGAGTGAGTCAGAGCGACGATAGGCAGTTATCAAGTTGAAGACTACCTAAAAACTCAAGTTCAAGCTAAAAATTTAATCTCTGTACTGTCGATAACATAAAGGAAAAGAACCTAACGTGGAACGATCAATTGCAAGTGCGAAACAACATTCAAACATTCCTGACGACGTGATATCAGACAAGAACTCAAACACGATAAAATAACTAAAAAGAATCAAGTGACTGATACCAATTGATCGGCAACGAGGTTGTACTCTGGGCAAAGAATTGGGCTACTTAGATAGGCATATGAACCTTAGATCAGGACGACATTTAGCAAGGGAAAGACAAAGCCTTAGATCTTCAGAGGCTAATGTCAACCACACTACTAGGTCCTGGGCCCAGCAGTTGAGCCACCACTCGAACTACCCTAGCTCTGAGACCAGTGAGTCAGAGATGTCTCAAGGCATGGACAGACCTACGGGAAGTTCAGGAGTGCCTTACCTGTACAGAGTAGAAGGCCCTTACAAAACACAGCTGGAATACCTTAGGACCAACCGATTAGGTGCTAGCATCTATGAGGACGGCTTAGGAAGATCTGTGGTCCAGATTAAAAACCCTGATCAATCCATTGGACTAGAACACCCAGCTGTCAAGTTTGAAAATGGTGCATACCTGGACAAAGAAGGAACTATATATGTAGTCACTAGTCACCCGGATAGGACCGATGACTTTCGGAATGTAATCTCAGAAGCAGACTTAGGTGACCTGGAACAAGGGAACATGGGTGCGGAACCTAGAACCCCTCGAGGTAAATCAGTTCTCACTAGGATTATCACGCCTGAGTGGGTCCCCCAAGACAACAAGAGCATAGAGTTGCTCCTCAATCGAGAAACTGATGAAGCCTTTTGGAGGTATAAGTCTAATCAGCCAACAGACATAGGAAATATCGTGATCTATGAGTTTAAGGATCCGGATAGCCCAGGCAGAGTGACTTACCTAGATCAGGCTTCAGAACGGATCTTTGTGGTGACAGAAAATGATAGGCATGCTTACACTTGGAAGGGTGAATTTATTTTCCCTCAACCAAGATCAAATGTATCCTATGGTCACCCTGGGGCTGGAACTTCCCAAGCTCATGGTACGCAAAGAGACAGAAGTAGAGATAGACCAGAAGTAAGTTTTGCCAACCCAGTGGGTAGAGAAAGAACGAGAACAGATACGAATAGGGTAGAACCTGAGATGCATAGAGCCCACAGGAACCAAAGAAATGTAGATGGATTCCCTCTGCCGAGGCCTAGAGAGCACACAAGAACTTTGAGACCCACCCAGCTAGTTAAGTCCATGAAGAATTACTTTGACGGCACAGGAGATCCCTATGATCATGTGGCGGAGTTCAAGCAAGTCTTGAGAGCTGAACAAGTGGAAGATCTGTTCACGCAGTACAATGCCTTCGGTCTAACCCTTAGGAACACAGCACTTACATGGTTTCAGCCATTAGATGAGCGTCAGTTCAGGAGCATAGACCAACTCCTAGAGGCATTTATCGTAGAGTTCTCTAAGAGCGGCATAAGACACAATACCTCCTCATTGATTCACAGCTTCAAACAGACCCCCCAAGAGACTGTCAGATTGGCCGGAAGAAGATTTAGACAATATCTTGAAAGGTGCCCTAGTTCGGAACTACCCACATCTGCTAAACAAGTAGCCTTATTCCTTGATGGATTGCTGAGTACGAAATTGAGATCCTATGTGTATCTGAAGGACCCTAGGACCATGGAAGAATGTGTACGCATGTGCATTGACATTGAAGATAACCTAGGGGAAGAGCTAGAGCTTTCCAAAATCTACAAAGATTCAGATAGTGCATCTAGTCACTCTTCCACGCAATCTACATCAATTGAGGAACTTGCCGAAAAGGTAGCTCAGAAATTAGGTGTAACTAGCAAACAAATCCCAAGGTTTGCCCCTGTGAAAAGATGCTATACTTGTGGTGGCGACCACATGGCGAATGTCTGCCCTATTATGGCTCAACCCCAAGTAAACCCTAGTAGCCAGTACTGCACCATAGAACGGAGATACACCAATCACACCGCACAAGATTGCCCATACAACAAGCAGGCAGTTAGGCAACCCTATCCGCAGCCCTACCAACAAGGCCGATACCAGAACCAAAATCCACCACCACAATATGCTAGACCCCAACAAACCTACCAACCACAATATCAGGCCCAACAGAGACCCCAACCGGTGCTAGCTCAACAGCCTCCAAACCCCGCTAATGTGATTCCAGTAAAGTATGCAGTGGCAGAAGAAAACCTGAATAGGGCCATAGTACCAGTAACCCCATTGATCTCAGAAAGTGACCCGAGTGACCATAGCTTTGATTCTACACATGTCGATAGTCCCCAAGCTTACTACATGCAGTCTCCAGAACATGGTGAGTCCTACTATAGTGAAGAACCAAGTGAACCTAGTTGGGAGTCGGATTACACGAACGTCATGTATGCAAACCCCAACCCTAGGCCTCAACCTAGGCAGGTACGACCACCCTTTCCTAGAGGACCATGCTACCGATGTCAGGGGGATCACTTCATTCGTGATTGTCCCTTACCTCCACCTACACAAAATCAGTCCGTGACGATCCAAGGCTTTTGCCAAGATTGTGGAAAAGAGCATCTCTTACGAGATTGCCCAAAGAACCCCAATAATATGCCAAAAATCACTCCTATCAATGTGATTGGGTTGGTCGTGGATGCCTCAGGAAGTGTCACTTCCACTGCACCAGTGCAGGTGGTTACTAGAGCTCAGGCAATGCAGCAAAACCAAGAGGCAAGCCGGGAAAAGGGCCCAGAGGCTAGTGAAACCGAGAGCGTGACAAAGAAAAGGACTAGAGCGTGGAAAGATAGTCGAGAAAGAATGAAAAGACAATGGGCAAAAAAGATAAACGAACTTGAAGAAAGCATAAGAGAAACCAAAGCGAGGATAACTGAACTCACAGCTCAAACTCCCTCTCACATCACCCCGCCTCCACCACTCCCATCTCCATCCGACCCACCACCTTCCCCACCGCCTCATCAAATCCCACCACCCCCTAGAGTAGGATCAGTCCTAGCAGATCCCACTCCTGAAGACCTAAACATGATGCTTAAAGCATATCAGGCCAGAATCCAAGAAGGGCCAACCATAACAGATCATGAGAAGTGCTACCCTAGAGCCGAGCTAGAGCTTGAACGAACTAAGATTTGTGCCAAAATGGTGGAATTGGCTCAGACCATGTTTGAGGCCAGCCGCTTATTTAACATTTCTAGTTCAGCTAAGACGCAGTTACACTTTGATGGACTGCTGGAAAGAATAGAGAAGTTAATTGCACAATCAGAGAAGGAACCTGCCCCTCAAAGGAAGGAAAGGGCAAGAGAACGAATAAGCCAGCCTCCACAGGAAGCCCATGTGCCTCCTCAAGAAGCTTATCTTCCCCCCCAAAAGTCACATGAGCCTACCCCGAAAGCTTATGTACCTCCACAGGTGACCTACATTCCTTCTCAGGGAGCGTACGAGCCTGCTCGGAAGAGTAATAGAATAAGTAATCCTCTCCAAGAAGCTTGTGCTCCAGCCATTTGTGGGAACGAGGAGAGAGCCAACGATAGAATAAACCCTCCTTCCCAGGTTGCTTATGTGCCTAATTCTACGGAGCCAGACACTTCTTCTTCTATGAATCGGTTTGCACCAGACTTCCTACGAGAGATTCAAGAAGACAAATGGGATAACGAAAGTGAAGTCGCTCCTCCTTTTGAACTTGTGGATGATGCACACGATCAATTCCCACAAGACATCCCATCTATTTACGGGGAACATGAGAGTGCTCAGTCTCACGAGAGATTGGACTTTGAGTCTAACTCCATACAAGAGCTACCTCACTTCACAGGCCCATGGGAAGCAAAGTCCACATGTATGAGAGCACCCACAGTCATGGTAAGGAACAACGACTCAGTCATACCAAGGAACACGGAGGTAGTAACGAACACCAAGGTGCAACGCGATTGCACCTTGGAAGAACTGCCTGAGGATAGACCAAACGCGCGGAAATATGTAGCTAGTCAAGTAGCTGAAACTGCAAAACCTCGTTCCCGGGTAGGATCCCATAGGACAGTACCGGAAATTCCCTTGGATAAGATAGGAGATATGTGTGAAGGTGAAGAAGGGAACACTTACCTTCCCATCACCTACCAGGACTACACCACGAAGGCAATTTTGGACTCAGGTGCCGGAGTTGCAATTGCCACTACCTCCTTATGGAAGCGTTGGGGTAAGCCGGCACTCAGGCCGACGAGAATGAAATTGCAAATGGCCGATGGTCACATAGAGAGACCCCTAGGATTGCTAGAAGGAATAACTCTCACTACTTGTGGTGTCGAGTTTGAACATACCTTTGCCATATGTGACTTCAGCAAAAATCATGCCTATGAGATGATTTTGGGAAGACCATTCATGGGACAGTTGCAAGTGGTACAGGATTGGGGAACCAATTCTTTGTACCTGCAACACTTGGGTGTTACGACCAAAGTCAATCTCAAGGATTATTCTCATAGAGATGTCCCTCCTATCCAATGGAATCCCATCCATAGAGCTAAAGATGACACAGAATCGGTGCATTCCATAGGGTCTGGATCCTCATGGATGCATGAAGACACCCACTTATGGATGTGCAAGGTAGCAGTAGAGGAAGAGAAGAGAGAAAAGGCCAGAGAAATAGGTGCGAACGAAACCCATAGACCCATTCAAGACCCAGCCTATGCACCTATAGTCTTTCCAGATGAGGAGTTTGAACCCCATGGCTGGGCGGAAATTTTAGCAACAATGGACGTAGCCATCAACGAAGAACAATGGACACCTCACTGTGATGAGGATGGCTATGACATTTCAGTCTTCTCCATAGAGCCAATCATGGGAGAGGCAGTTTTAGAAGAATGCGAACCTAGACCTGATGCATTTGAGCATGCAAGTGACTCCGATCTAGAGTCAATCATTATGGACCCACCATTTGCATCAGATGAAGAATATTTCCATGAAGTAGAATTTCAACCCCAGAGGCATGGAGAGGTTACAAATGATGTAAGATTAGCAACACATATGACCCCGAAGGAAGAAGGAAAGAAACGAAAGAAGAAAGAAGCCTTACCAGAAGAGGAAGAATCTTTGTTTGAGGTCCCAGAAAATTTTAAGAAGTATGAGATAGATGACAGGAGAGTCATGATAAGAATGCCTAAACGGGAGGCACAATCAGGAGAGGCCTATGATAACAAAGAAACCACCAAGAAAATAGTAGTGGCTATAGAAGAAGGAGAGGAGAGATGCACGTATATAGGCCATGACCTGATAGAAGAAGAAGAGCACGAATTGATTGCCTTGCTAAGAGAATACAGAGATGTATTCGCTTGGAGTTACAAGGATTTGAAAGGGGTTGACCCGGACATATGCTCACACACTATTCCCATGACCTCAGATGCTAAACCCTCTAAGCAAAAGCCTTATACATATAACGATAATTACGCCGCTAAGATCAAAGAGGAGATAGATAGACTGGTTGAAGCTGGATTTATCTACGAAATTGAGCACACCGAATGGGTATCCCCCATCGTGGTGGTGCCCAAGAAGAATGGCAAGCTGCGTGTGTGCATTAACTTGAAAAAGGTTAATGCCGCCACGATTCGAGATAACTATCCGCTTCCCATCACAGAACATCTCTTAGAAAGAGTGGCAGGCAAGGAAGTGTACAGCTTCCTTGATGGATTTTCTGGCTACAATCAAGTAGCCATAGCTCCAGAGGATCAGCATAAGACAGCCTTTGCCACAGAATGGGGCATTTTTGCTTTTAGAGTAATGCCATTTGGGCTTACCAATGCACCAGCTACCTTCCAGAGGCTGATGTGCCATGTGTTTAAGGAGTTCCTGAGGAAGAGTTTAGAAGTCTATGTTGATGATCTTTGTGCTCATTCCAATGTTAGACAAACTCATATTCCTGAACTCAGACAAATCTTTGACAAATGTAGAGAATATCAAGTCTGCCTGAACCCAGAAAAGTGCGTTTTTATGGTAAGGCAAGGCAAGATTCTAGGACACATAGTGTCAAAGAATGGCATATCTACTGACGAAGAGAAAGTGAGAGCCATAGCAGAGCTACCTAGGCCAAAGAATGTCAAGGAAGTACAAGCTTTCATGGGGCATTGTGGTTATTATCGACGATTTATACACATGTATGCTGTCATTGCAAAGCCCATGTACGGACTTCTGACAAACTTTGAGTGGACGGATGAATGTGAGAATTCCTTCCAAGAGCTTAAACGAAGATTATGTTCAGCACCAATCTTGACCACACCAGATTGGAATAAGCCATTCCATGTTCATGTGGATGCATCCAATTATGCTATTGGATGTGTGCTCGCACAACCTACTGGTGAAGGTAACATGGATCTTCCAATTGCCTATGCCAGTAGACAATTGAATGCGGCTGAACGGAATTACACCACTACAGAGCGAGAAGGATTAGGCATGGTATATGCAGTTAAGAAATTTAGACACTATTTGCTTGCAAATAAGTTTAAATTTTTTACTGACCATCAGGCATTGCTGTACCTCGTAAACAAGCCTTGCAATACAGGAAGATTAGTGAGATGGTTTCTCTTGCTAATGGAATATGATTTTGAGGTTGTAGTAAGAAAAGGGAGGACCCATTTGAGAGCTGATCATCTTTCTAGGCTCACATCGGGAGAAGCCCCACAAGGAGTGTCAGATGACCTTCCTGATGCTTACTTGTTTAATTTGGAAGTTGTACCGCAGTGGGCCAAGCCAATAGTACCAGTGTTGACATACGGGCCTAATCATCCAGTGGTGAACACACGGAATAGAGAGATCGTAAAAGCCCAAAAGTACCATATCATGGCAGGAAGCATGTACAAGCACACAGATCAAGGGATCTTGGCTTGTTGCGTAGAAGAGGATGAGCACGCTAAATGGTTGCAATTAGCACATGTAGGTGCGTTAGAGCAACACCATTCAAAGCAACGAACGTTGCAGACTCTAAGGAGATTCGGAGTGCATTGGCCAACTATGGAAGCGGATGTCCAAAAGTTGTGCAAGGAATGCCCAATCTGTTGCACTAAACCACCTGTGGAACATGCCACTCTCTATCAAGTATCCATTGTGCCAGATTGGAGTGAACCTCTAGTATCATTCTTGAGGACAAACACATTCCCTCCAGACATGACTCTGGCTAGGAAAAGGAGTTTAGAACAAGAAGCCCAGGATTACTCACTCATCGGTAATAATCTATATAAGCGCGGTAAAGATGGTTACCTGAGATTGTGTGTCCATGAAAGTGAGTATCTTAAGATCTTAGAAACTGCTCACCAAGGTGTAGCAGGAGGACATTTTGGACCGGATCGGGTGATCAGGGCAATCCTATTTGCGGGCTTCTGGTGGCCGACCCTTCACATGGATGCACATACCTATGTGAAACGGTGCGATGTATGTCAGAGGACTCAGTATCCTATACGCAAAGATGAGATGCCACTGAAACCTATGATGGGTGGACGTGCATTCTCCAAGTGGGGAATAGACTTCGTAGGTCCTATTAATCCCCCAGCTAAGGGTTCTCATGCGGAATACATCATTGTTGCAACAGACTATCTAACTAAGTGGGTAGAGGTAAAGGCTACGACAAAGAACGATGCTCAAACAACTGCCAAATTCTTGTTTGAGAATGTATTCACAAGATACGGGCTACCTATAGAGCTTGTAAGTGATAGAGGCACTCATTTCTTGAACGAAGTGATTGAAAATCTACTCCAAGAATTCTTGGTAATACACAAGAAGTCTGCCCCTTATCACCCTCAAGCTAATGGACAAGCTGAGAGCACTAATAAGATTTTATGCAATGTACTGACGAAATTAGTGAACACTAAACGCTCTGATTGGGACAAACAGCTACACCATGCTGTTTGGGCATATCGAGTTGCCTACAAAACGGTACTCCAAGCCATCCCCTTTCAGATGGTATTTGGCCAAAACGCTGTGCTACCCTTGGACTTCCTGATTCCTACGTTGAGAGTAGCACAAGAGCACGAATGGACAGGTCATGAGCTCTCCTCTAGAATTTTTGACCTTGAACGATTAGGAGAAACAAGACTGAGAGCTGCTGCAGGCATATATGCTGCCAAGAAGAGGCAGAAGGCATACTTCGATGCCCATGTGAAGGATAAAGGCTTGAAAGCCGGAGATCTAGTTTTAGTCTATACACTGAAACAACACGCGAGGAAGCTAGAAAAGAGAGGCTACGGACCTATGATTATCAATAGGATCTCCACGAGTGGAGCAGTACAATTAGCCACATTAGAGGGCGATGTTCTCCCTAACTATATTAGCGGTTGTAGAGTCAAGTTGTATCAGGAACCCCTCACGGAGGAAATGCTCAGTCGACTCAACACTGCTAAGAAACGCAAAGAGGAAGAAAAGCGAGTTCGAGAAGAAGCTCAAGCTGAAGCTTTAGAATGCATCAGAAGGATGAAATTACGAAGGCAAGGTAGAGATCAGCCTGGAGCGAATGACTATGCAGACCAAGGATTTCCTATGGCCATGTGTGAAGTTGCAGGAACAAGCTCGCATAGGATAATTGATAGACGTCCTTTCGTAACCTTAGATATAGGACAAGGAAAGAGTGCAAGGACCGTAAGAGCCTTGATTGACTCAGGTGCCGCCACTAGCGCTGTTAAGTTGTCTTACTGTCAAGAGTTACAGTTAACTGTCAATCCTGTGGAAGCATATCTCATAGGATTGGGAGGCGTGGAAACCCCTTGCATGGGCGAGGTGGAACTTCCCCTCTACATTCATGATGAGGCAAAGACAGTTAAAGCACTAGTGTGTCAAGATGAGGATCTCACTGAACCTCTTGTCTTGGGTCAAGACTGGATCTATGACCAAGCAGTCAACTTAAACCTAAGAAGTGGACTTCTTCAAGTATGGGTCAATCATAGTCGAATTACAATAGAGTTGGATAAAGGAGCACTCAAGGAACTAGGAAAGGCACAGACTCCTGGTCCCTCCAGGGGTACACATGATGATGACCATGCTGTTCTTGTTCAAAACCCTGTGTTGCAGAGGAATGATATTTGCAAAAAAGGAGTCAGGGATGCAACGGAACTCCCTTCTTTTCCAAAGGCCAGAAGGAGGCAACAACCAAAGGTGGAGCAAAGGCAGAAGAAGCAGAGTACTACCTATGCCGGACATCGAAAGAACCTGCGCAGCAGAATGTCTCAACAAGTGAACCAAGTGTGGGTGCGAAAAGGCGAACACCCGGTTGCAACCACGCCAACCGCACGGGCAAAGCCTCTTATTAGTAACCAACAACACGTCACTAATAAGAAGTCTTTCGGAAATTCTGCTGCTAACGTGAAATCTATTTGGGTGCCCAAAAGGTCGATGAAGGCTAGCCCACAATCAAGACAAATTTGGGTGCCTAAGGCTTGTTTGCGGGCTCAGATAGCTATACCAAGAACACACCCTACACAGCATGATCCATTCACTCGCACAGCCTACATCCACTCATTTTCAACACCAAGGCACATGAACACGAACAGAATCAGTTGTAAATGGGCCCCTAAAAGGCCTCAGGTTAAAGCTGACACACCTATAAAGCTCTCGAGAATCTCTACGGAACCACGAGTAAAACCCATCCACTGCATTTGGCAGCCCAAGACTTGTAACAAACCCCCTGACCCTATTATAAATCCATGACCACCTACTAACCGCTTCACATCATTTCGCTTAGCTCTTAGGTCTACCTAACTCCTAACTACACACACCAGCACCGAGCACTTATTAACTACTAACCACTCCAGAACTTTAAGTTAATATTGTAATAAGGGACACCATATCATTTTTGTGTCCATTGCAATGTTAACGTTTATTCATATATTCTCACAGAATCAGCTGCGACATTTTCAACATGGCGGAGGCAGCAGGAACTAGCTCTCACACAGAAACAAACCCGCAAGTGGTGGACTTGGACAGTTTACCCGTTTTGCCTGAGACAGTTGAAAGACCAGAAGAGTTGCAGGCCGTCAAAATCATACCTATTGCGGACCCTCCGCGTGGCCACACCATGCCCGTGGGAAAGACTTCACATTGGTTTACCGAGGTAGCAGGACCCTTGGGGGAAGGAACGTATCTATGGGAATCAGAGTTGGACTACAATGGAAAGCAAGGCAGATACCATTTCTTTACAAGAGAATTTGAGAAGTTACAAAATGCGGAAAGTCTATGTCCGATATGGGAAAAAGCCGGATTGAGTGCCTATTTCAGTGCCCGACTCCCAAAACCTGACTTCATGCGATGCTACTATCTCATCAACACCTTGACTCCAAATCCGAACCCAAAAGGTGCAAGCTCATTTGTGATTCCATCTCTGACAAAGGGGAATGAGCTCAAGAGGTTTAGGCTATCAAACAATTTGGTGAGAGAAGCTCTGGATATGCGCGGCATGCATATTCCTACAGAGAAGGAAACCCTAGTACCGGACTACATGAAGAATCGAGGTCTCACCAAACTCAAAGACATGGTATCCATGACGCCTAATATTGCAATACACCTTCGCATGTGCATGCAACACTTTGCTTTCCCGGCGCAGGATAGATTCACCATGCCGCACAAAAAGATTTGGTTTAGCCTGTATCTGGCAGAGACACAGAGCCTCACCATCAACCTACCCCACTGGATAATTGATCAGATACACTTAGCTAACAAACGCTGGCCGCGGAAACAGGTTTTATATGGTTGCTGTGCTCTGACAAGAATCATCTATAGGTGTTAGGCTTATGACATCCCAATCCAACGAGCCCTGATGTGGAATCGGGTAGAGCAGTTTCGAGGCAGGACATCCACTGGACCCCCTTCTAAGAAGATGAGAGGCACGGTCCAAGTCCCATGTGCTCAGCCACGTGGAGCCACCCTAACACCAGAGGTCACCCCGCCACCCCGAAGAGTCCGACCATTCACACTCCGACTTCCAAGACGCAGCACCGATGGTTCCACTTTGATATTTCCTCCCATCCCAACGGATCTCGAATTTCCTAGTGGTGCAGCTTTGGAAGAACTCACTAATGAAGACTTCGAACAACTACTACAAGATGTAGAGCTAGAGACAGCAGAGGCACAACAAGCGGAAAATGTACAAACGCAGGCCACAACCTCCCAAGCACGTGTCACCCCTGTTGAAGTGGAGGAAGAAGATGACGGAGATGAAGAACAGGAGGATGATGAGGAGGAATATGATCAAGAGCAACAAGAGGAGCAACAAGAGGTGCCAGAACTTGTAGGTGCACCTGCATATACAGCTCAACTACAAAGGCTATACGACACTATCAAAGCAGTACAAGAAAGGCATCAGCTCTCTCTGGTATCAGGTCAAGCTTTGATGCAAGAAATGCTATCAGATGAAGGAGTGGACCAACATTTCATTGACACCCTCAAATTAGTGTCAGACTCTTTAGGAGTTCCAGAGGCTGTCCACACCGCAGTCCGCCAGTCCGTAAGGTATGACAAACGCAGAGTGGACACGTTACCACGAGCAGGTAAGACTATCAGGATCCCCGTCACAGAACCAGAAGTACCTATTGAGACCACAGCCACTCCCACAACCACCACTGACCTCTCCGCTGAAACCTTCGTTCAGACATCACCCATCTCACCCCAGCGTCCTCCATCACCACCTTCTCCACCCCCACCACCACCCCCCACCTTGGCAGAAACGACAGTCATCACCTCTACCTTCACTTATAACCCATCCTCATTCACATCATTCTCTTTTCAAGAACCCACTTCACAAGACACCCTCTTCTCCTTCGTCACCAATCCCTTGTACACTTCGACCCATCTATACTCTGAACCCACGACTGGCCACCCCATAATTACAAGTGTAGTTGGAAACCCAGCACCCACAGAAGGCACCCTGTGTTTCCCGACCTATCCCCCAATACGAGTACCTCCATTCCATGACCCTCACTTCCCAGCTGGCCCCTACACCTCTTTCAACCGGACCTCATCACCCCAATACCCGTCCTTTTTGGAGCAGTTCTTCCGCTCTCCAATGTTTCAAAGGCACCTTTCCCCGCTGTTCACAACGACATCAATTTACACGAACACCACACTCACCTCACCTACCATACCCAACTACATGGTAGCCCCTATACACACCACTCTGTCTGACCCGATGGACATTTCACCCACCACAGCACCTCTCCCCACAATTCCACCCTCTCCCCCTCCACTACCCCCCACCTCACCACTCACATCAGTGGCACACACAGCATTCACTACCCCCCTACCCAATCCCACCTCCTCTGCATTTCAAACTATTTCCCTTGCATCTCATAATGTAAATAGTACGTTCGACACATTACTTCAGTGTGCACATCAGCTACAACAAGACTTCCATCAATTGGAAGAACACAATGCTACCCTCCAGGCAGAATCTCAACGTCTCCAAGCTAGAGTCACCACTCTTGAGGCTGACTACCTGACGCTCCTAGACGAGCATACCACACTACAGCAGGCTCACTCCGAATTGGAATCAAAGGCATCAACTGTAGATGACCAAGCAGTCAAGGAACTAGAAACAGTGCTTCAAGCGCAAATGATATCTAATGCCACACTCAGACGCAACATTGGGCTATTAAGGAAGCATATGGCCGCAGCACTAGAAGAGAACAAACGACTTCAACAACAAAATCAAGACAACTTTGAAGCGGCTATGGAAGGAACCGTAGGAGCAACCATTAGCCCTACCAGATATAGAGCAGTTCCATCAGAAGACATCCGCATCCTACTTGAGGAGCATGCAAATTTCCTGGAGTCATATGAAAAACTAGAGACTGAATGTGCCGATCTAAAGAAACAGATAGCCAGTGTACCCACTGCTCAACCGGAGCCGGTAATCTTGCAACAATCTACAGAAGAATTGGAGACCCTTCGGAAACAGGTGGCAGAACTCCAAGCACGCCTCTTACCATATGAACGACCACCCTCGCCCATTGAGGAACCAGAACCTGAAACAGTAGTGGAAATCCCCGTCGAGGATAGCTACGAAGAGCCATACGAGCCTATGCCGACGCCTGGTGGTCGAACTACAGAAGAAGGACAAGACACGTTAGAAATTCAAGTTCCAGATTGGGTCAGAAGGGTCGAGAAAGTGGGTAAGACACATGATGATCGTGTGGCCGTGCAAATGCAATTTCTCACGAATCTGGAAGAAACGGTCCTTCGGTCTTCCTACTTTCAACAATTATCCCATCAACGGTTAATCACAACATCAGAATCGCAATACATGCCTTATTTTGTCTTACTACATGATTATAATGCAGAAGTCAAAAGACATACAGGGAAGGAGCCCACATTCGCTACTCAATTTGAGATAGGGGATTTACCGACCGATGCACGTGCTGGCTCGATTTTCCAACCTAATTGGCGTGCACGTTTACTCACCGATTACCCAGAGATGATGAGTACCTGGGCTACCATGCCACTCTATATCAAGTATAATCCATGCTATTGTCCAGTGGTACGTCGCAGATCCTGGCAAGCATTTGCAATCAAGGTACGCAACAATAAAGAGTGCTCGGCTTGGGTTAACTATCCATATTTTGCTCCACCTCGAGGGCCTCCAACCGTAGCCTACATGATATCAACCATTCGGCACTGGTCCGCACGCCTAAATAATGTACGTGATATAGCAGCGAAAATGTGTATGAAGATATTCGAGCTCATGACCATTGTCTTCAAAACCTTTCGGAATGTCCAAGCTCCATACATCTCCGCCCCTGGATTCGCTCAAGGCAACAAGGATCTAGTCTATGACATGAGCCAAACCCCCTCGGTCACTATCATCTTTGCTTGGCATGCACGAATAAAGTACTTGCCCGCATGCTTCAAGCAAACATTTGAGGAAATGTTCTCTACAGGCTTCTGGGAATACAATTCCGAAATTTTCATTCCCAGACCCACACACTTGCTACATCTATTCGCAGTAGAACAAGCGATCCATGCAGATCAATTACGTCTGCCACATCCGGACATTCCAGGACCAATCGATTGGGATCGTATGATGACAGATTTGGCCAGAGGACTACGCTTACAAGAACATCAGCTTGCCACTCAGGTTGTGGAATATTACATCCAACACCCCCAGCAACAAGGGTCTGTCAGAGACGACAGACGCGAGAGAGGGGGGGGTGTTGAGAGCAGTATGGGCACACAAGGACTAACTAGACAAGGAAGCCAGGGCACCCAAGGATTGACTAGACAAGGAAGCCAACGGAGAGAGTCAGAACAAGGTGAAGGAGTAAGTAGACAAAGCAGTCGACGCAAATCTGGCAGATAGGCCCTTCAATTTTTCCAATCTACATCTTTTAACAGTGATTCTTATCACTAACAATCATTGTAAATACCATTTCATATTTTTGTAGCTCCATTTTGTGCAAGCCAAGGAGTCCTTGAGCTTGAGGAGCCTTAGAAGTACCTACATATCAATTTTCGTATTTTTTAGACTCCGTTTGAGCCCTCAAATTGGCCCTGGAACCTAATTTTTAACTAGGCCGGACACTAGGTCTGGACAGGGCCAAAAGCTAGTCAAAAACTATAAAAAGAGCTAGAGAGCTCATTTTTGAGGTTAGATTGTAATTGAAACGAACTTGTAAGAGCATTTTGAAAGTAATCTAAAAGCTCCATTGATTCTCACTCTTTGTCTTGCCTTGTGTGCGCGTGTGTGTGTGTATGTGTGTGCATGCTTGTGTGCTTCTCACTCACGCACTTGTGCCGCCACTTGCTCGAGGTCTTCATACCATCCTCACATCTTCCCGGATTGACATTAAAGGAGGTGCTACTCATCACTGAGCTACATAATAATATCATCAACATACACACATAAATAGATAACTTCAGATCCATTCCTCTTTATGAACAAAGAGGTATCTACCTTGCTAGCTTTGAATCCTTGGTCCTGCAAATAAGTCACCAATCTAAAATTCCAAGCTCTTGAAGCTTGCTTCAATCCATACAAGGCTTTCTTTAATTTGCATACATAGTTGGGATGATGTACATCCTCATATCGAGGAGGTTGTGCCATATACACTTCCTCTTAAATCCATCCATTCAAGAAAGCATTCTTTACATCAAGTTGATAGAGCTTCCAATTTCGAGATGCAACAAGACTAATGAGGACCCTAATTGTAGGCATTTTTGCAACAAGAGAGAAAGTCTCCTCATAATCAATACCATGGGTTTGAGGAAATTCTTTAGCAACTAACCTTGCTTTGTGTGTATGTATACTTCCATCTGGATTCCTCTTGATTTTGTATATCCATCGAGATCCAATTACCTTCATAGATGGTTTGTTAGGTACAAGCTCCCAAGTGTCATTCTCCTTCAAGGCTTCCATTTCTTCATCTGTTGCATCTCTCCAAGCTTTCTTGCTTTGTGCTTCTTTGAATGTGGTAGGTTCTTCATTGGTTGAATCCTTTGCAATGTAGATTGAGTACTTGGTGACCAAAGAAGTATCATAACCAAACCTCTCTGGTTTCTTCTTCTCCCTTGAAGACCTTTGTGGTTGATGTGAGCTCCTGGGTCCATATGTAGCATCTTGCATCTTTGCTTTACCTTTGTTGTTCCATAGCTTTAGTGTTTCCAAGTCTTCTAGGTCAATCTCCGAATCACTTTTTTCCATTTGCTTTGGCTCCTTTGGATGAAGTGATGGAAAATCTTCATCCAAGTCATAAGCTAGCTTCACTTTCCTATCATCATCAAACCATGATTTGTTCTCATCAAAAATTACATCTCTACTCACAGAAAATCCTTTATTAGTTGGATTGTACAATCTATATCCTTTTTGGTTTTGGTCATAACCAATGAATATGCACTTCTTGCGAAGAGATGGATAGGTATGTGCTTGAAGATGAAGGGGTGTTGCAAAATCCTTGATCTACACCAGCCAAATGAACTCCAGGAGTATGTGGTGGGCCCTTTTATCTTGCCAATGGATGTATTAGACACCCTATGTACCTTGGAAGATCACTCTCAAAAAGATAGATCAAAACAGATAAGTTGGAGTTAGCTCAGAGGTGAAAAACTTGCTAATTTGGTTCATACACCTGTCCAGTGTTTTGCATAATTCTTTGAGCACGGCAGCAATTAGCTTAATTCCTCTTGGGGAACTTTAGTGAACTTAAAGAGCTAACTTTCAAGAGTAATATCATCAAAAATAATGAATCACACATTGAGAATGAGGTTTAGCAAGTGATGACATCATCCCGATTTTCACGGGCTGCTACAGTTTGAGACCAGTGAGCAGAAACATGAACATAACTCAAAATGTGGGAATCCAATGATTATGAAAATTTGTATGGTTATACTAGACAGTAAGATGACTCCAACAAGCTTTAAATCATTGAACTTGGATGAGTAACCACTGAGAAATTCTGACAAGGTGAGTGAAAAAGTCGGGTACCTGACAAAGAAGTGAAGATGAACAGACATTGTTGACTTCAACTGAACATAACTGAAGATTGCAACATCCACATGACATGAAAATTTGTGAGCATATAGTAGACTTATAGAGCTAACTTTACCAAGTTAAATCACTGAAAATGATGCACCAAGCTCAGAGAAACCATCTCTGCAATCTGACTGAGAAAACTGAGAGATATGGCAGTGTGTACAATACAATGGACTTACTGATACATATGTGTGCCTTGGAATCACACCTTGATATGGCATAAAGCTCAGCTCTTGGAGGTCTTCCCATAGGTCTCTCTAACCATGACTAAAACTGCCATCTATTCATAGTTGAGCTTGGGAGGCTAACTTCCCTCAATCACTCTCCAATCAATTAGTGATTGATTTGATTCTCTACCTACCACAAATCACGAATTCGTGGCTCCTCTTTCCCTTTTTGATCAAGTGGACTCAACCACTTAAGATTCTCTTACTTTTACATTAAGTAAACTCTTCAAAAGTTATAAGAGGTAGTTCACAAGTGAACTTTACATAGTCTTCATTTTAAGGCTTCTTCTATGACTTTGTGGGACTCAACCCAGTACTTAGGCTTGTCATAGACTTGCTCCAACAGCTCCCCCTCAAGACAAGTATGCTTGAGGTCTTCAATCTTTCAAGATTACCTGTAAACCAATCATAGCCTTGAATTTGCAAAGCTTTGTACCATCCAATGCTTTGGTTAGAATATCTGCACATTGTTGATGAATGGACACATATGATATTTGAATCTCTTTGCTTAGAACCTTCTCTCTTACATAGTGATAATGAACTTCAATATGTTTAGTCCTTGCATGAAAAATAGGATTAGCAGCCAAATGAATAGAACTCATATTGTCACCATAAATAGTTGGAGTTCCAAACTCCAATCCAAGATCTTTGAATAATGTCTTCATCCACATAGCTTCCTGAGTAGCTATGGCAAGACCTCTATATTCAGCTTCAGTAGAAGAGAGAGCAACTGTGGGTTGCTTCTTGGATGACCATGAAATAAGCTTTGAACCTGCAAAGGTAAGATAACCTGAAGTGCTCCTTCTATCTTCTTTGGAGCCAGCCCAATCTGCATCAGAAAATAGCTTCAAACCTAAATCAGATACATAAGGATAATAAAGTCCTTCATTTATGGTTCCTTTGAGATACTTGAGAATCCTTTTGGCAGCATCCATATGTGGTTTCCTTGGTGTGTCCATAAATTGACTTAGCACATTCACACTGTAACATATATCTACTCTTGTCAATGTGGCATAGTTGAGACTACCCACTAGACTTTGATATGATGTGATGTCCTCAATGAGTTCACCTTCATGTGAGCTCAATTTGTGATTGACCTCCATTGGAGTACCTTCAATCTTACAATCTTGCATCTTGAATTTTTCCAACATGTCCTTAATGTACTTTCTTTGAGTGAGAAACAAACCATGATCTTTGTAGACAACTTCCAAACCTAGGAAGTAGGTAAGTGAAGCCAAATCACTTATCTTGAACTCTTCTCTCATCTGATCTTTGATCTTTTTCATACCATCTGCATCATTTCCTATCAATATAATATCATCTACATATACACATAAGTAGATGACCTCAGAATTACTCTTTTTGATAAAGAGTGAAGGATCTGCCTTGCTTGGTTGAAAGCCTTTGTCCTGCAAGAATGAAACAAGCCTGAAATTCCAAGCTCTTGAGGCTTGCTTGAGACCATACAATGCTTTGTTAAGTTTACACACATAATCAGGATAGACTTGATTCTCAAAACCAGGTGGTTGTGCCATATATACCTCTTCTGTTATCCACCCATTCAAGAATACATTCTTTACATCTAGTTGAAGTATCTTCCAATTCTTGGAAGAGGCAATACTAAGCAAAACCCTAATAGTAGGCATCTTTGCCATAGGAAAGAAGGTCTCCTCATAATCAATTCCCTGAGTTTGTGCAAAGCCTTTTGCTACAAGCCTTGCCTTATACCTGTTAATGGAACCATCAGAATTCTTCTTGAGTTTATAGACCCATCTTGAGCCTATTACCTTCATGGATGAAGTCTTGGGCACCAAATCCCAAGTGTTGTTTTCCTCAAGTGCTTCAATCTCTTCCTTCATTGCATGCTTCCATTCTGATTTTGCTTTGGCCTCTTCAAAGGATGATGGCTCCTCTTGGTTTATGTCATGTGCTATGTAGATAGAATGTTTAGTTACTAATGAGGTGTCAAACCCATACCTTTCTTGTTTTTTCTTTTCCCTCATAGATCTTCTTAGGCCATGATGTGATGATTTTGCCTCATGTCCAAGTTCCTGCAATTTTGCTTTACCTTTCGACTTCCATGCTTTGATCTTTTCCATCTGAGATTCTTCATCATCCTCCGAGGTGTCTTGTTCTTCAATCTTTGGTTGTTCTCTACCAAGCTTTGGAAAATCTTCCTCAAGATTATATGGTAAATTGACCTTCCTGCATGAATCTTCATACCATGAATTGTTTTCATCAAAAACTACATCTCTGCTTACCAAGAATCCTTTGTTGGTAGGGTTGTATAACATGTAGCCCTTTTGATTGTTGTCATATCCAATAAATACACACCTTTCTGCCTTTGGATCCATCTTGCCTCTAACCTGTGAAGGAACATGAGCAAAAGCAATACATCCAAAAATTTTACAATGATCTAAGCTTGGTCTTCTTCCATTCCAAGCCTCATATGGAGTCATCCCATCAAGGGATTTTGAAGGCAACCTGTTAATCAAGTAAGTGGCTGTAGATACAGCCTCAGCCCATAAGTAATAAGGTAAATGCTTTTCATTTAACATAGACCTTGCAGCTTCAACAATTGTCCTATTCCTCCTTTCTGCCACTCCATTTTGCTCAGGAGTGTACCTTGTAGTTACCTCTCTTTTGATTCCTCTTTCTTGAAGAAAAGAATCAAACTCATGGGAGAAGTATTCTCCCCCTCCATCTGACCTTAGCCTTTTTAGTGATTTACCTATTTGATTCTCCACAAGAGCCAAATATCTTTTGAAACATGAAAAAAACTTCATCTTTGTGTTTCATAAAGAATAGGATAGTCCATCTGCTGCAATCATCAATAAAGGAGACATAATACCTTGATCCTGATATTGAAGCTTCCTTGCTAGGTCCCCATACATCTGTATGAACCAACTCCAAGAGATCTTCATGCATATAACCTTTCTTCATGAATGGTAACCTGTGAGACTTTCCAAATTGACATGCACTACACTTATAAATCATATGTTGTTTTGACAAGTTAGGGAGTCCAAGTACACTTTGGTCCCTGCAAATTTGCTTTAATGACCTTTCACCAATGTGTGCTAACCTTTTGTGCCATACTTCCAATTCTGTGAGTGTCCGACTACCATAATTAAAGAGAGCAATATTTCTAGTGTCTTGTAATTCAAATGTGAACAATCTATTCAAATGTGAACAATCTACCTGCCTTTTCACCTTTTGCAATTCTTCTGAATCCTTGACTTGGATCTTCAACAAATGCTCCTACTTTTGTGAACCTGACTTACAACCCTTTCTCTACTATCTGCCCAACACTTATCAAATTCTTTGTAATGGTAGGGACATAGAGTACCTTACTGAGTAGGTTGATGTTTCCATCAGGTGCTTTGACATTGCCTATTTTCTCCACAGGATGTTTTGTGTCATTTCCTGTTTGTACCTCATGCTTATTCCTTGGATCTTCTAAATCTGATAGGAGTGCCACATTTCCTTCCACATGATTTGAACAACCTGAATCTATGTAGAAAACATGCTCATCAGATTTACCTTGTGGCATAGCCATGTTCATGATCAATAATGAATCCTCTTTGTTTGAGTCTTCTGTGTAGTTATTGTAGTCTCTTCTTCCTTTGTAGCCTCCTTGATAGTTTGAATGGTTGTAGTTGTTGTAGCTGCCATGATAATTGTTGAACCTTCCTCTTGAGTAGCCATAACTTCCTCTATTGTATCCTCTGCCTCTTTGATTCCTGGAATTCCTAAAGCAATTTTCAGTTGTATGATTAGTTAATCCACAAATAGAACATGAGTTGGAGTCTTGGGATCTCCCCTTGCCTTGTCTACCTCCTCTTCCTCTACCACTGTCATGTCTTCCTCTACCTGCATAGTTAGCTTGATATGTACCTGCTTCATCATCCACTTTCTTTGCCTTTCCTTTTTTATCTTTGGACTTGCTTTTATCAGTGTATAAAGCTGAAGATTGATTACCTTTAGAGCTTTCTCCATTTTTGATAAGCTTTGCCTCTTGAGTAAGTAGTTGTCCAATGAGTGTATTGAAATCAGGTACATGCATGTCCATGTACAAATCCATAGCTGTGGTGAATGCTTCCCACTTGTCATCTGCCTTCAAGCCATTGATGACCTGCCTTACAATTTTCTCTTCATCTATTACCTCTCCAATGCTTCCCAACTGATCTGCTATGTCCTTGAGCTTTGTGACAAAATCACTCACATTTTGTTTGGGAGCCTTCTTGAGAGTTGTGAAATCCAGCCATAGTTGATGCTTCCTAGCTTTGGTACTTGAAGAGAAGAAGGCTTCAAGTGCATCCCACACTTCCTGAGATGTCTTACAACTTCTAATGTGAGGCAACAAAAAATCTGAGATAGAGTTGAGGAGATAAGACTTTGCAAGTGCATCCTTGGAGCACCATGTGCTCAATCTCTCTTGCTCTTCTTGTGTTGGTTGACTTTTGTTCTTGAAACTTGGCATAACTTCATCTCCAGTCACATAACCATATAAACTTCTACCTTGGAGATAAGCTTCCATTCTTAATGACCAAGCTGAGTAGTTACCTCTGTCCAATTTGTCAATTGATGAAGGAAATCCATCTGCCATGTTGTCCAACCTTGCTCTGATACCACTGTGAAGAGATGGATAGGTATGTGCTTGAAGATGAAGAGGTGTTGCAAAATCCTTGATCTACACCAGCCAAATGATCTCCAGGAGTATGTGGTGGGCCCTTTTAGCTTGCCAATGGATGTATTAGACACCCTATGTACCTTGGAAGATCACTCTCAAAAAGATAGATCAAAACAGATAAGTTAGAGTTAGCTCAGAGGTGAAAAACTTGCTAATTTGGTTCATACACCTGTTCAGTGTTTTGCATAATTCTCTGAGCACAGCAGCAATTAGCTTAATTGCTCGTAGGGAAGTTTATTTAACTTAAAGAGATAACTTTCAAGAGTAATAGCATCAAAAATAATGAACCACACATTGAGAATGAGGTTTAGCAAGTGATGACATCATCCCGATTTTCACGGGCTGCTACAGTTTGAGACCAGTGAGCAGAAACATGAACATAACTCAAAATGTGGGAATCCAATGCTTATGAAAATTTATATGCTTATACTAGACAGTAAGATGAATCCAACAAGCTTTAAATCATTGCATTTGGATGAGTAACCACTGAGAAATGGCTCTGATAAGGTGAGTGAAAAAGTCGGGTACCTGACAGAGAAGTGAAGATGAACAGACACTGTTGACTTCAACTGAACATAACTGAAGATTGCAACATCCAAATGACATGAAAATTTGTGAGCATATATTAGACTTGTAGAGCTAACTTTACCAAGTTAAATCATAGAAACTGATGCACCAAGCTCAGAGAAACCATCTCTGCAATCTGACTGAGAAAACTGAGAGATATGGTAGTGAGTAGTACACTTCACAAGAACATGGAAATATGAACCCAAATGATAATGAAAATGAAAGTATATTGCTTTTACAATACAATGGACTTACTGATACATATGTGTGCCTTGGAATCACACCTTGATATGGCATAAAGCTCATCTCTTGGAGGTCTTCGCATAGGTCTCTCTAACCACGACTAAAACTACCATCTATTTATAGTTGAGCTTGGGAGGCTAACTTCCCTCAATCACTCTCCAATCAATTAGTGATTGATTTGATTCTCTACCTACCACAAATCACGAATTCGTGGCTCCTCTTTCCCTTTTTTATCAAGTGGACTCAACCACTTAAGATTCTCTTACTTTTACATTAAGTAAACTCTTCAAAAGTTACAAGAGGTAGTTCACAAGTGAACTTTACATAGTCTTCATTTTAAGGCTTCTTCTATGACTTTGTGGGACTCAAGCCAATACTTAGGCTTGTCATAGACTTGCTCCAACACTTCTTTGCTTTGGGATCCAATTTCCCTCTTACTTGAGAACGAATGTGAGCATAGGCTAAGCATCCAAAGATTTTACAATGCTCTAGACTAGGTCTTCTTCCATTCCACACTTCATATGGAGTGGTTCCATCTAGTGACTTGGATGGAAGTCTATTTATGAGATATGTGGCTATAGACATAGCCTCCGCCCATAGGTAGTTTGGCAATCCCTTTTTGTTGAGCATGGACCTTGCAGCTTTGACAATAGCTCTGTTTCTCCTCCCTGCTACACCATTGAGTTCAGGTGTATACCTTGTAGTGACTTCCCTTTTAATGTCTCTTTCATGCAAGAAGGCATCAAATTTAGAAGAGAAGTATTCTCCTCCACCATCTGATCTGAGTCTTTTCAAATTCCTACCTGTTTGGTTTTCAACAAGAGCAATATACTTCTTAAAGAAATTAAACACTTCATCCTTGTGCTTCATGAAAAACAGAATGGTCCATCTACTACATGTAGAGAGTACGCACGCGGAAGCAAAATGAGAAGTAGAGTACTCTCACAAAACAAAGAATGTGTGAGACACAAAATGAGTAGACCATGAAATGGGTAAACTCATGTGGATTAGAAATGAGCTTGCCAAGAGCATGGAGTAGGGTCCTCAAGCTTCTAACCAAATACGAATGGGGGAGAGGTCCTCCTTATATAGATTTGTGAGGGGCTCTCCAAAATACATCTCATGTGGGATAATTCCCCTGAAAGGAGAATGAATACAACTGGTAGAAGCAAATGGCAAGGTACCCAAATACAAAGGAAATACAAGGAAATGTAATGGAAATGAAATGGAAATAGAGTGACTCCTAGATACAAAAGGGAGATGCACTCTCATATTCTCAACACCCCCTCTGCAGCTCCATTTTGTAGTGTATGGAGGCTGCTAGGGGTTGTGAGAAAGGTCCACCAAGAATGTATCAGCAGCAGCAGCACGAGCACAAAATAGGAAGTCATCATCTAGGAATCCATAGCCTCCAAGTGGTATCGACCATGCGGGATCGCCAGGTACTCCATAATATGTCCACCAGATGGATCAAGCGGATGCTCCAGAGGTACGCCACCGATGAGGTACAGGAACAGAACAAGATCTCACTGGTCGAGATCACCTCCATGTGAGAAAGATAGGATGACTCGATGTGGTACATTTGAGGTATAAGCTGAGATGATATCTCTGATTCCTCATGCTCCAAAATTGTACCATGATCGGGAAAGTCATGTACAAAGAGAGCATGCTCCACATAGTGTGACTGTTCAAAACGGGAATGATCCCCCTCTGAAGCAGAAATGGGAGGATCCAAAAGGGATGAATACGTAGAGTATTCATCAAAGGTGCAGTCTTTGGTTACTGTAACTGAGTGACGCTTTGGGTCGTAGAGCTTGTATGCCTTTTGTCATTCATTGTACCCGATGAAAATGTACTACTTAGGCCGATCATCATCATGACCTTGGATGAAGGCATCACTACCAAAGACGCAAAAATAGCTTACACTTGGCTTCTTTTGAAAGTAAGCCTCAAATGGTGTTTTGTTCTTCAAAACATTTGAAAAACCTCTATTCTGAATGTGTACTGTTGTTTGTATTGCTTCACCCCAAAACTTTAGTGGAAGTTGCTTTTGTCTAAGCATAACTTTGGCCATTTGGATCACACTTTGTCTCTTTTGTAATGCAATACCTGGTTGAGTATCTTGCTTGGCTTGATACTTGATTCCATGTTGCTTCAAGTACTTGGAGAAGTTTCGGTTGACAAAGCTACTATCTCCATCAGATCAGATGATCTTCAAAGAACTTGGACAGTCTTCTTCAACTGTTGTTGTCCACTCCTTAAACTTGGAAATGGCATCTTCTTTATGCTTGAGTGAATAAACCCATGTGTATCTAGTGAAGTCATCTACACTCGGGAAGAAGTAAATTGACCCACTTAGAGAAGGTGTACTCATTGGTCGACAAATGTCAATATGGACTAATGCTAAGGGTTTATTTACAGAAATGGATGCTTCTTTAGGCAAAGAGAAAGCTTTTTGCTTGTCACATGCTTTGCAATTCAATTCCACTTGTGTGATCCTTGGTAGACCTTTGACAAGATGATTGGAAGAGATCTTAGCTAAGCAAGAGGTATGTCCAAATCTGCAATGCCACAAGTTGAGACTCGAATCCTTGGCCATAAAACTTGAAAGCTTGTAGAGACCCGTATCTTCATATCCTTGAGCTATCACTTCATTGGATTCGCGATCAATGACTTGAACTTTGTTGTGATCAAACTAAACCGTCATGTTGCACTTTGTGATGGCTTTGACTGAAAGAAGATTCTTACAGAGGCTTGGTACATAAATAACATCTTTTAATGACTTGGTCTCGCCTTCAAAGTTGATGACTTGAACTTTTCCTCTTCCTTGGATTTCAATGCACTTGTTGTCTCCAAGGTAAACTTGTCCTTGATGCTCTTCAAACTCATGGAAGTCATCTTTGTCATGGTACATGTGGGATGAAGCACCACTATCAAAAATCCATTCTTTCTTGGGAGTGGTTGCCATAAGTGCTTTGTGTTCACTTGTGAAAATAGGTCTTCACTTGTGCAATGAGAATGATGTTCACTCTTGGAATTAGACTTAGACTTGTCCTGGTTCTTTTTCTTGAAGCAATATTTTTCAATGTGCCCAGGTTTGCCACAAAAATTACATGTGAACTTCTTCGATGAATTATGTGATCCTTGCTTAGATCCATTGCTAGCATGATGACTTGTGGTTTTGCCTTTAGTGAATGGACCTTTGGCCTTCATGGCTAACTCTTGTGAGGAAGTCGATTGGGCTCGCGAGTCGTGAAGGAGCAATAGTCGACGAACCTCTTCCCAAGTTAAGACTTGGCCAGGATTATACACAGTTGTGACAAATGTCTCGTACGACTTTGGTAACTTGTTAAGAAACCGAATGGCCATGTCTTCACTAGAAATCTGCCTACCACACAGTGCTAATTTACGCTGATAGTCCTCAAATTGGGCTATGATCTTGGTAATTGTGTCGTGTGGCCTAACTGTTAAATTATGAAACTCGACCTCTAATGCATATATTTTCGAAGGGGTTTTATCTTCATACAAAGCAGCTAATGTATCCCAAGCATCCTTAGACGTCTTGCAGGTCGTGATATGTCCTTTCGTCAGTTCGTCACAGGCAAGTAACAACTAACCTAAAGCTCGTTTGTCCTTGACATTCCACACATGCCAATTGTCTAAGTTGGTATGCTTATTGGGTTCGGGGTCTGATCCGTCTACTACCTCATGCAAGAGATTCATGTAGAGATATGCGCGCATGACATCTTTCCATAGATTGTAATTTTTTCCATTGAGGTGTTCATCCTTAGGCATAAAAATAGGGGTGAAAGAGGGTAAGAAGTAAGCCATAGATGATGAATTACCTTCACTTTTGGTCATTACAAAGCTTTAAGTATCAAGTGTTTAGAAACACTACCAAAATCTCTTGTCAAAGATGCTGCTTCAAAATAATTGCAACGCTTGAAATGGACCACACTGAAAATTCTTGGGGGGAGGGGGGGGGCTTAGAGCAGCCCTTCTCTTACAAAACACCACGAAAAGTCGACGCAAGAGGAGGGGGCTTAGATTAGCCCTTAGAAGAGGCTTAGACACTTGGAGAGAGCTTGTGGGTGGGCTTAGATTAGCCTTCAACCCACAAGGGTGCACACACACACAATATCCTTCTTCTTATAGTGCTTGGGTTTACAAGGAAAGGCACTTAATGCCAAAGTGTGCCAAAGTGGGGTTGGTGCTCTTGATGAATACAATATAATTGATTTCAATATGTATGGGGTGGCACAAATCTAAAGGGTTGAATCCTTGGAAACAATACAATGTGTGTATTTAGTATTACAACCTATGTTCCAAATGAGTCATCACAATCAAGGGAAACTTGCTTCAAAATGATACATCCAAAGGAATATTAATGAGAGATTGAGGGATAATTTCTCGAGGGAGAGAAGGCGAAATGTGGTAGGATAAAGTAGCCTTGATGATCCATGATTTAGCTTTTGCTAAAAAAATCTGATTGGCATGTTATCAATATGATGACTATGGTGATGGATGTAGTTGGATAAGAGATAGCCATGTTTTCATTTATCACATGCAAATTAATTTTTGATGGTGAGGGAACGGGCCCCAAAGCCATACATATGGTGTGGCTCCTTGTCTCTTTCTATGTGTCAGAGAAGATACGTAAAGCTGCACCAAAATTATGCTATAATTACTGAGCACTAACTTCGGAGAAGACAATCAATCACATGATAGTTCCACGTGATCATCAATGGTCGCTTCCAGAAAAATTATGGCTGCCTGCGCGCTATCGTGGGGAGGGGTGCGCCCAAAATTGAGCTCCCAGCAGCCGTGTACCTGCAAATCTATGCAGTGGCTTACGTCTCTCCCTTCAAAAGCATGCCAAAGCCTTGTGAATGGTGTAGCTCTCCCCTGCAGGTGTGCAAAAATCCACGTGAAGTGCTAATATAGAATGGAACGTTGTTCAGTCTGCGGGCGCTCCAATTGTCATTGTGCATAAGGTTAAAGCACAGATGATTGATTCTCTCTGTCGTTCCTCTCGATCTGTCTTTCTCGGTGGCACAAGGTTGCTTCGATCTGCTACCTCTTTCACATACCGTCAGCCATCCTAGCTCTGCTTACTGATGTGCTTGTGCTGAGATGATGGTTGCAGTCAAAGGTGCCATTAGACTGATGAAGAGCAGCGGTCTGGCAAGGTGGCTTGCACACAGACCTCAGAGATCACTCGTGCTCAGAGAGCCATTCTCCCTTGTGCTCTCTTTCTCTCTATTTCTCTCTCTGCTATAGACAAGAGATGGCAGAGTTGCTCAGTCTCTCTCTCTCATACAGTTTTGGGGGAGGCACTTCTGACTCTGTGACCTTTTCGGAGGATCCACTAGCAGCAAGAGCATTAGTAGAATTGAAGAACTATGCCATACATAGACGAAGGATGCGTTTGGAGCTTCACTGCCCAGAGAGGAAGGACTCAAAGAATGCAATGTTTTGGGCGATTTGTGGTGCTGTCATGGCAGGCTGCACCGATCGACTGTGGACAAAACAATGTATTGGTTGCTTCTTGGATGACCAAGAAATGATTTTTGAACCTGCAAATGATACATACCCGAATGTTCTTCTTCTATCATCTCTAGATCTAGCCCAATCTGCATCTGAGTAGACCTTTAGCTCAATATCTGAAGTAAATGAATAAAACAAACCTTCATTCATGGTCCCCTTTAGGTACTTGAGGACTCTCTTGGCTGCTTCCATATGTGGCCTTCTCGGCTTAATATCCACCCTTGTGAGTGTTGCATAGTTCAAACTTCCAACCAAGCTTTGATAGCTTGTGATGTCTTCACTCTCCTTCATAAGCACTAAGCTTATGATTTTGCTTCATAGGTGTACCTGCACACTTGGTATTTTCCATCTTGAACTTGACGAGCATGTCATGCACATACTTCCTTTGTGTGATGTATATACCTGAATGTGTATAGATAAACTCCAAGCCAAGAAAATAAGTGAGTGGTCCGAGGTCACTTATTTTGAACTCCTTCATTTGAGTCTTTACCTGTTTGATTCCTTCAAGATTGTTGCCTGTAATAATAATATCATCAACATACACACATAAATAGATCACTTCAGATCCATTCCTCTTTATGCTCAAAGAGGTATCCGCCTTGCTAGCTTTGAACCCTTGGTCCTGCAAATAAGTCACCAATCTGAAATTCCAAGCTCTTGGAGCTTGTTTCAATCCGTACAAGGCTTTCTTTAATTTGCATACATAGTTGGGATGATGTATATCCTCATATCTAGGAGGTTGTGCCATATACACTTCCTCTGAAATCCATCCATTCAAGAAAGCATTCTTTACATCAAGTTTATAGAGCTTCCAATTTCTAGATGCGGCAAGACTAATGAGAACCCTAATTGTAGGCATTTTTGCAACAGGAGAGAATTTCTCCTCATAATCAATATCATGGGTTTGAGCAAACCCTTTAGCAACTAACCTTGCTTTGTGTCTATTTATACTTCCATGTGGATTCCTATTGATTTTGTATATCCATTGAGATCAAATTACCTTCATAGATGGTTTGTTAGATACAAGATCCCAAGTGTCACTCTCCCTCAAGGCTTCCATTTCTTCATCCATTGCATCTCTCCAAACTTTCTTGCTTTGTGCTTCTTCAAATGTGGTAGGTTCTTCATTCATTGAATCTATTGCAATGTAGATTGAGTGCTTGCTGACCAAAGAAGTATCATAACCAAACCTCTCTGGTTTCTTCTTCTCCCTTGAACACCTTCTAAGTGGTTGATGTGAGCTCTCGGGTCCATATGTAGCATCCTGCATCTTTGATTTACCTTTGTTCTTCCATAGCTTTAGTTTTTCAAAGTCTTCTAGGTCAATCTCCGAATCACTTTCTTCCATTTGCTTTGGCTCCTTTGGTTGAAGTGATGGGAAATCTTCATCCAAGTCATAAGCGAGCTTCACTTTCCTGTCATCATCAAACCATGATTTGTTCTCGTCAAAAATTACATCTCTACTCATAGAAAATCCTTTATTAGTTGGATTGTACAATCTATATCCTTTTTGGTTTTGGTCATAACCAATGAATATGCACTTCTCTGCTTTGGGATCCAATTTCCCTCTTACTTGAGAAGGAATGTGAGCATAGGCTAAGCATCCAAAGATTTTACAATGCTCTAGACTAAGTCTTCTTCCATTCCACACTTCATATGGAGTGCTTCCATCTAGTGACTTACATGGAACTCTATTTATGAGATATGTCGTTGTAGACACAGACTCTGCCCATAGGTAGTTTGGCAATCCCTTTTCGTTGAGCATGGACCTTGCAGCTTCAACAATAGCTTTGTCTCTCCTCTCTACTACACCATTGAGTTCGGGTATATACCTTGTAGTGACTTCCCTTTTAATGCCTCTTTCATGCAAGAAGACATCAAATTCAGAAGAGAAGTATTCTCCTCCACCATCTGACCTGATTCTTTTCAAAGTCCTACCTGTTCGGTTTTCAACAAGAGCAATATACTTCTTAAGGCAATTAAACACTTCATCCTTGTGCTTCATGAAAAACAGAATGGTCCACCTTCTACGATCATCTATGAAAGACACATAATATCTTGAGCCTGATACAAATGGCTCCTTACTTGGACCCCACACATCCGTGTGCACTAGATCCAAAGGATGTTGATACACATATCCCTTCAACATATGCTCCAAATCTGTTGAATCTAACCTGCAATCCTTTTTCAACAATTTGTCCAACACTTATTAAATTTTTGGTAATTGTAGGGACATACAAGACTTTGCTTAAGAGGTTCATATTCCCATCTGATGTCTTCACATTACCTATCTTCTCCATTGAGTGCTTTGTTTCATCTCCTGTCTGCACTTCATGCTTGTTATCAGGATCTTCCAAATCAGAAAGTAAAGCCACATTTCCTACTACATGGTTTGAGCATCCTGAATCAATGTAAAATATGTGATCATCATCCTTACCCTTCTTCACTGATAGATTCATAATCAATAATGAATCTTCTTGACTTTGGTCCTCTACATAGTTATTGTAGTCTCTTCTTCCTCTATGGCCACTTTGATAGTTGTTGTTGTTGTAATTGTTGTTGTAGTAGTTGTTGTTGTTGTTGTAGCCTCCATTGTATCTGCCTCTATTTGATCCATAGCCACCTCTATTGAATCCTCCTCTTGAGTTCCTCGGGTTCCTAAAACATTCTTCAGTAGTATGATTAGATAAGCCACATATATTGCAAGGTTGAGATGATTGGAATCTCCCCCTACATTGCTTTCCACCTCTGCCTCTTCCTCTAGCTCTTCCTCTACCTACAAAGTTTGCTTGGAAAGAGCTTCCTTCATCTTCATTCTTCCTATTCTTTGACTTTTCCTTGACCTTAGCTTTATCAGAATATAAGGCAGAAGTTTGATTATCTCTTGAGGACTCACCATCTTTGCTAATCTTTGCTTCGTGAGTGAAGAGTTGGCCCATGAGTGTGTTGAGTTCGGGTACATGCATATCCATGTATAAATCCATGGTTGTTGTGAATGGCTCCCACTTGTCATCTGCTTTGATTCCATTTATGATTTGTCTAATAATTTTCTCCTCTTCAATTACCTCTCCAATTCTTCAAAGTTGGTCGGAAATCTCTTTCTTCTTTGTGACATAATCAGTCACACTTTGCTTCAGGCTTTTCTTCATTGTTGTGAACTCCATCGACAATTGGTTCTTCCTTGCTCGAGTGCTGGAGGAGAAGAAAGAAGCAAGTGCATTCCAGGTCTCTCTTCATGTCTTGCATCCCTTGACATGAGGTAAAAGAAAATTAGAGATTGAGTTTAGAGATAGGACATTGCAAGTGCATCCTTTGAACACCAATTTGAAAGTCCGTCCACTTCTTCATGTGATGGTTGCCTTTTGTTCCTCATGGTTGGCATTGCTTCATCTCCGGATATGAATCCATATAGATTCCTCCCTTGAAGGTAAGCCTCCATCCTTAGAGACCATGTCGGGTAGTTATTTTGATCCAAGTTGGCAATTGTTGATGGAAATCCATCTCCCATGTTGCTTGACTATGCTCTGATACCACTGTGAAGAGAGATGGTGGATGCAATTCGAAGATGAGTTTGTGCTGCTACAACCGGTTTCACACTAGCCAACTAAGACTTCAGAGTTGATTGTTAGACCCTTTGAGCTTCCTAAAGCCACCAAAATATCAGCCAAGTACTTTGGGACATGTATCTCAAAAGTTTAGTCAAGATAGACTAGTTGCAAAATGACTAGCTTCCAAAACTTGCTATTTTTGGACATACACCTGCTAGAAAAATTGAACAGTGCTCTCAACCTGGGAGGAATTACAAAAATTCCTTTTGGACATAGCAAATATACTTAGCAAGCTTGCTAATCCAAGTTACAACTCTTCAAATGATCAACTAAGGACTGAGAACAACGTTTAACAAAATTTGGAACATGCCCACCATTCTCAAGGCTCTACAGAGATAGACTAGTGAGCAGTAAAATGGAGATTTCTCCCAGAACATAAATCCAATGACCATGAAAATTTATATCAGAAGCTAGACTTTGAGAACTATCCAACGCATGTTAGAACACTGAAAAAGGATGAGTATAGTTCGAGTTATGAGCTTCTGAAGTTACTACTCTTAGTGAGTATAGCAGAGAACAAAACAGAGAAGTAGAGAATGATAAATGTATAAATTCACATATGATTGCAACCACATTGGCAATGAATATTTGCACAATGGGAGTAGAATGATAGAGCTATGGAGTAAGCTCTTCAATCTCTACAAAATGACATGAAGTGGTCACGTACAAGGCTTGCTATTCACCTCTTCCTTCTTGCTCTTTTTATAGCTATTCTTGGAGGGAGTTTTGAATTCGAATTCGAATGGTTCCACCTAAAAGTGATCCCCAAAGTTAGGAATTATTCCCTTAGCTCACTAATTTGTGGTTTTAGGTAGTTAGAGCCACGAGTTTGCTTTTTACATCATGCATGAGGTAAGCCATTCTTTTCCTTTTTCTTTTTCACAATTACAAGAGATAAAAATGTACTCTTTTACAAGAGGTGTTCAATGATTACACATGTGACTTACAAATGATCATAATATCAAGCATATAAAGCATGTAGGCTTGGTTAAAATGCACCAACAACTAATACAATCAAATCTCTTGTGAGAACCATAAGCACCTCAAAAAATACATCAAGAACAAGGGTGGGAGGGTGGGAAAGATAGGTGAATGAGAAGGGTGGGAGGGGGGGCAAATGGGTAGAGTCTAACCCAAAGAGAGAACAAAATGATGGGAAAAGGACCTCTCCCATTGAGTGGAGAGCCACATTACTAACCTCTACTAGGTCCACCACCAAAACAACCACCAAATGCAGCACCAAGACCTCCACCTAATGGTTTAATACCATATAGAGAGTACACACATAGAAGCAAAATGAAAAGAGGAGTGTACTCACAAAATAAAAGAGTGTGTGTGACTCAAAGTGTGTGGAAATAAATTGGGAATGGATTGCCTCCTAGGAGATGCATTCATGCGGATACAAATGAAAATTATGTAAGAGAAATCATGTCGTCAACAAAAAGAACCATTGATTATGGTATTCTCTATGAATATAGATCCTCTCTTGTTGAATATTTTGATTCAAATTAGGCAAGAGATATTAATACTAGAAATTTATTTTCTAGGTATTTCTTTTCTTTAGCAATTGAATGTAGCATCATCTTTTATTGAAGTTGAATACAAAGCAGTATGTGTTGCAACATGTGAAGCAGTATGGTTGAGAAGGATTCTATGGCACAAAGGAATACAAGGATAGGAGGCTATAGGTTTGAAGTGTGCAACCAAATTTTCATGGCCATCCCCACAAATCCTATTTTCCATGCACATACCAAGCACATAAAAATTCAGTATCACTATGTGTGTGAGTTGATCGAGAATGGGTCATGGAGATAAGCTATTGTGCACCTAAAGAAACTGGAGCAGACATCTTCATCAATGCTCATGGGAGAGAGCAACTTCATGGACACTTTCCAATGCTTGGCATTTGACCAAGGAGGTAGTTGACCATAGGGTGCACATTGAGGGGGGTGCTAGATATAATCAATACTCCATCTTCAAGTGACCCTAAATAATCCATGGTGCTCTAAGTTGTAAGACCCCCATTATGAGTAGAAGCCATTCTGAGAGCTTAGACATTTATGGAACCCTAACTTCCAAGTAAGATGAGGTTTATAATGTGAATGTTGATGATAATATGTGATCTCTGTGAGCCTATCCATTAGGTTAGGTAGGGCATAAACTTATGGACCACTGTCTAGATCACCAGCTAAGCTCCATATTGGGAATGCATAGGTGGACAACACCATTTCTGTAGCTGCATTACTCTTGCCAATTTGCCAATTTGCATTCTTTGACTCTTAATCTACATCTCTCTTTGTCTATATTTTTTCTCAACTTTGTCTATTGTGCTATTAGTTCTTACATGGTATCAGATCTCAAGAGGTTCTAAGTGGTGGAGAAGTACAAACACAGAGCTTACAAAGGATTCAATGACAAAAGGGAGAAGATGTCAAGTGGAGCGTCATCATCTATGATTGGGAATCAAGATGGTTCATCAACAAATATAGATGGAGCACAAACAAGAGCAGCAATGATGTTAGTCATCCCAATATTGCAGATACAACCACCAACCTTCATAAAAGCTAAGCTTGATGGTATGAATTACACCCTATGGAAGTTTAGAATCACTTCTATCCTTGACATATCAGCTTTTAAAGACTATTCTTGGGACTTATCATGAGCCACCAAGAAACACTCGATGCAAATAATTCTAGTCAAATGATTCCTCTTGACTTTTTTCTTTTATGTGCATGGAAACATAGAAATGCAAATTCATTTTGTGCTTTAGTTACAAGTAATACTGATAATGTTTTAACTCTCATTCAACATACTACACAGGCTTGTGAAGCATGGAGCATATTGAGAAATCAACATGAAACTCATAATCAAACACGGGTTCAGAAGTTGGAGAGTTAGCGAGCAATAGAAAAGGTTGGGGAGTCTACACATGTTTCTATCACTTACATAAAGAATCTATGAGATCAAATGACAGCATGAGATGTACAAAAGTCAAGCGAGGAATCGAATTTCTCCACCAAAGTTTGATGTTTTGGTAACTAATCTTAATACTCAAATCAGACCTCAACCTCTAAATTTTCAAGAATTGAGTGCCTTACTCATGGAGGAGGAACTATGGCTTAAGGTAAGGAATGGTGGGAACAAAGGAGATGTTGTATTCACATCAAATGCCAAAGGAGGGAAATCCAAATCTTTAAAAGATGGACACAAAAATAAGAATGATAAAAAGAAGTTCAAGGAAGTGTTTCAACTGCAAGAAGAAAGGCCATAGAATTCAAGACTATTGGATCAAATAGGTAGAAGAGAAGAATGGATCTTTAAAAGGTGGAAATGGCAAGGATTCTACCAACACTATAGAAATAGAGATTTATTTATTTGTTATTATAGAGGACCTATGCTCCTCGGATGAAGATTGAAGAACAGATGAATCATGGGTGTTGGAAAAATGGTGTCACTTGTCACATGACAAGTAGAAAAGAATTTTACAATTCATTACACCCTCTAAAGGAATCCATCACAATAAAGGTAGGCAATAATGCAAGATGTCCTCTAAAGGGTGAAGTCTTGGTTTCTTTCATTAATTCTAATGGGGAATGAGAAAGATTTAAAATGTGTTGCATGTTCCACAAATCAAATGAAATCTGTATTTAGTAGCCTCTGTAACTGATCAAGGTCAAGAAGTATCTTTCAGTAAGACAGGAGCTAAGATTATGGATAGTAACAACAATGTTGTTGAAACTAGCATAAGGAGGAATAACCTATATGAGTTATATGCTCTTGTGGGCACTACAAGTGTGGGCACAAGTAAGCTATGGCATGAGAGATTCAGCCCATACCATGTACTAAAGGAGATGCATCACAAGGGTACGGTTGCACATGTACCATCGATTACAGAGATGAAGGATCCATGTGAAGCTTGCATTATGTGCAAGCAACAAAGGAAGGCATTTCCACAAGAAAGAAAGAATATATCAAGCTATCCTCTAGAGTTGGTGCATGCTAACTTATGCAGAAAAATTCCTACATAGACCTTGGGCAGATCTTCCTACTTCATGTTACTCATTGATTACTATTGCAAGAAGATGTGGATGTACTTCATTTGTGATAAGTAAAAAGTCTTTGGTAAGTTTAAAGAATGGCTTTAGTTTTTTGAAATTGAAATAGGGAAGAAGATGAAGAAATTCAAGACAGACGGCAGTGGCGAGTTTACATTAACAGAGTTTAAATATTTCTACAAGATTAAAGGAAACAAACATCAACCCACAATGGCACATAACCCTCAACAAAAGGTATGGTAGAACCTCGAAATCAAACCATCATGGAGATGGCAAGGTGCATGTTTGAAGGGGGCACGTTTACCTAATCAATCTTGGGCAGAGGATATCAACACTCTTTTCTACATCTTGAATCAAAGTTACACCAAGGCACTTGATGGAAGATGCCACAAGAGGCCTACATTGGTAAAAAGCCCTCTGTTTTCCATTTCAAAATATCTGGAAGCGGATGTTATCCAGATAGGAAGAGAAACAAGCTTCAATCAAAAAGCATCAAAGGTATCTTCTTAGGGTATAGCAAGGATAAGAAGGTTTATAAGCTTTATGACCTTGAGGCTAAGATGATCATGGCAAGTTGCAATGTGGTGTTCGAGGAGCATCCACATGCAATGGAGAATGAATAGAGAGCTTCCATTTTATCATCAGGCAAAGGGATAATCCACTATGAACCTAGCCCAAGAGTTAACCCTTCTATAGAAGAGAAGGAAGCATCATCCTCAGATGATCAGTTTGTCCCATACTCACTAAATAGGTTGTAGATGCACCAAGGTAATCAAAAGGAATATAGGAGCAAAGAATGGCAAGCACTCATATTGTAAATACAGCCATCAAGAACAAGCAAAGGAACCAACTAATGTGCAAGAGGCACTCCACGATCCGAATTGGAAGTTTTTCATGCAAACAAAATACGAGAATATCATGAAGAATAGAACTTGGGAGCTAGTGGTTTGACGCTCTAAGCACAAAGTCATTGGCATCAAGTGGATCTAAGCTAAAGTACAAGGTTGATGGTACTTTGGAAAAGTAGAAAACAAGAACTGTACAAGTTGAAGGGATTGACTTTTGTGAATCATTTGCCCTGACTATAAGGTTGACTACTATCCTATTAGTACTAGTTGTGGTTGTGCATGAATGATGGCCAGTCTATCACATGGATGTCAAATCAACGTTCTTGAATGGACACCTCAAGGAGGATTTATATATGTCTTAGCCAACAGGATTTGAGGCTCCCCATTCAAAGAACAAGGTATGTAAGCTGAAGAAAGCATTAGATGTGTTGAAACAAGCCCGTAGGCATGGTACCAATGGATAGATAAGTATCTCTTGGATATAGATTTCAAAAGATGTGCTTTTGATGCTAGCTTTGTATCTTCTAAAGAGAGGATAGAAGACATTCGTGCTTGTACTCTATGTAGATGACCTTGTGATTATAGGAAACGATGATGCTCTTCTTCAATAAATAAAGGATGCCCTCAGTTTAAAATTTGAAAAAAAAATGCTTGGGTTTAATGCATTATTTCTTAGGCCTTGAAGTATGGCATGAACCAAGGAAGATTTATCTCTCTCAACAAAAGTATGCAAGACATATTTTGAAGGCATTTGACATGGAGGATTGCAAGGACATTTCTACACCTATGGAGGTAAAAAAAATTTACGTACTGATGATACTTCGCCTCCAATAGATATTGGAAGATACATGAAATTAGTTGGAATTCTCATTTACTTGTGTAGTAGCATACCAATTATCTCCTATTTGTCAGAGTAGTAAGCAGGTTCTCTAATAAGCCTTGCCAAATTCATTGGAAGGCAAGCATGTGGATACTCAGGTATGTGAAAGGAACCATTCATTATGGTATTCTCTATGAAGAAAGATCCTCTCTAGTTAGATACTATGATTTAGATTGGACAGGAGATATTGATAAAAAAAGTTTATTTTCCAGATATTTCTTTTCTTTGGGATCTAGGATTTTCTCTTGGATTAGTAAGAAGCAATCAACTCTAGCATTATCTTTTACTGAAGCTAGGTACAAAGCAGCATGTGTTGCAACATGTCAAGCAGTATGGTTGAGAAGAATTCTTTGGCACATAGGAATACATGGAAAGGAGGCTATGGGGTTGAAGTGTGACAACCAAAGTTACATGGCCATCGCCAGAAATCCCGTTTTCGTGCACATACCAATCACATAAAATTCAGTATCACTATGTGTGTGAGTTGATCAAGGTCCTGGAGATAAGCTATTGTGCAATTGAAGAAAATGGAGCAGAAACCTTTACCAAGGCTCTTGGGAGAGAGCAAATTCATGGAGACTTTCCAAAGCTTGGCATTGGACCAAGGAAGTAGTTCACCGTGTACATTGAGGGGGGGGGGGAGGGTGTTAGATATACTCAATACTCCACCATCAAGTGACCACAAATGATCCATGGTGCTCTAAGTTGTAAGACCCGCATTATGAATAAAATCCATTTTAAGAGCTCAAACATATTTGGAACCCTAACTTCCAAGTTAGATGATGTTTATAACTGCCATTAGGTTAGGTAGGGAATAAACTTATGGACCATTGGTCTCCATTCACGAAAAAAATAAAGGCCTTGTGGAAATGCTCGGTTTCTCCATAGAACCTTAATGGGTGGAGTGTAGAGGGGCTCTTGACCCACCCCTTCTGTAGGATCGAGGGGGCCTATCCCCTTGTTCTGTAGAGTTGAAAATGGTAGGACTTCTTGGCGTGGAGTTATTGTTGGATTGTATATTTTGCTCACTATTTTGTCTCTTCAAACTATGTTGATCTATACTAACTCCCTTTGTAAAAGCTATATAGGCATGGCCCATGTGTAGCTTCTCATAACAACACACACACACAAGTAAGCCCTTTATCTAGAGTCTATCTAGATTGCTAGCTAAGCTCCACATTGGGAATGCACAAGTGGATAGCACCATCTTTGTAGCTGCATTAGTCTTGGAAATTTGAGAATTTGAGTTCTTTGATTGTTAGTTTGCGTCTCTCTTTGTCTACATTTTTTCTCAATTCTATCCATTGGTCTATTCTGCTTTGCTATTATTTCTTACATAGTATCAGAGTTGAGCAGGCTCTGAGTGGTGCAAAAGCAAAAACATAGAGTTTATAGAGGCTTCAATGACAAAAGAGATAAGATATCAAGTGGTGCATCATCATCTATGATTGGGAATCAAGATGGTTCTTCAACAATAATAGATGGAGCACAAACAAGAGAAGCAATGATGCTAGTCTTCCCAATATTGCAGATACAACCACCAACCTTCGTGGAAGGTAAGCTTGATTGTAAGAATTACACCCTATGGAAGTTTACAATCACTTCTATCCTTGACATATGAGCTTCTAGAAACTATTCTTGGGACTCATCATGAGCCTCAACAAACACAGGAAGCAAATAATCCTAGTCGAATGATTCCTCTTAATGTTGATCTTCTACGTGCTTGGAAACAGAGAAATGAAAATGCACTCTATGATCTAGTTACAAGAACTATTCATAATGTTCTAACTCTCATTCAACATACTAACAATTCTTGTGAAGCGTGAAACATATTGGGAAATCAATATGAAACTTGTAATCAGACATAGATTTAGAAGTTGAACAATGAGATAGTAGTAGAAACAGTTTGCTGATGGGAAGACTACAAAGGCTTTAATCACTCACATAAAGAATCTACATGATCAAATGGTACAAGGATATATACAAACATCAAGAATGAAGCTAGCTCAATGTTGTCGTTTTATTTTTCCATCAAAGTTTGATATTTTGGTAACTAATTTTAATACTCAAATTAGACCTCAACCTCTAGCTTTTGAAGAATTCAGTGCCTTAATCATGGAGGAGGAGCTACAGCTTAAGGCAAGGAATGGTGGGAACAAAGGAGATGTTGCATTCACAGAAAATGCCGAAGGACACAAAGCGGACTCTTCAAAAGATGGACACAAAAAGAAGAATTATAAAAAGAAGTTCAAGGGAGAGTGTTTCCACTACAAGAAGAAGACCCACATAATTCAAGATTGTTGGATCAAAAAGGCAAAAGAGAAGAATGGCTCTTCAAATGATGGCAATGGCAAGGAGTTTTCCAACACCATAGAAAGAGAGATTGAGTTATTTGTTATGATACTAGAGGTATGCTCTAGATTGAAGATTCTGGAACAGATGACCCCCAGCAGAAAAGACTTTTACAGTTTCATATTCCCTCTAAAGGAACCCATCACAGTAAACGTAGAAAATAATGCAAGATGCCCTGTAGAGGGCGAAGGCATGTTTTGTTTCATTTATTATAATGGGGAATGTGAAAGCTTTCAAATGTGTTGTATGTTCCATAAATCAAACAAGACCTCCTTTCGGTAGATTTTGGAATTGATCAAGGTCAAGAAGTATTTTTCAATAAGATAGGAGATAAGATTATGGATACTAAAAACAACATTGTTGGGATTAGCATAAGAAGGAACAACCTATATGAGTTATGTGTTCATGCAACCACTGCAAGTGTGAGCAAAAGTAGGCTATGGAATGAGAGATTCGGCTCATACCATGTACTAAAGAGAGATGCATGAGAAGGGTATGGTTGCACACGTACCATCGATTGTAGAGATGAAGGAACCATGTGAAGATTGCATGATGGGCAAGCAATAGAGGAAGGTGTTTCGACAAGAAAGAAAGAAAGAAAGAAAGAAAGAATGAAGCAAGCTATTTTCTAGAGTTGGTGCATGCTAACTTGTATGAAGAAATATCTACACAAACCTAGGGTGGATCTTCCTACTTCATGTTACTCATCGATGACTATAGAGGGAAGATGTGATTGTACTCCCTTCGCAATAAGGCACAAGTTTTTGGTAAGTTTAAAGAATGTCTTCAGCTAGTTGAAATTGAAATAGGGACGAAGATGAAGAAATTCAAGACAAATAATGGCGGTGAGTTACATCAGCATAGTTTGAAGATTTCTGCAAGAATAAAGGAAACAAGTATCAACTCACAATGGCACATAGCTCTCAACAAAATGGTGTGGTAAAACATCAAAAGCAAACCATCATGGAGATGGCAAGGTGCATGTTGAAGGGAAAGGGTTTGCCTAATCAATTTTGGGCAGAGGCTATCAACACTATTCTATACATCTTGGATCGAAGCTACACCAAGCCACTTGATGGAAGACTCCACAAGAGGTCTACATTGGTAAAAAGCCCTCTGTTTTTCTTTTCAAAGTATTTGGAAGTGGATGTTATCTAGATAGGAAGAGAAACAAGCTTCAACCAAAAAGCATCAAATCTATGTTCTTAGGGTATAGCAAGGATAAAAAGGCTTATAAGCTTTACAACCCTAAGGTTGAGAAGATTGTGACGATTCAGGATGTGGTGTTTAAGGAGGAACATCCACATGCAACAGAGGAGGAATAGAGAGCTTCCACTTTATCGTCAACCAAAGGAAAAATCCATTGACAAGACAAACTTCTTCAAAAGATCTAGAATGTATTTCCTTTGCATCAAGTATATACCTTTCTCTTTATATAGTACTCCAATCCCAAGGAAGTACATTAGAATCCCTAAATCACATATTTTAAACTCACATCCAAGCTTACTCTTTATTTCATGTATACATCATCCCCTATAATGATCAAATCATCAACATATATACAATGAAAACAATTTTGCTACCTTCTTTCTTCAAAGAGTGATGGGTCTGCATGATTCTGATTGTATCCACATTTTACCAAGTAGTCCACAAGTCTTTGGTTCCAAACCGTTGGGGCTTGCTTGATTCCATAAAGAGCCTTCCTAAGCCTGCATACATGATGTGGAAACCTCTCATCTTCAAAGCCTTGGGGCTCCTCCATGAAGACTACCTCTTCAAGCTCTCCATTTAGGAAAGCTCTTCCAACCATTTGAGGCTGAAATTTCAATCAAACTTCTTATGGTAGACATCTCAGCTACTGGACTGAATGTTTCCTCAAAGTCTATGCCATAGGTTTGAGCAAAACATTTGGCAACCAACCTCACTTTATACCTAGAGATGCTCCCATCTGCATGCCTCTTTACCTTGTACACCCATTTGTTGCCAATGACTTTCATGTCCTTTGTTCTTGGCACCAATGACCAAGTATCATTTTCTTCAAGTGCCTTGACTTCCTCTTCCATGGCTTCGATCCATTCCCTATGCTTATTTGCTTCTTCAAAAAAGTTAGGTTCTTCACAAGCTATAACTTGACTCATGTAGGCATAGTGTCTTGCAATGAATCATAAGTTAACCTTTGAACAGGGTATTTAATTCTATTAGATGATCTTACCTCACCATTAGGTGGTATTAATCTCATCCTCCTTGGTTTAGATGCTTTAAATCTTGGAGTTTCTAATTTTTCCATATCTTCGTCACTTGTAGATTCCATATCTACCCATTGATGGTCTTTGTCATTTGCCTTTTCCTTTCCTATGCTACTTCTTTCACTTGAATGAGCTTCATTCCTTGTTCTTCCATGCCAACCTGATGTAGTACTCTCCTCTCATTGTCTACTTGAAGTGGTTGGGCCACTCATCTCCATGCTTTGTTGTTGCTCTTTGAACTTCTTCTAGACTTTCATATGCATCGTCAACATGTAACACATCTTTGCTACCATACCAAGGCAACAACTCATCAAATATTGCATCCCTAGACACCTTAAGCTCTTTGGTGCAAGGATTATAGCATCGAAAACTCTTTTCCTCTGAAGAATATCCAAGAAATATACACCTATCTGCCTTTGGGTCTAACTTGTGTCTCAATTCTTGAGGTATGTGGACATAACACACACAACCAAATAGTTTGAGATGTGAAAGGTTGGGTTTCTTACCACACCAAGCTTCATAAGGTGTAACTCTATGTAATCCTGAGGTTGGACACCTATTCATAATGTATATGGCTGTATTTATTGCATCAGCCCAATAAGAGTTGGGAACATTCATTTCATTTAACAAAGTTCTAGCCACTTCTGCTATGTATCTATTCTTCCTCTCTACCACCCCATTTTGTTGAGGTAACTGCAAGTGAATTTCCTTTTGATGCCACGATCATGTGGAAAATTTGAGAATTCATTTGAAAAACTCTCCCCCTCCATCCGATCTGAGAGTCTTTATATACTGCCCTATTTCCTTCTCCACTAGGTTTTTGAACCTCTTGAAGTGGCAAAACACCTCTGACTTTGACTTCATGCCATACATCCAAACAAATCTTGAACGATCATCTATAAATGTGATAAAATATCTATTACCTCCAATGGATGGCTCCCTTGTAGGTCCCCATACATCTGTATGTATGAGATTCAACACTTCATTGCTCACATGTGCTCCCTTCTTGAATGGCAATCTGCTTTGTTTCCATGATTGATAAGCATGGCACAAAAGTTGCATATTCTGAGATGTAAGATCAAGTAGACTAGACCACTCACCAAGCCCTTTCTTTGCATGTCCATCCTTCACAAGTTTATGTGCCCAATTCTTTTACACCACAAGTCAATTTTTGCAATCCATTTATTTCCAATTGACAAGTAGACAGTGTGAGGGGTTGATGGCTTTACCTCCATGGTGAAGAGCCTTCCTTGCTTCTTTCCTTTTGCTATGAGCTTGTAGTCCTACATGGGGTCTTCAACAAAACATCCTTGATCATTGAACCTCACCTCATAACCCCTTTCAACCATTTGACCTACTGAAACCAAGTTCTTTGTGATGGTTGGCACATGCAACACATACTTTAACACATTGGAGCTTTCAAATACTTTCAATGCAACATCTCCTACATGTGTAATTTTATGCTCAGTGTCATCCCCTCTCTCTACATGTCCTTGAGTTATGGGTGAGTGTAAATTAAAGAAAACATCTTTATTGCAACTCATATGGTTGCTACAACCACTATCAATGTACCATGTAAAATCTGAATTGACTCTTTCACTTGAACCATACATCATTAACAAGTTCTCACTTTCTGAATTTGTTGAAGTACTAGCATAATTACCTTGGTTCCTTTTGTATCCTTGATTACCTCCTCCTTTGGACCAACAACCTCTTGCATAATATCCCGGTTTTCCACAATTGTAGCATTCTCCATTGGATGCTTCTCTTCCATGTGATCTTCCTCCTCTTCCTCTACTCCTTTCTCTTCCTCTTGATCCATAGCTTTGGTTGGAGCCCTCTTGGTTTCTTGAGCTTGAATTTGACCTTCCTCTCCCTCTGGCTTGGGAGTTTCGTCCACCTCTTTTGCCTTTGCCTCTACCTACATAGAAAACTTGGGCTTGGTTGCCCTTTGATTGTGAACCTCCTTGGTTCATCTCCTCGGTCACCATCAATGTGACTAACTGATCAAATTTTGGTAGGGAATCCCTCACATGGACTGATGTGGTGAATGCTTTCCACCTTCCATCCTCTCTCAATCCATTGAGAGTGTGCATGACAAGATCTTCATTTTTTATTGGGCTCCCAATTGAGCCTAGGGCATTTGCAAGCTCCTTAACCTTCAAAATGTACTCATTTATGTTAGTACTTGGTGCTTTCCTAAGATTATTTAGCTCATTCTTGAGTTGAATCTTCCCTACCTTAGTTGATGAAGAGTACAATCTCTCAAAGGTCTCCCAAAACTTCTTGGACATGTCCAAGTCTTGTATTGCCCTCTCATGCTATTGCTGATGTGTTGGGATAGAATGAATATGACTCTCCTATCCCTTTCTATCCATTCATTACGTGTCTTGATATGCCCTTCATGTTATAACTTATGGAATATGTTGAACAATGCATTGTTGGAGTGTAACATGGAATATGTTGGCCAATGCATTGTTGGATTGTAATATGGAATATAACATATGGAATATGTTGAACAATGCATTGTTTGAGTGTAACATGGATATTCAATATGTTATATTCCATATTACAATCCAACAATGCATTGGCCAACATATTCCATGTTACACTCCAACAATGCATTGTTCAACATATTCCATAAGTTATAACACTTCAAGTGGTGGATCATGTACATGAGACATTGGCTCCGTATCGCTCACTAATCCCCACAATCCTTTGCCCATAAGGTAGTTGCTAACTCTAAATTTCCATGGTTGATAATTGCCTTTCTCTAACTTCTCTATTTGTGCATTATATTCAGCCATACT
>CM035438.1:65692203-65694703 GCA_020310875.1 Ceratopteris richardii
GAATCAAGGATTAATGGATTGAACAAAGACAAAGAGACATTTGAAGACAAGGCCACCACATGTGCAGATACAAGGCAAAAAGACGATCTCATATGTACCAGTGATGCCATTGGGCATGCATTCAACAGGGCTCATGAGGAGTTTGATAAGTCCATTGAAGCCCATTATCTTAAGGAATCAGAAGCTGCACGACTACTCAAGTCCATGAAAAGCAGGTTAGTATTTTTTATTTAATAAAGACAGATGGGAAATTCAAGTTAGAACTCTTGCAGATAATTGATGAGGCTTCCACAACAAGTTTAGTGGCAAAGGCTATTGTTACGTATAAAGATAAAATTGTAGGGGAAGCACCTCTCACAGATTACAAGAGCCCTCGGCTAACAGTCTCTATCAAAGGTCATGAGCTTCAAGGAGTCATTATGGATGGTGGTTCTAGCATTAACTTGATGCATGAACATACCATGAAAAAGATTGGACTACATTCTTCAAGACCTGCAAACTTCACTGTAACACTGGCAGACCAAAGCATAGTAAGGCCTATGGGAGTGGTTCCTGGAGTCCCAGTCAAGATACAAGGTACCATCTAAAACTTGGATTTTGTTGTTTTAAAGCTTCCACAGATAGAAGGAAGTTTCCCCCTATTAATTGGGAGACCTTGGTTAAGGCATGCAAATGTGTTGCATTACTAGGGCAAAGACACAATGTGGGTAAAGCAAGAGGGAAAAGAGTTGCAGCATATAATTTTAGAAGAAGAGCCAGACAATCAGAGAAATACCAACATGATGCAGACAATTAATATTTATATGGAAGAAGAATTGTTGGACAAACCAGGCGTAGATCTATTTGAAGAAGCAAATTTATATGAAGAAGAAAACATGTTCGCTTGGCTCCACACAGAAGACACATCTGCCTGCTATGGGATTTTTCCAAACTCAAGTAGAGAGGAAGCATATGAAGGAAAAGAGGAAAAAATTCAAGTAGCTGGGCTGGGAGAGTCAGCGAAAGACCACAGAAGGGGAAAGAAATCTCCTTTATACAACCATATAGAGGAAGCTAATTCTATGGATTGCAACCAAAAGAAAGGTTCAGAGTATAGAAGATTGTCTCCATCAGTGGGCAGCAAACGAATCCTTGTTTTGTCTTGTAGTGACTTTAGACTAAAACAAAAATTTTAATTGGAGGGCCATACTTTCACTTCTGCATACGCTTCCGTTTCACATACCTTCACATTTTGCTTTTTAATTCTTCAATTGTGCACCTAAGAGAGGGTTCACTTGAACCTTCCAAAACACTTTAAAAACACTTTTGAACCTCAGGGGAATTACAGAAATACCTTAGCGACCTGCAACCAACATTTTGCAATTTTACCCTTTGTGAACAATTAATGGTGCACTACCTGCGCACTTTGACACATAAACTTTGCACACTTTGACTTTGCCCATGTTGACTTTGACCTTGACCTTGATCTTGTTGAATTTGACTGTAGTTGACTTGACTATAGTTGACTTTGACCATTATGACTTTTATGGGCTCAAAAGTTACCCACGACCTAATGTGCTCTCCGTCCCGGAGAGCTACAACCAAATTTTGAGCAGATATGACAGCATAATTCTTGTTCTACAAATTCTTCAAAAGGACACCTGAGCAGCACAAAGTCCACCAGAAGCAGAACAACCACCAGAGAATAACCAAAAGTGTATTTGTTGTAGAATGTGAAAGGAGGGAAGGAAGGGGGGGAAGGGAGGGAAGGAAGGGGAGAAAGGGATGGTTGATGGGCTGAGATAGAGTGTATGGAGTGGTTAGGAGGGGGTTGGGCAGAATGTGAAAGGTAGGGATGGAGTTGTGGAAATGTCCAGAATGGAAAAGTTATGGGGATGAAGGCAGAAGAGGTGGCAGAGGGACTATGGGAAGAAGTGGAGCAATGTGAAGAATTGGGGCAAGGAGAAGTGGATAGAAGAGGGGAAAAGTGAAAATTAGAAGTAGTTTGAATTTTTGGGGGTTGGGCAAAAATAAAATTCACAACGATACAGAGACTACGTTGTACATATGCCCTATGAACAAAAGCAACCAGTAAACAACCATAGAAGACACAAATAACACACAAATAACACAGAACCAAAATCTCATATATAAGAGCAGAAATATGCAATGAAAATTTTAAGAGACTCTAGTAACAATGGCCCAAAATGAGATTAACTGTTCGATTGAAAGTAGTTGGTGCATTTCTCAGTCCAAATGGAATCTTTAAATATACATAAGTTCCCCAAGGTGTAATGAATGCAATCTTCTCTCGATCCTCAGGGTGGATGGATATTTGATTATTTGTATGCCCAGCTACTTCCTCTATGATCTGTTTAGCAAATGGCATTGGAAATCCATCTGGGATGGTGATCTTGTTCAATGCTCTAAAGTCCACACAGATTCTGATCTTGTTAGTGTTTTTCTTGGGAACAATTATCATAAGAGAGAGCCACTCTGAATGCTCTACAGGGATGATAAT
>CM035438.1:65699703-65702203 GCA_020310875.1 Ceratopteris richardii
TCAAGATTTCTACAGTTCAGAACCATTTAGCAAGAACAACAAGAAAGTTCAATGCTGTATAGTGATGGGATGTTGCAACTAAGCACTGCACTTGTTTATCAAAGGAAAAACCTAGTGAAATTTGCACCCTTTGTAATAGAGCAATATTTATGGAAATAAGTCCATATTTATAAAATTATTGGGGGAAAAAAGAGGTACCTTAGAAGTTAGATCATGTAAGAAAGCTATCATGCATCATAGTGCATTAATTACAGTGTGATATCTTCATTATTATCACTGTATTAACGGAATTTCCAGATACTGTTTCTTGCATAACTAATTTGTCGAGAACAAGTTATTGATCCTGATAGAGATGAGATCCTAAAATGTGTTGTGGGCACAGTTCCGGGGTTTGGGAATAATAGTTTTGGAGATGCAATAGACTCAAATATTATTGTTTTGCTTTAAAATCTTTTGTGCTTACGCCATATATGTATTCATAATGTCAAAGATAATACCGTCGACTGGTTTTTCATATCGCAAAAAAAGAAGACCATGTACTTGAATAATCTTTACTCAACGGTCTTTGAGTAACACTAAATATGATCAAATTGAGAAGCAAGAAGACAAAAACTTCCAAATCCATCATTATCTTCGCATCTTCAATGTAAGGGAAGGGAAATGGAAATGCCAAAACAAAATAGAGTAGGGAACAACAAAAGGTGAGGGAAGCTTGAAAACAACCATCATCTCCTATTAGCCCTATGTCCCAATTATTATATGTAAACTCATTACTAGGATATCTCAAAATACAAAAAGTTTGTAGTGTCTCTCGATGAGTTTGTGCATCTCAATGCAATAAAACCTATGAAAATCAATAAATATATATATGAAATCATACCCACACATTTTAAAGGAACTTATATGGAATTAAGATATCTTGGTGGCACAAGAAATTTCAAAAAAGTTCATGTGGATCTTAAAGGGATGTCAAACACAACTACACAAATATCAAAGGCTTCTATCTTTATTGTTTACCATAATTATTATAGTATATTTGTATATGTAAATGTATGTACATGTGTATGTGTGTGTGTGTGTGTCCCCGTGGGGGGAGGGGGGGGGGGGGGCACGTGTCTGCGTATGTGAGTATGTATGCAGGTATGTAATTAAAAAAGTAGAGAGCAGGTACATATCAACAATTCCTAATGACATGTCACAACAATGAGTCAACATTGAAAGCCTTAAGTTTCTAGAGAATAATAATCGGGACTACCCAATAACATAACATTGCTCAGAAAAAGTCTTTATCCTTAATTAAAATGTTTATTTCTCTTTGGTCTTGTGCTATTAAAGAAGATCATACACTTCTATCAAATTTAAAAACAAGTCATCCCATCAGTAGGTCCTCCTTAATTTTGTCTAATTTGCTTCCAAGTTCCATTCCAATATATGAACCACTTGACCAATAAGCATTATAGAGCAATGCAATGATATATTCTCTCTGATATTGAGATTTATGAAGAGAACCTTGGATTATTGTTGCCCAGAATAGAACCTGAATTCTGTTACCTCTTTCTTTTCCAACCTCATCAACTCACCATACCTGTGGCATACATATATATATGTGTGTGTACACACACACACACACACATATATATATATATATATATATATATATATATATATATATATATATATATATATATATATATATATATATATATATATATATATATATATATATATATATATATATATATATATATATATATATATATATATATATATATATATATATATATCTGTGTGTGTGTGTGTGTGTGTGTCTCTCTCTCTCTCTCTCTCTCTCTCTCTCTCTCTCTCTCTCTCTCTCTCTCTCTCTCTCTCTCTCTCTCTCTCTCTCTCTCTCTCTCTCTCTCTCTCTCTCTCTCTCTCTCTCTCTCTCTCTCTCTCTCTCTCTCTATATATATATATACATACATACATACATACATACATACATACATACATACATACATACATACATACATACATACATACATACATACATACATACATACATACATACATACATACATACATACATACATACATACATACATACATACATACATACATACATACATACATACATACATACATATATATATATATATATATATATATATATATATATATATATATATATATATATATAAGTTAACATCATATCTCTCAACTGAAAGGAGGTAATCTATCCATACACCCAATAGTTGCAAAAATGCCAATGTTTCGACCACAATGGTAGGATCCATGTACAAGTCTTCCATAAGAACCTGTTTTAGCACTCCTTCCATATCCAGAACCCTAAGGTTCTCAAATATGTGTGTGTCCATACTCTCCTTTCAAAGTTGAGGCCAGGGTTTATACAATTTTCAGCCATGTTCTCTTGCAAAATAGAGTACATGAACAGGTTGAAGAAGGTAAACAGATGGGATTTCAGACATTCAGGCAGCAGGAATAGAGATCCTAGATGCAG
>CM035438.1:65714703-65902203 GCA_020310875.1 Ceratopteris richardii
TACTTTCTTTAAAAATTTCTTGAAGGAGTACTCTTTTTGAAAAGCAAAGAGATTATTTGACAACACTGAACTACAAATGAAGACAAGCTTAAACATAGACGAGAAAATCTAAACAATTGAGAGCAAACAATACCATACTTTGCTAAATGAGAAATATTGGAATCAATATAAGCATTCGTATCATGTTAATGCTAGCAAATTCAGGTTCTAATCTTTTTTGATAAATGTCTACTTCCAAACCAAAAGGGGATTGAAATACTTTTAGATCTAGGAAAGCGCAAGAATCACCATGTGAAGTACAACTCATGTCACAAAAATCTTTGCGATAAATACCACCACCAAAAGCATCATTGTTTGAATACATAAAATCTTGAAAAGAGCTAAAATCAGGAACAAACTTATCATCTACAAAGCGTCTAATATTAGAAAGTTTGTGTATAATTTATATAGGAAAAGTATTAGCTAAAACAAGCCTTTCAATAAATTCAAATTCATTGAAGGTTCTCTGTCATTGCATGCATCGTCACCGACATCATCATGGGACATTCTAGAACCCCCTTAATGTTAGATCCTCTAGGATCCTCTCTGTCATCGCATGAAACATCACCGACATCATCATGGAACATTCTAGAACCCCCTTAATGTTAGATCCTCTAGGATCCTGTGTATTGGACAAGTCACGACACAAGCTAAATCCACAAACAAATAGAAGGGAAGACATCATACTCACCTCTCAGCCATCGAGCCAATAAAGGCTCAACCCTGAGCATGGGAATCTACAACACGCAACCGGCAGCCACCTCTAGAGGACTCATGTCCCATACCACTAATCCCCCATAGAAACAGGTGACAAGACAATAGCTGTAGACCCCATCTAGATGTCCTAGAAGGGTGGAGACGTATCACTTGCCCCCTTATTTTTCAATTGTTATACTCAGCAATCTCCTCAATAATAAAACCAACAAATCGATTCTTCAACGATCTAACTGACTCCCATGTCGTAGTTGACTCAAGTCGGTGCTTCCACTTTATCATATACTCAAGATAAAGATAATGCTCTCAATCATACTGTCGTCGAGAGCCATGCATGCAATATATCCTCCATAGTCTAATTCATGCCCTATCTGTCCATCGGTCTATGGATGATCAGAGGAGGACATGCTCAATAGTCTCCGGCGTCCGGACGACTTTCTTCCAGAAATTGTTGGCAAACTTAGAATCTTGATCACTAACAATTTTGTCACGTAGTCCCTAGAGTTTATACACATGCTCCACAAAGAGTTGAGCTAACTTATGCCTCTTCATGGTGAACATGTCGGTATAAACCTCGCCATTTTCGTGAGTCATTTGACAACAACCCAAATGGCATCATGACCCCACAAGGTCCTCAACAACTCTCTCACAAAGTCCATAGAAATGGAAGACCATTTAATATGGGGAATCTCTAATGGGTGGAGTAGTCTTGCTCGTCTCAATCACTTCGCTTAATTAAGTTAGCATTGAGAGCACTCATGCACATACCTCTCAACAAAGGTCTTCATGTGTGGCTAATAAAAATACCAACCGGTATGATGTATGCCTGGGTGTCCCACACTTGATGTGTCATGACACTCACAAAAGATACGTCGGCATATGCCATCGTCATCGGACACACACACTTTGCTCTTCCTGAAAAGTAATCCATTACGAATGAAAAACTTTCTCGCTATCTTTCCCTCGGTAGCGAACTATCCAGTGGACCGAACACCATAGCTCTTCGAGGTACCCGATCCGGGCCAGACTTGCTGCCAGACCCCACCAAAGCGGCGATCATCACACCAAAGCCCCCTAAGAGAAAGATAGACATCAGTCCCTTTGTCTGTAAAGAAAAGAGAGAAAGATAGAATTCAGTCCCTATGTTTATAACGAAAAGAGAGAAAGATAGAAATCAATCCCTATATCTGTAAAGGAAAGAGCATTCACCTCAAGGATTTTGCTCAAACCATCAACCACCACATTGGTGGCACCTCTCCGGTACCTAAGGACCATTTTCACCACCAGCTCCAGCTGTTGTGCATTTGAGAAGAAAACATCTAGAAGGGCAATAAAAGGTTGATTCCTTCCCTTCTTCTCATGGGATTTACCCTTTTCACTAATCTCCCCTACTCGTGGTTCCCTAAATAGCAATGTAGCCCTTATCTCAAGCACCTACATAGTTATTAGTGCTACAGGTGACCCTTTTCTTTTTCCAATCTAGCTTCCAACAAAACATACAAAAAGGGCAACGGCTCCCACGTAGCCCCCTCCTAACACTCTGTTGCTCAGCATCCACCTTCCACCTCCTTAGGGCTCCTCCCTCTCCTGCTTCAATAGGATGGGGGATTCCTTCCATGAAGGCAGGAGATGAAGATGAAGGGTGCATATTTCTGGCCCCTACCTCCATAGAAATTCAAAGATAACATGGGACATACCTATGAATTCCACCATCGGCTTGCGTGTGCTCCCCTTGTCTTTTCCTCTTGCTCGAAGCATCCCATACCACCCCATCCAGGAGGATGGAAGACATGTCAAGCTAAGACATCACGACTCCATGAGCTCTTATGACTTTGTGCACGTCGTCTTGGATTTTCCTTCATACGAGCAAAGAGCCGCTCCGATACCAATGTTAGATCCTTGAGGATCCTCCCCGATGGACAAGTCAAGTCACAAGTCAAATCCACAAACGAATAGGAGGGCGAACATCAGACTCACCCAGTCATAGAGCCAATAAGGGCTCACCCCCAAGCTTGGGAGTCTGCAACAAGCGGCAGCCAGCCACCTCTAGAGGTCCGCTGTCCCATACAACCAATCTCCAGTAAAATGGGTGACAAGGCTCTTCCATGCAAAGCCAAGAGTCAAGACCTAACAAATGCCAAGAATGCCAAATTAGATGTCTTGAGATTTAAGAATCTCGCCAATGCAAGTCTCGAGAGCTCAGGCAATCCTTTGTCTCCAAGTACCTTCTAGTTTCCAATTCTTGTTCTTGCATAGTTCCTTGTTCTAGTCTTTTGTCGCCTAGCTCCTAGTCACCTTTTGTTATCATCTCATTATCTTGTAGTACGAAATCCCATCTAGTCGTGTTTTGTAACTTGTTATCTTTATCAAGGAAGATCTAATAATTTTGATATCATGTTTGATACATAAGGTCTCGGATTGTGGGATCTTTGGCATGTTGTCTCTAGTCTAGTCACTCATAACTATAAAGTCCAGTTTGTGGCATCCTTTTTCCATTTAAGACTAGTACGCAAGACCTATGCTATGAGTCAATTCAGTTCCCAACTAAAACACATACGCGTGAAGTAGTTTTTATAACAGTATATTCACATAGCATGAGAATCAGCTAAATTGCATACTTCATTATGGTATACTCATGATCCAACATTATACATTATGTAGATTGTGCAAGTTTGTAGAGGCGTTCCATAAACTTCTATATTTAACTCTTTTATCTTACTGACTGTAGCGCTTGCTCATTTTTAGGCAGGTGTGTATACCCTATCAACTATGCCTTTATTATAAATTTTCCTATCTTTGCTCCTTATTTAATGAGCTTCAATGTGGCATAGTCTTGCCAACACCTTCAAAGCAACAACAGAAACTCATTTTGCAGTCCTTTTGAGGCTTGCATGCTATGTGTGTGTGTAATAGTATATATTCATTTCTACTTTTGCACCCCTTATCAGATACTAATGAAATTAGCCGTTATACCATAGCTTGTCGTTAATATGCATGATGGAGCATATGTTTATAAAGTCTTTGTGGTTGAGTACCATGAGCTTACAGCTGCACATTTCTTTCGGCCTCTAACTCAAATTTCACTCAATACATATTGGGCTTCAGTGACACGGAAGTACCATGATGATGATCATAAGTATTGCCTCAAAAGACATGTTGCTCTAATTGGCATTGCGTTTAGGTGAGCTGCATAAAGAGTCTATTTTGTAGCTGATTGTCTAAATTGAGGACCTCATAGCTGACTTGATAGACAGAATCTGAAACATTCTATAATGAGAAAAACTACCAAAACTACGAATTCATAGGCTCTGAATCTACTGAAGTGAACTCAGTTAACATAGCTACTTGTCCATAAAGAGAGAAAAAGTTTTGCAGTTTTAGAGATCTGTGAACATAGACTATGTTGAGCACAAGGGGAAACAATTCAATACATAGACTAATACTGCATCCAGAGAGAATATAACTCTCTAACGAACGCAAGATCTTCCTCACAACTTCGTTGGTCCTTGCCTGGGTATCAATACCCAACATGGTGCTAATTGGACCAGATCTCTAACGCTTGAATAGAGGGTTCGAGACATCTTAGAATGGCCTGACGTTCTCCCTGCTGGATAGAAGGCCAATATTAGATCCCCCCTTCTACTATTCTCAAATGCGTGAGATTTGAGAGGAGAACTTGTCTATTCATGTTGTTCGCCTGTTAGAAGCTCATAAGTCGGCCAGGAATACTTATGATAACAAAATTTCAAGTGCAGAAACAGGATATTGTTCCCGTAAGAGGAGGCGATGCTCGACTGTAATTTGGGGTGGAAAACTGTCAGAAAGATCATCCAATATGGGAAGACATGAGTAAGCTGGATTGGAATCCTGAAAGTCATTCATTCTTGCAGTACCGTTGTTAGATGAAGATCACTGCTTCAAAGACATTGATCGAAATGTTGAGTAACGAAAAATAGCAGAAAAGAACGAAGGAGCTTACCTGCAGAGGGCTCTACTACTTGCCCAGCAGTTTTCTCGACGGGAGAGCATATCGAATGACTCCATAAACATTGAAAACAGGAGGTATCTTTTCAACAGCAGGCCTCGACAGAATGAGCGTAAGATGCCATGGCGTTTGCATAATCTCACCGTACGAAAAGGACCGGCAGCCACGGACAGGCAACTCTCCAGAGTAAAGAAGCTTTACCGAGAAAGACATTCTGTACTCTTAACAGTTAGTTACTGGAAGTATGTACTATGTATGATGTATCCCTCCCTCGGTCGAAAGTCTCCGTGTCAAACATCAAACCAGAGTCAAGGTCAAGGGACCTCCAGGCCTCCGAGTGAAATTCCTTGAAAGTGTTCAAAGCGTCTTCTACTTCAAAGTTCAAAGAAAAGTTGATTCTCAAGATGACGTAATCAGAAAGAGACTTTATGAATTGTTGGTCTCATGCAACGAATAAAATGCAAAAGGAGAGAATAAAAGAGGAAAGGAAGATTAAGTTTCGACTGAGCTTTCTCTTTTAAAAAATAATTAAAATAAATAAAAAAATAAAATGGAAAAATCACATCTCAGCCTCCAAGGGAGTGAGCTAACCTTTTTTTTCAGGGTCTTGTAGTCACAGTTATGTGTACACACAGACAATACAAGACAATACGAATTAGAAAACACACAAAAATAGAGGTGTAGTACATGAAACAATATCTAGTATTGAATATGTTCTTTTCTCACACACTCTATCGGACGAGTCTTCAGCGTGCATGTGTTTATAGATTCTCATTACATCCAAAGATAGAGGTTACAATGAGGGCAGGTACTTCAAACAGCAGGCATGTGAGTAAAAAGTTGCTCATTTTTATGGTGCGCGCTAATTTTTATTTACAAAATTTTCGATCTATAGCAATCCTTATCTTCAACCACTATTTTTATACCTTTTTAGAATCAATCCTTTACGTAGTTCTTCTAATTAGAAAATATATGTAAAATATAATTTCTCTATTTATGTCCAAATGCATTCGAGTAATTCTATGACCTCACCAACCTTCATCTGCTAAATCAAAACACAAAACACATTAAAATCTAAATAAAATGAACTCCAATAATTCAATATTCCATAAGTGATAACATGTCCCCAGTTGAAAAAAGCAACTAACTTGAGTTGATAAGAAAGAAATAGATATGCATGGCCAATCACATGTCCCATCACTTAATGATAATAAGCATGTTCCATGTAAAACACATGCATGGAAATGTATATTTGGAGAGTAAATTCAATTGTTGTGATGGTGAATGATATGTGAAAATTAAGTGATCATAGTGGGGAGTCAATGAAGTCTTATGGATCCACTAAAATTCTTATATAGAATTATTTTTATAGTTACCAAATCTCAATGATATTGAGTACCTATATGTGTAGTGGTTATGTCATGATCTATTATTTTCTCAAGAATTAAGATTTCATATTCTTCTTCAAGCAAAATAGGATCATTGAGAATAGGAGTGAGCGATAGAGTGGCTTTGAATGGTTTTAATAAACCAATATGAAAAGAGTTATGTATATTCTAATTAGATGGTATGTCTAATTTTTTAAAGAATGCAAAATGGTCCATAATAACATGGTGCAAGTTTAACTTTAGAATGTCATAGAATATTTTTCAAACATCGTTTAATTATATGAAACCATACTAAATCATTTTCATCAAATTGTTTTGCTAGTCATCAAACAAAATAAATTTTGGAAAACCAAAGAATACTTTTAATAAACTCAATTCACAAGACTAGTAGCTAGCACAAATGAGCTAATTTTTCTACTGCCACCAACTACTTTTAGGCCATGACATTCACATGGCCTTGCGATAGCTTTTCTTGCAATTACTGACCCTTTTACCTTTTATTGACAAGTCCAAGAAGAATTCACTTTTTATCCCATGCCGCATCAAATTGAGTGGTCTCATTGTCGCCTCATGGTGGTCACGCCAAAATTGGATAGAGGAGACATCCAAGTAGATGAGATGCCTAGGGAGAGGAGACACCCAAGTAGAGGTGGCACCCAAGTATAGGTGGTGCCTAGGTAGAGGTGGCACCCATGCTAGGAGAAGTTGTCCTAATTATGGACCAAGTAGCCATATACTCTCCTAATGATAAGGTTCCATTATGATGCATTAAAAATATCACCCTTGGAGGTTTGATTATTAAGAATCACAGTCAAAGACACCCAAGATGATATGCAGGATCACCCTAGATTGGTATTGTGGTCACCTTGGTTCAAGGGTCAACCATGATGAGGTTGGGGTCACCCAAAATTGTTCTGGTTGTTCACTGAGGAGTAAAGGTCGCCCTTGGTGCCCATAGTGGATGTCTCCGCCTTAAGAAGGTTTCCTAACCAAGGGACCATAGTGGATGAAGTTGCAATGCAGAGATTTCCTAATAAGTTTCCATAACTCTTGAGGTTCCCTAGGGCGAGTATTGGTCCAACTCCCATTTGGGTGAGTGGTGGCAAGAGGGATGAATAAGGTGAGTGAAGGTAAGATGAGGGCAAGGGAGCCCCCCTCTCTAGTGCACAGGCATTTATAGCACAAGGGTAGATCCATATGTGACGTTCAAACATATACATCCATGGGTGAAGCAACACCTTTTAAGCTCCAAGAAAAGGCCAATAAGAGCATTATCTTGAACACCACATCATCAAGAAAAAATGATCTTGCTTTCACCTTAGTTGTTGATCTACTACATCAGGCCTTTTCCCCATCCCAATGCAATCTTCTCTTTTATTCTCTTATTTCAACAAAAAATGAACCAAAGAAATGAAATGGAGTGATGTGAGGGTATATATAGTGAGTGAATTTCCTCTTTCTTGATTCAATTAAAGTATGTATTCACCCTGGAAACATTAACCAGGGGCATCTTCTTACCTTGCACGTCTGCCAATTGTTGCATGGCACCTTGGAACATCTCTTCCTTAACTCCTGAGTGTTTGTCATAGGTTCTTTTCTTTACTTCTGTATGTTGCACTAATCTTCTCATGACATCCTTCTTGCATCCCTATAGATCCATAATGCCCTTCTTCTTGGTTCAATATCTTCTACCTTCAACTTCGACTTCCTCATGATAGTAGTATAGGTATCATGCAAGTCAAGATCTATCCATCAACAACATTTTGTAGCATTCGAGTGCTTCCTTTTTAGTTTCTTCCATGTCCTAGATTTTTTATAGGATGCAATTAACCTTACCTTTAGGGTGTGTCGATCTGGTACCATAACCATTTTGCTTTGTGGATTCATCAATTGATGATTTTGATCCTCTTCAAGATGCATGGCATGTTTGAATGCCTCTTCTTTACACAAATTTTCATTTATAGGAGAAGGAATAATACTTATCGTATGCTCTATGATCGGCTCCTTGGTCCATCCCAATAAGATTTTTGGGAATAGCACATCCTTTGGTACTAATGGGTCATAAGATGTGGCATGAGGTGCCTTGGTTTCTCCTATCCAAGTTGCTTTGTAGAGGGAGTTAGCTCCATCAGAAAAATTGGCCCATTTTGCACAAAATAAGGTTTCTTGCCCACGACCAATATTTGATAAGCGCCCACTTTGTGGTGGTCCTTCAGGATTTAGTCATCCAACTCCATGAGAATCACCATCAAAATTCAATCGCCCAACTTCATCCTGCACATCAAAATCGAGTCTCCCAAATTTGTTATCTTGGCCATCAAAAATTAGGCACCTAATTTGTCCACCTTGGATGCCTAAGAGGTCTCGTCCGATTGGGCCACCCTAGAGGAGGTACTCAAATTGTACCACATGTTTCTCTTTTTGGTCTTCTATATCTAGGTCCTTGCAATCACTTGATTTACCTTTTTCGTCACTAAAAAAGTGCAAATTACCTATTTTTACCTCGTTTGGGCCTCCCTGTGCTTCTTCTACAAGAACTTCATTTTTGTGTATAGAGGTTAGACATGTTTCATTTTGATTTATTTCCTCATTTATTTCACTTATTTCAATTGTGCAACACTCTATACTATCCATCATATAGTTTGATAGATTATCATCTTCATGAGGCAAGGAATACATTACCTGAGTATCCATCATATACCAAGTTGCCTTGGCAATGTCACATCCTTCCTCCAAATGTATTTGCAATTGGTTGTTGGACTTTGTCGAGATCCATAGCCTATATCTTCCTCAATCTTATAATGCCTTGGCTTGCCTGAGCATGCTCTTCCCAACAGTAGCCTATGGCAACCTTAAACTGAGGCAAGGAAGGCATTACCTGACTATCCATTGTATACCAAGTTGCCTTGGCAGTGTCACATCCTTCCTCCAAATGTATCTACAATTGGTTGTTGGACTTTGTCGAGATCCATAGCCTATTCCTTCCTCAATCTTATAATGCGTTGGCTTGCCTTAGCATGCTCTTCCCAAGAGTAGCCTATGGCAACCTTAAACTATCATGAGTACCTTTTCAATAATGCCCAATGTTGTGACCCGATGTTGATCTGCCAATGTCAAAGTGAAAGGTGCTTCATGAGGTCCGATTTCAATTGCTTCATGGTAAAATCATGCATCAAATTGATGTCAGATCCACCATTGTTAGCAGCAGACAAGGAACTGAAGGACTGACAAGGCATGGCAGTCAGAGAAGAGAGACAGAGGGGAGAGAAGGCACAAGCAAACAAGGGAGTCAACGACGATCTGGCAAGTAGGCCAATAATTTTCTTCATGAAGAAGCAAGTACGAGCATTCACGCAGATCTAGCACTAAGGCAACCCTTTAATTTTTCAAAACCCTTACACCAATTAAAAGTGATTCTCATTACTAACAACCCCTGTAAATACCATGTTCACCTTTTTGTAGCTCCATTTTGTGCAAGCCGAGGAGTCCTCAAGCTTGAGGAGCCTGAGAAGTAGTTGCTTACCAATTTTCGTATTTTTTAGATCTCGTTTGAGCCCTCAAATAAGCCCTGGAACCTAATTTTTAACTATGCCGGACACTAGGTCTGGACAGGGCCAAACCTAGTCAAAAACTATAAAAAGAGCTAGAGAGCTCATTTTTGAGGTTAGCTTGTAATAGTTTGGAACTTGCATGAGCTTTCTGAAAGTAATCTAAAGAACTCCATTGCTTCTCACTCTTTGTCTTGCCTTGTGTGCACGTGTGTGTGTATGTGTGTGCATGTTAGTGTGCTTCTCACTCACGCACTTATGCCTACACTTGCTCGAGGTCTTCATACCATCCTCACGTCTTCTCGGATTGACATTAAAGGAGGTGCTACTCATCACTGAGCTACACCAAATTTTGGCGCCGTTGCCGGGGACTGAGCTTTGAGGACGAGCGTGTGATGGTAAGACGTAGAGTTGACGCGTTGGAGTTATAGGTATTTTCTTCACTTTCATCTATTTTCTTGTTTTTTCTTCACCATCTTCATCACCATCATCATCATCACCATCTCCCACCTCCATCTCCATCATCGCGAAAATTTTCAGTTTTGATCATATCACCATCTCCACCTCATTTCCTTCATTCTACTTGTGAGAGAGAGCGAGAGAGCGATATTCCTTGCACTATTTTTGCATGTTTCTTGAGCATTTTGCAGGTTCTTGCTGAATCATCATCCCGAGCACACTGCGTAGGTACGAAAAACTCAGAAACTGTCTCTGCGTCGCCGACCTCTGTCGATCGCGATCGACAGAAAATTCGCCCCTTTGGTAAAATAAAGCACACCACTGTGACAAGCACAAAGAGCACATCCTAAAACACTAAAAACAGTAGAAAAAATCCACGGTTCTCTGTCAATCGCGACCGACAGACCCTGTCAATCGCGACCGACAGACCCTGTCAATCGCGACCGACAGACCCCACGACCGATTGACTGCCACGTAGGACCCTGTCAATCGCGATTGACACCGTCGATCGCGATCGACAGCCACGACCGACACCTCTGTCAGTCGCGATTGACACCGTCAATCGCGACCGACTGAAATTCAACGATTGATTGACTTTTTCGCGTAGCCACGTGTCCATTGCGACGGACACAGCCCCGATCGACTGAATTCACGGCGAAAAACCCGGAAAAAGTGTCGATCGTGATTGACACCATCGATCGCGATTGACAGGACTCACGACCGACTCTGTCGATCGCGATTGACACTGTCAATCGCGACTGACATGTCGATCGCGACCGACAGGCCCCGACGGACACCTCAGTCAATCGCGATTGACAGACTTGTTGATTGCGATTGACAGGCTTTTCGACCAAAAAATTAGGGTTTTTTATTCTAAGCTTTGGGGATAGTTTTTGGGCATGTTGGTCTAGCAATTAGTGATTTGTGAGGTCCCTACACGTATGTTTTGAGAAAAATCTTGAGATTTGTCTGCCTGTTTAAACCCTGTTTCAGCACCAGAACCCTGAACTGACATAACTTTCTCATACAAAATCCGTTTGCTGTGATTCTTGTTTTGTTGGAAAGCTCGTGGGGAGCACAACCAAAACATTAGGATCAAGATTATTAGATTGGGTATTTTGAAGTTGACCATACCCAGGGGGAACAAAATTTAGGGATCTCTAGAATTGTTTTCCAAAAAATCACAGTGCAAATTGGTATTTGTGATTCATGAATGAAAGTGAAGGGTTCTGTATTTGGAATTTAAGTCTTGTGCTAACTTTGGAACTCTTACAGATCTATTGAGAGCATCGAAGGGCGTTCGAAGCAAGTGTAAGTGCAAGCTTGGGAACACACGTCCTGGGCACACTGGGGCATCAACACAAGGAAAGGAACTCAAGGTTGGAATATTCTCAACTCCCTTTGTCATTTTCTAGCTCAGGTTAAGTACGAATAGTGCTAGAAATAAGCTGGGGCGACGGTAGGCAGTTATCAAGTTGAAGACTACCTAAAAACTCAAGTTCAAGTTAAAAACATAATCTCTGTATTGTCGATAACATAAAGGAAAAGAACCTAACGTGGAACGATCAACCTAAAAGTACGAAGAACATTCAAGTATTCCTGACGACGTGATATCAGACAAGACCTTAAACACGATAAATAACTAAAAAGAATCAAGTGACTGATACCAATTGATCAGCAACGAGGTTCTACTCTGGGCAAAAAATTGGGCTACTTAAATAGGCATATGAACCTTAGATCAGGACGACATCTAGTAAGGGATAGACAAAGCCTTAGGTCTTCAGAGGCTAGTGTCAACCACACTGCTAGGTCTTGGGCCCAACAGTTGAGCCACCACTCATACTACCCTAGCTCTGAGACCAGTGAATCAGAGATGTCTCAAGGCATGGACAGACCTACGGGAAGTTCAGGAGTGCCATACTTGCACAGAGTAGAAGGCCCTTACAAAACACAGTTGGAATACCTTAGGACCAACCAATTAGGTGCTAGCATCTATGAGGACGGTCTAGGAAGATTCGTGGTCCATATTAAAAATCCTGATCAGTCCATTGGACTAGAGCACCCAGTTGTCAAGTTTGAAAACGGAGCATACTTGGACAAAGAAGGAACCATATACGTAGTCACCAGTCACCCAGATAGGACAGATGAATTCGGAAATGTGATCTCAGAAGCGGATTTAGGTGACTTGGAGCAAGGAAATATGGGTGTAGAACCTAGAACCCCCCGAGGCAAATCTGTTCTTACGAGAATTCTCACTCCTGAGTGGATTCCCCAAGACAACAAGAGCATAGATCTGCTTCTGAACCGAGAGACTGATGAAGCCTTTTGGAGGTATAAATCTGATCGGCCAAATGATGTAGGAACAATCATGATCTATGAGTTTAAAGATCCTAATAGCCCGGGCAGAGTGACCTACCTAGATCATGCCTCAGAGAGGATCTTGGTGGTTACAAGAAATGATAGGCATGCTTACACTTGGAAGGGTGAATTTGTTTTCCCCCAACCACGATCGAACGTGTCCTTTGGTCACCCAGGAGCTGGAACCTCCCACGCTCACGGAACTCAAAGAGACAGACATAGAGAAAGGTCGGAGGTGAGCTTTGCCAACTCAGGGGGCAGAGAAAGAACGAGGACGGAAACAAATAGAGTAGAGCCTGAGGTACTTAGAGCCCCAGGACATCGAAGAAATGCCGATGATTTCCCTCTACCACGACCTAGAGAGCATACAAGGACTTTGAGACCAACTCAGCTAGTTAAGTCCATGAAGAATTACTTCGATGGCACCGGAGATCCATACGATCATGTCGCCGAGTTCACGCAAGTCTTGAGAGCTGAACAAGTGGAGGATTTATTCACGCAATATAATGCCTTTGGTCTAACCCTTAGGAACACAACCCTTACGTGGTTTCAACCATTGAATGAGAGACAGTTCAGGAGCATAGACCAACTCCTAGAGGCTTTCATTATTGAATTCTCTAAGAGTGGCATAAGACATAACACCTCCTCGTTGATTCACAACTTCAAGCAAACCCCTCAAGAAACCGTGAGACTTGCAGGGAGAAGATTTAGGCAATACTTAGAAAGATGCTCTGTTTCGGAGCTCCCCACACCAGCTAAGCAAGTGGCTTTATTCTTGGATGGATTGCTAAGTACAAAATTAAGATCTTATGTGTACTTGAAGGACCCTAGGACCATAGAAGAGTGTGTACGCATGTGCATCAACATTGAGGATAACCTAGGGGAGGAGTTAGAGCTTTCCAAGATATACAAAGATTCAGATAGTGCCTCTAGCCTTTCTTCCACGCAATCCACATCAATAGAGGAACTTGCTGAGAAGGTGGCACAAAAACTAGGTGTCTCTAGCAAACAAATCCCAAGGTTTGCCCCTGTGAAAAGATGCTATACTTGTGGGGGTGACCATATGGCAAACGTATGTCCCATTATGGCTCAACCCCAAGTAAATCCTAGTAGCCAGTACTGCACCATAGAACGAAGATACACAAATCACACAGCACAAGACTGCCCATACAATAAGCAAGCTGTTAGGCAAACCTACCCTCAGCCATACTCTCAACAAGGCAGATACCAGAACCAATACCTGCCACAACAGTATACTAGGCCTCAGCAAAATTACCAACTGCAATATCAAGCCCAGCAAAGGCCTCAACCTGTGTTAGCACAACAACCCCCTACCCCAGCTAATGTGATCCCGGTAAAATATGCAGCTGCAGAAGAGAACCTGAATAGAGCTATAGTCCCTGTACCACCATTGCTTTCTGAAAGTGACCCGAGTGACCATAGCTTTGATTCGACGCATATTGACAGCCCCCATGCCTACTACATGCAATCTCCGGAACATGGTGAGTCCTATTACAGTGAAGAGCCAAATGAACCTAGTTGGGAACTAGAGTACACAAATGTAATGTATACAAACCCTAACTCAAGACCCCAACCTAGACAAGTAAGACCTCCATTCCCTAGAGGACCATGCTATAGATGTCAGGGAGATCATCTCATTCGTGATTGTCCCTTGCCTCCACCTACACAACCCCAGTCAGTGACGATCTAGGGCTATTGCCAGGAGTGTGGAAAGGAGCATCTCTTACGAGACTGCCCTAAGAATCCTAATAATATGCCAAAAATCACTCATATTAACGTTATTGGGTTAGTAGTAGACTCCACAGGGAGTGTGACTTCCACTGCACCAGTACAAGTAATCACTAGAGCCCAAGCCCTGCAACAGAACCAAAGCGTAGGCCAGGAAAAGAGCCCAGATGTTAGTGAAACGGAGAGCATGACAAAGAAGAGAACTAGAGCTTGGAGAGATAGTCGTGAAAGAATGAAAAGACAATGGGCAAAAAAGATGAGTGAACTTGAGGAAAGCCTCAGAGAAACAAAGGCCAGGATAACTGAACTCACATCTCAAACTCCCTCTCACACTACCCCACCACTACCATTCTCATCTCCATCCGACCCGCCACCTTCCAACCCACCTCACACAATTCCACCACTCCCTAGAGTAGGATCAGTCCTAGCAGATCCCACTCCCGAGGACCTAAACATGATGCTTAAAGCATATCAGGCCAGAATCCAAGAAGGGCCAAACGTAACTAATCATGAAAAGTGTTACCCTAGAGCAGAACTAGAGCTAGAACGAACCAAAATTTGTGCCAAGATGGTGGAATTGGCTCAGACCATGTTTGAGGCCAGTCGCCTATTTAACATCTCTAGTTCAGCGAAGACACAGTTGCACTTTGATGGACTGTTAGAAAGAATAGAGAAGCTGATTGCACAATCAGAAAAGGAACCCGTCTCTCAACACAAGGACAAGGCCCAGGAAGCCTATGTGCCTGAAGCCTATGTGCCTAACTCTACGGAGCCAGACACATCATCTTCTATGAATCGATTCACACCAGAATTCCTACGCGAGATTCAAGAAGACAAATGGGCTAAAGAGAGTGAAGTCCCACCTCCTATTGAGCTTGTGGATGATGCACGAGACCAATTCCCACAAGACATTCCATCCATTTATGAGGAGCAGGAGAGCACCCACTCTCAGGAAAGATTAGACTTTGAGTCTAACTCTTTACAAGAATTACCCCACTTCACGGGTCCATGGGAAGCTAAATCTACATGTATGAGAGCGCCCACGGTCATGGTACGAAATGAGGACTCAGTCATACCTAGGAACACGGAGGTAGTGAAAAACACTAAGGTTCAGTGCAACCTCACCTTAGAAGAGCTACTCAAAGTAAGGCCAGAGCTATGGAAACATGTAGTCAAACAAGTACCAGAGATAGTAAAACCTCGTTCCCAGGTAGGATCCCAGAGAACAGTGCCAAAAATACCATTGGACAAGATAGGAGACATGAGTGAGGGCGAAGAGGGAAACACATATCTTCCTATCACCCATCAAGGATACACCACCAAGGCCATTCTAGACTCAGGCGCTGGTGTTGCAATTGCGACCACTTCCCTATGGAAGCGTTGGGGCAAGCCAGCACTCAAGCCCACGAGAATGAAATTGCAGATGGCCGATGGTCACATAGAAAGACCCCTAGGGCTGTTAGAAGGAATAACTCTCACCACGTGTGGTGTTGAGTTCGAACATACTTTTGCTATCTTTGATTTCAGCAAGAATCATGCCTATGAGATGATTTTGGGAAGACCATTTATGCGACAGTTGCAAGTGGTACAGGATTGGGGAACCAATTCTTTGTACCTACAACACTTAGGTGTTACTACCAAAGTGAATCTCAAAGATTACTCTCATAGAGACGTCCCTCCTATCCAATGGAATCCCATCCATAGAGCCAAAGATGATACGGAATCGGTGCATTCCATAGGATCAAGATCCTCATGGATGCATGAAGATACCCAGTTGTGGATGTGCAAAGTAGCAGTAGAAGAAGAGAAGAGAGAGAAAGCCAGAGAGGTAGGTGCTCAAGAAACACATAGATCAATACAAGACCCAGCCTATGCACCTGTAGTCTTTCCTGACGAAGAATTTGAGCCCCACGGCTGGGCGGAAATCCTAGCAACAATGGATGTAGCCATCAATGAAGAACAATGGACACCTCACTGTGATGAAAATGGCTATGACATTTCAATATTCTCCATAGAGCCAATCATGGGACAGGCAGTTCTAGAAGAATGCGCACCTAGCCCTGATGCATTTGAAGATGCTAGCGACTCCGATCTAGAGTCAATCATTATGGATCCACCTTTTGCATCAGATGAAGAATACTTCCATGAGGTAGAATTTCAACCCCAGAGGTATGGAGAGCTTACAAGTGATGTAAGACTAGCCACACATGTGGCCCTGAAGGAAGAAGGAAAGAAAAGAAAGAAGAGAGAAGTCACACCAGAAGAGGAGGAATCTTTGTTTGAGGTCCCAAAAAATTTTAAGAAGTATGAGATAGAGGACAAGAGAGTCATGATCAGAATGCCTAAACGAGAGGCGCAATCAGGGGAGGCCTATGATAACAAAGAAACCACCAAGAAAATAGTGGTAGCCATAGAGGAAGGAGAAGAGAGATGCACGTACATAGGCCATGACCTAACAGAGGAAGAAGAGCAGGAATTGATAGCCTTGCTAAGAGAATACAGAGATGTATTCACTTGGAGTTACAAGGATTTGAAAGGAGTGGACCCTGACATATGTTCACACACTATCCCCATAACCTCAGATGCTAGGCCCTCTAAGCAAAAGCCATACACATACAATGACAACTATGCGGCCAAGATCAAGGAAGAGATAGATAGACTGGTTGAAGCTGGATTCATCTATGAAATTGAGCACACTAAGTGGGTATCCCCCATTGTAGTTGTGCCCAAGAAGAATGGGAAGCTACGTGTGTGCATTAACTTGAAGAAGGTTAATGCAGCCACTATCCGAGATAACTATCCACTTCCAATTACGGAGCATCTACTAGAAAGAGTAGCAGGCAAGGAAGTATACAGCTTCCTTGATGGATTTTCGGGCTACAATCAAGTAGCCATTGCTCCAGAAGACCAGCATAAGATGGCTTTTGCCACGGAGTGGGGCATATTTGCCTTTAGAGTAATGCCATTTGGGCTTACTAATGCACCTGCTACCTTTCAAAGATTGATGTGTCACGTATTTAAAGAGTTCCTGAGGAAGAACTTAGAAGTCTATGTTGATGATCTTTGTGCTCATTCCAACATCAAACAAACCCATATTCCTGAACTCAGACAAATCTTTGACAAATGTAGAGAATATCAAGTCTGCCTGAACCCAGAAAAGTGCGTCTTTATGGTCAGGCAAGGCAAGATTCTAGGACACATAGTGTCAAAGAATGGCATATCCACTGATGAAGAAAAAGTGAGAGCTATAGCCGAGTTACCTAGGCCTAAGAATGTCAAGGAAGTACAAGCTTTCATGGGGCATTGTGGTTATTACCAACGGTTCATTCACATGTATGCTGTCATTGCAAAGCCCATGTACGGACTTCTGACTAACTTTGAGTGGACTGACGAATGTGAGGATTCCTTCCAAGAGCTTAAACAAAGATTATGTTCAGCACCAATCTTGACCACAGCAGATTGGAACAAGCCATTCCATGTTCATGTGGATGCTTCCAATTATGCTATTGGATGTGTACTCGCACAACCTACTGGCGAAGGTAATATGGATCTCCCAATTGCCTATGCTAGTAGACAATTGAATGCAGCTGAACGAAATTACACCACTACTGAGAGAGAAGGCTTAGGCATGGTATATGCAGTTAGAAAGTTTAGACATTATTTGCTTGCAAATAAGTTTAAATTTTTTACTGACCATCAGACACTGCTATATCTCGTGAACAAGCCATGCAATACAGGTAGATTAGTAAGATGGTTTCTCTTACTAATGGAATACGACTTCGAGGTTGTGGTAAGGAAAGGTAGGACTCACTTGAGAGTAGACCATCTCTCTAGGCTCACATTTGGAGATGCCCCACAAGGAGTGTCAGATGACCTTCCTGATGCTTACTTGTTTAATTTGGAAGTGGCGCCGTAGTGGGCTAAACCATTAGTGCCAGTATTGACATATGGGCCTAACCACCCAGTAATAGCCACACAGGATAGGGAGGTAGTAAAAGCCCAAAAGTATCACATCATGGCAGGAAGTATGTACAAGCACACAGATCAAGGGATTTTGGCTTGTTGTGTGGAAGAGGATGAGTATGCTAAATGGTTGCAATTAGCACATGTAGGTGCATTAGAGCAACACTACTCAAAGCAACGAACCATGCAGACACTAAGGAGACTCGGAGTGCATTGGCCGACTATGGAGGCTGATGTCCAAAAGTTGTGCAAGGAATGCCCAATCTGCTGCACTAAACCACCTGTGGAACATGCCACTCTTTATCAAGTGTCCATAGTGCCGGATTGGAGTGAACCACTAGTATCCTTTCTGAGGACGAAAACATTCCCTCCAGACATGACACTGGCTAGGAAAAGGAGTTTAGAACAAGAAGCCCAGGATTACTCACTCATTGGTGATAATTTATACAAGCGTGGTAAGGATGGTTACCTAAGACTGTGTGTCCATGAAAGTGAATATCTCAAGATCTTGGAAACTGCTCACCAAGGTGTAGCAGGAGGACACTTTGGACCAGATCGGTTGATCAAGGCAATACTATTTGTAGGTTTCTGGTGGCCGACCCTTCACATGGATGCACATTCCTATGTGAAACGATGTGATGTCTGTCAGAGAACTCAGTATCCTATACGTAAAGATGAGATGCCACTGAAACCTATGATGGGTGGATGTGCATTCTCTAAGTGGGGAATAGACTTCGTAGGTCCTATTAATCCCCCAGCTAAGGGTTCACATGCTGAATACATCATTGTTGCCACAGACTATCTAACGAAATGGGTAGAGGTAAAAGCTACAACTAAGAATGATGCTCAGACGACCGCTAGGTTCTTATTTGAGAATGTGTTCACCAGATACGGGCTACCAATAGAGCTAGTAAGTGATAGGGGCACTCACTTCTTGAATGAAGTTATTGAGAATCTTCTCCAAGAATTCTTGGTAGTACACAAGAAGTCTGCTCCCTATCACCCCCAAGCCAACGGGCAAGCTGAGAGCACCAATAAGATTCTGTGCAATGTGCTGACCAAGCTAGTGAATAATAAACGCTCTGATTGGGACAAACAACTACATCATGTTGTTTGGGCATACCGAGTCGCCTATAAAACGGTACTCCAAGCCACACCCTTTCAGATGGTATTTGGTCAGAATGCGGTGCTACCATTAGACTTCTTAATACCCATATTGAAGGTAGCACAGGAGCATGAGTGGACAGGTCATGAACTCTCATCTAGAATCTTTGACATTGAACGACTAGGTGAAACGAGACTCAGAGCTGCAGCAGGAATTTACGCAGCTAAGAAGAGGCAGAAAGCATACTTTGATGCCCACGTTAAGGATAAAGGCTTGAAGGCAGGTGACCTAGTACTAGTCTACACTCTGAGACAACATGCGAGAAAACTAGAGAAAAGAGGCTATGGACCCATGATCCTTAATAGAATCTCAACAAGTGGAGCAGTGCAACTAGCCACATTAGAAGGCGATGTTCTTCCAAGTTACATTAGCGGGTGCAGAGTCAAGTTGTATCAGGAACCTCTGACAGAGGAAATGCTAAGTCGACTCAATACTGCTAAGAAACGCAAAGAAGAAGAAAAACGAATTCGAGAAGAAGCTCAAGCAGAGGCCTTAGAGCGCATACGGAGAATGAAATTAAGAAGACGAGGTAGAGAGCAACCTAGGCCAGATGCCGATGCAGATCAAGGATATCACATGGCTATGTGTGAAGTTTCAGGTATCAGCTCCCAGAGGATAATTGATCGACGTCCTTTTATAACCTTAGATATAGGACAAGGAAAGGGTGCAAGGACTGTAAGAGCCTTGATTGACTCAGGTGCAGCCACTAGTGCTGTTAAATGGTCTTACTGTCAAGAGTTGAAATTAACTGTCAATCCTATAGAAGCATATCTCATAGGATTGGGAGGTGTGGAAACCCCTTGCATGGGCGAGGTGGAACTTCCCCTCTATATTCAAGACAAACCAGTGACAATCAAAGTACTAGTGTGCCAAGATGAGGACCTCACTGAGCCTCTTGTCTTGGGTCAGGACTGGATCTATGACCATGCAGTCAACCTAAACCTAAGAAGTGGACTTCTTTAGGTATGGGTAAATCATAGTCGAATTACAGTTGAACTGGAAAATGAAGCACTCAAGGAACTAGGTAAGGCACGAACTCCTGGTCCTACCAGGGGCACACATGAAGTTGACAATGCTATTCTTGTCCAAAACTGTATGATGCAGAAAGAGGATTGTCTCAACAACGGAATCCAGGATAAGAAGGCACTCCCTTCTGTTCCAAAGGCCAGAGGGATGCAGCAACCCAAGGCAGATCGAATACAGAAGAAGCAGAACGCTACCTATACTGGAGGCCAAAAAAAGGAGCAAAGTAGACTGTTTCAGCCAATGAAACAAGTATGGAGGCGAAAAGGCGAACACCCTGTTCCGACCAGGCCAACACCACGGCCAAAACCTCTTATTAGTAATCAACAACACGACACTAATAAGAAGTCCTTCATAAATTCTTTTGCGAAAGTGAAGTCTATTTGGGTACCCAAGAAGTCAATGAAGGCCAGCCAACAATCACGACAAATCTGGGTGCCTAAGGCTTGCGTGCGGGCCCAAATAGCTACACCAAGGCCACACCCGGTACAACATGTTTCACTCACTCGAACATCTGAGGCCCAGTCTTACACATCACGCACGGACACATATTCCTCCATGCGCAAAAGTAGAATCACTCGTCAAGGGGCCCCTAAAAAGCCTCAGTCTCAAGTAGATACTCCTATCAAACCTTCCAGAGTCTCCACAAACTCAAGGTCCAAGCCCATCCATTGTATTTGGCAACCTAAAACGTGTAATAAACCCCCTGACCCCAGTTGTAAATCCATGCCCACTTACTAACCACATCACTCTCTCACTACGTCACTCCACTTAGTTCTTAGGCCTACCCAAGACCTAAGTGCACACACAAGTATCGAGCACTTACTAACCCCCTAATCTCTCCCGAACCTCCTGTTAATGTTGTAATGGGGACAAAAATGGTTCTATCTTGTCCTTTACAATGTTAACACATATTTCTATATTCTCACAGAGTCAAGAGGCAAGAAGTAACATGGCAGATACGGCAGGAACTAGCTCCCAGGCAGGCACCAGCCCCCAAGTCGTGGACATTGAAAGTCTCCCAGTTGAGGAGGAATTGAAGGAACGCCCTGTGGCATTGAGGGCATTACACGCCATACCAGTTCAGAACCCTCCACAAGGGCACACTATGCCAGTCAGTAAAAACTCTCATTGGTTCAGTGATGTGGCAGGACCCCTAGGTGAAGGCACTTATATGTGGGAGGCCGAGATAGAATTCAATGGGCGCTGGGGCAGGTATCACTTTTTCACCAGGGAATTTGAGAGACTGCAGAATAATGAAGGATTGAAACCTATATGGAAGAAGGCAGGACTCTATGAGTACTTCAAATTCCAATTGCCAAAGCCGGATTTTCTAAGATGCTCTTATTTGATTAGCACCCTTACTCCGAGCAAAGACAAAAAGGGATACAGCTCCTTTGTACTCCCATCTCTCAAAGGGGCAATGAGCTCAAGCGTTTCAGATTAACTATCAACTTGGTAAGGGAAGCTCTGGACATGAAAGGTATGCATATTCCTACGGAGAAAGAGACTATGGTCCCCGACAATATGAAGAACAGGAATCTGACAAAGTTAAAAGACATGGTGGCAATGACGCCTACAATCGCCATTCATTTGCGAATGGTCATGCAGCACTTTGCATTTCCCGCCCAAGAGAGGTTCACAATGCCACCTAAAAAGATATGGTTTAGTTTATACTTGGCTGATGCTTTTGATTTGACAATCAACATGCCTCACTGGATTATCGACCAAATCCACTTGGCTCATCAAAGGTGGTATAAAAAACAAAAGTCTGTACTGTACGGATGCTGTGCTCTAACCAGGATTGTGTACAGATGTTTAGCTTATGATGTACCAGTACAGAGGGCTCTCATTTGGACCAGAGTGCAGGAGTTTCAACGCAGACTGTCAGCTGCAGGGCCTCCCTCAAAGAAGATGAGAGGCGTTGTCCAGATGCCTTGTGCACAAGCCCGCGGTGCAACCCTAACACCTGAAACAACTCCAAGGCTTCCCAGACGAGTGCAACCATTTACTATCAAGTTACCCAGGCACAGCACAGATGGCCCTAATCTTGTGTTTCCACCTGTACCTACTGATCTGGAATTTCCTCACGGATTCACTTTGGAAGATCTAATGGATGAAGAAGTTGCCAGAATCATTGAAGCTGTTAATGCTGAAGTCGAAGCAGAGCAGGGTAGTGGACAACAAACTGCTACAGAACAACCCCAGCCAAGACAACCAGAAGTGGTGGAAGTGGAGGATGAAGAAGAAGAAGAACAAGAGGATGAACAGGAAGGATCTTCTGAGGAGGAGGCGCATGACTATGAGCAAGAAGTTATACAAGAGCTAGAGGGTGCCCCAGCGTATACAAAGGAGTTGAAAAAGCTCTACGATATCATCAACAGGGTCCAACAGCAACATAAGTTATCCCTTGCAGCAGGAAAGGCTATCATGCACCAAATCCTTGAGGAGGAAGGAGTCGACGAACAATATCGTGCCACACTGGATATGATCTCTAATGCTTTAGGAGTACCTGAGACAGTGCATACTGCCCTGGCACAATCACGCAGAACGGAAAGACGATATGGAAGACATCCCCCACGAGCAGGGAAACAGATGAATGTCTTAGTATCTGAAACACAAGGGACAGCCACGACCACGGGCACAGCACACACTGTGCACGATACTGAAGAGACCCATGTGTCCAGTGCACCCCCATCACCCCCCTTGCCACCCCCGCCTCCCACTCCACCACATTCACCTCCCATTACCAATGTAACAACCACCATCACCGCCTCCGAGTCCACTGCCATGACTGAAGCACAAACTGCCAATCAACCCACACACCCTCTCAACACCTCCCTTGTATACACCCCCACTAACACTGTAATCCTAACGGCAGCTACTGACATCCCCATTCCCCCACTCACACTTCCGGGCAGTTCATATTCACAACTATACACACCACTGTACACATTCACCACAATCACTGCACCCACAATTCCACTATTCACAATCACTCCCACTACTGCGTCCACCGTGGATTTTATGGACATATCACCCTCCACCGCACCTCTCCCTCCCCCCATACGGCCACAATCTCCCATTCCCCCACCACCCACTTCACCATTTTCCAGCACCGCATTCACACTTCCCTTCCCCTTTCCCTTTCCTTCTGCATTTAACACCCTTCCTGCAACCACCCCCATTAATAATGTATTTAATAACATGTATCAGTGCATGTCTCAGTTACAGCAACACTATCAGCACCTCGATGCTCAGCATACAAGTTTGTTCAGGAGTCATGAAACATTACAAAGAAGATTCATGATCTAAGAGAAAGAAAAGAGGCTCTTACAACAACAGTTTAGTGCATTGCAAGAACAACATGAGCAATTAGTGGCAAATCCATCGCAGTCAGATGCAAAAGAAAGACAACGAATGGATGATCTACTACACTCCCAAATCACAGAAAACCTCAAGCTCCGCCGCAACATGGCTCTATTACGGAAGCATATGTCTGCAGCCCTGGAAGAAAATAGACGGCTTCAGACACAAAATGAAGAGAACTTGGAAGTAGCCATGGAAGGTTCCCCACAAGAAATTGACCCGGAGAAGTTCAAGGCCATTCCCTCGGACAATATGCAAATCATATTGGAAACACATGCTGATCTCCTCGAAGCCCATGCAGCCTTAGAAAAAGAAAGAGACGAACTACTAAGGCAATTGGCAGCTCAACCAGAACCACCAAAAGAAGTCCCAACCACCGCTGACACAACTGACGAAGTAGCAGCGCTCAAAGCACAACTCGAAGAATTACAAAAGAAAGTCCTTGAATATGAACACCAACCCTCCCCCTTGGTGGAACCAGAACCTGAAGACCTAGTACTCATCGAAGTAGAGGAATCTTTTGAGGACCCGTATGTTCCGATGCCAGCACTTGGAGGCAAGCAAACAGACGAGGGCATGGACACCATTGAAATAGAGGCTCCTGAATGGATGCAGAAATTGGAAAAAGTGGCCACAACCCATGATGATAGGGTGGCAGTCCAGATAGCATCTATGTCACGCTTGGAAGAGGTAGTCATAAAATCCGACTATTTTAGGAACCTCTCTCATCATAGGTGGATCGGCACATCCGACGATTTGTATGTTCCCTTCTGTGTCCTAATGGCTGACTACAATGCCGAAATAAAGCAACATACCTCAAAGGAACCAACCTGCACCACACAATTCGCACCGGAAGACATCCCAGCGAGTGCCAAGCAGGGCAATATTCATCAACCGATGTGGAGGATTCGTCTACTGAAAACCTACCCAGAAATGGTCAGAACGTGGAATAACATGCCCTTGTACATCAAATACAACCCATGCTACTGCCCTGTGTTTCGAAGAAGGTCATGGCCAGAATACACAAAAACGGTGCTGACAACCAAAGGATGTGAGAAATGGCTCAATTATGTTTACTTAGCACCACCCAAAGGCCAACCTACCATAGGATACATGATCTCGACGATTCGGCATTGGGGGGTCAGATTTAAAAATGTGCCAGACGTCATGGCCCAAATGTGCTTGAAAATTTTTGAGCTCATGTTGGTCACCTTCAGGACCTTCAAGAATGTTAAGGAACCTCATCTCTCTGTGCTCGGATTCAATGAAGGCAATCAGGATCTTGTTTATGACATGAGCACAACGCCCTCTATTAATGTTGTTTATGCATGGCATGCCCGCATAAAGTACCTACCGGCCTACTTCAAACAGACATTTGAAGAGATGTTTGTCACAGGGTTCTGGGAATATCACTCAGAGATCTTCATTCCCAGGCCCTCACATTTATTACAATTGTTTGCAGTGGAACAAGCTCTCCATTCAGAAAAGTTACGTATGCCACATCCAGAGGTTCCCGGGCCGGTAGATTGGGATGCTCTACTCACAGACTTGGCCAAAGGATTGAGGATTGCCGAACATCACTTAGCGCAAGACGTTGTCGAATACTACGTCCAACGACCCTCCCAACAAGGGTCTGTCAGGGACGACAGACGCGAGAGAGGGGGGGGTGTTAGCAGCAGACAAGGAACTGAAGGACTGACAAGGCATGGCAGTCAGAGAAGAGAGTCAGAGGGGAGAGAAGGCACAAGCAAACCAGGGAGTCAACGACGATCTGGCAAGTAGGCCAATAATTTTCTTCATGAAGAAGCAAGTACGAGCATTCATGCAGATCTAGCACTAAGGCAACCCTTTAATTTTTCAAAACCCTTACACCAATTAAAAGTGATTCTCATTACTAAAAACCCCTGTAAATACCATGTTCACCTTTTTGTAGCTCCATTTTGTGCAAGCCGAGGAGTCCTCGAGCTTGAGGAGCCTTAGAAGTAGTTGCTTACCAATTTTTGTATTTTTTAGATCTCGTTTGAGCCCTCAAATAAGCCCTGGAACCTAATTTTTAACTAGGCCGGACACTAGGTCTGGACAGGGCCAAACCTAGTCAAAAACTATAAAAAGAGCTAGAGAGCTCATTTTTGAGGTTAGCTTGTAATAGTTTGGAACTTGCATGAGCTTTCTGAAAGTAATCTAAAGAACTCCATTGCTTCTCACTCTTTGTCTTGCCTTGTGTGCGCGTGTGTGTGTATGTGTGTGCATGTTAGTGTGCTTCTCACTCACGCACTTATGCCTACACTTGCTCGAGGTCTTCATACCATCCTCACGTCTTCCCGGATTGACATTAAAGGAGGTGCTACTCATCACTGAGCTACAACCATCTACAATGAGGCCTATCAAAATTTCACCTTTTATAGGAATAGACAATCTTGAACTCCGGTTGTCTACCAGTGGTGCAAGGGGAAAATCCACCATGAACCCATCTATACTTGGTGGTGGGATCAGGTAGGTAGACTATATAACTTTAAGAAAATCATTTCTCACTTTTTCATCCATCTTAATGAGATGGTATAGACTGACCTTACAATGAATCCCCTTCAGAATTTCTTCAATATTCACCTCTTGCACATTCTCTTGAGGGCGAATCCATTGGTCTTTCAATGAAGTGCTCACCCTTTCATAAGCTTCTTCAATGGCCCCCCTGATATTTCAAATCCGCCTTCTTACCCTTTTCTTTTCCCTTGATTTCCTGTTGCTCTTTTATATGGGCTACTACTTCTTGCCTAGCTCTAGTCATCATAGGTCTTGTGGATGATGGAAACTACAATAGATTGTGGAGCCATACCTTCCTCTCATGGAGAGACCATGATCATATGAATCAGAGTGGGGCAATTGTGAGGGTAGTCCCTTGTGTAATGATCCTTGGCATTGAAGCACTGTTGATAGGGAGGTGCGCCCTCAGGCAGGGAGCATGTACTTTGCACATGACCATATTCACCACATCAATAACACATTAGTGGTCTAGTATACCTAGGTCGATTTGAACAATTCTCCTCTTTGTTGTGCATATTTGAAGTACTAGCATAAAATGTGTCAAGGACTTGTGTATTACCTCTCTGTTGAACTCCCTTGAGGTAGTAGTAGTCATGCACCTCATGTCCATTTTCTCCGTAAAATTTGCAACTTACTCGAGTAGGAAAATTCATGTTGGAGTGGCCATTATTATTGCATGTGGTACACCAAATTTACCTGCGGATATCTTGAGTACTCTACAACTCCTCCACTTCACATCGAAGTTGCACTACTAAATCATCATTGTAGCAAGAAAGTGGCAAATTGACCTTCTCCTCCTATTGACTCAGATGCATCTTTCGTGATTCCAATTCCCTCATAAGTTGCTCAATCGCGTCTGGAAAAGTGGCATAGTTTGCTTGAATCCCGCCTTCAAAATGCACGATGGCCTCCTTGATGCCAGAAGTGGTCACCAGCAAAGTCCTCTAATGTGGCATCCAATCTTAGTGATTCCTTAAGCTTCTATTGGAAAGACCTTGAGGGAGACTTCTCAATCCACTTTTTGACTAAAAAGTTTCTTGGAGCATGTGAAAAACAAGAAACAAGTGCTTTAGCACGTGTATAAAGTTCATGGAAAGATTCACTTGATTTTAAATTCAAGTTCTCCAATTGGTCTGAGGCTCATTTAGAAGAGTTGCTTGGTCGAAATGTCTTATAAAAATAAGTCCTCGCAGCCTCCCAAGTGGAAAAGTTTGCATTTGCGTGTTGGTTGTATCATTTTTTTAGACAATACTAGCATGGCATCCTCCCGATGTTGGAACCCTCGTCCGTGACATAAAGAGATGAACCTGCTTACATGATTATCTGCATCTTCATGCACTAGACCTTTAAAAGTAGGGAACTTTTAACTTGGATAATAAATTTGAGAGGGCCTCCATGGGCGCCTAAGTTTCTTCTTATGTATATGAGGAAAAATCAAGGGCCCTTTTGAGAAAGAGTTATAGAGGTTAAACCAATGAAGACATTTAAAGGTAGAGGGGTGTTTAGTTGATCGAAAGAAGGTTGAGTTGACTTTTGGGGCTCTTATGTGCACAAAGAGGCTCCCTATCTACCCATGTAGAGGAGACACCCAAGTAGATGTGGCACCCAAGTAGAGGCAACACCCAGGTAGAGGTGGCACCCAGGTAGAGGTGATGCCCAGGTAGAGGTGGCACCTAGGTAGAGGTGCCTCCTAGGTAGAGGTGGCACCCAAGTAGAGGTGGTGCCTAGGTAGAGGTGGTGCCCAGGTAGAGGTGGCACCCAGGTAGAGATGGCATGTTGATGAAGCCATCCTGATTGTGGACCAAGTAGACCTATACTCTCATAATGATAAGTTTCCATGATGATTTATTGAAAATATCACCCTTGGAGGTTTGATGATTAAGGACCATAGTCGCCCATGATGATATATAGGGTTGCCCTAGATTAGTATTGTGGTTGCCCTAGGCCAAGGGTCATCCATGATGAGGTTTGGGACGCCCTAAGCTAATGATTGCCCATAATTGTTCTAGTTGTTCATTGAGAAGTATAGGTAGCCCTTGATGCCGATAGTGAATGTAGCCGCCTTAAGGAGATTTCCTAACCAAGTGCCCATAGTGGATGATGTCACCTTGGGGAGATTTCCTAATGAGTTGTCATGGCTTTTGAGGTCCCCTAGGGCCAGTATTGGCCCAACTTCCATTTGGGCAATTGGTCGCAAGAGGGATGAATACAACGAGTTAAGGTAAGATGAATAAGGTGAGTTAAGGTAAGATGAATAAGGTGAGTTAAGGTAAGATGAGGGCAAAGGAGCCCCCCTTCTCTGGAGCACATGCATTTATAAGACACGATACATCCATATGTGACCTTCAAACATATACATCCATGGGTGAATGCACACCTCTTAAGCTCCAAGCAAAGGCCAATAAGAGCATTATCTTGAACACTACGATCTTGCTTTCACCTTACTCTGTTGAGCTACACCATTCATGCAGTCCAAATTTCCATCAAAGTGATGGATTGTGAGCTAAAATTTCAGCATTCATTTCAACTTTCATTGAAGTAAAGATCTTATCACATTCTTCTTCTTCATTGAAATGGAAGGCAATAATGACTTGTTTGGCATGCTTCAAGTTGAAGATAAGTTTGATGGGACCAACTATGCAATGTGTTCTTACACTATCCAATGTGTTCTTGTTGCAAAACAACTTTGGAACATAGTGGCAAATGTAGATCAAAGACCCCTTGGTTCTTCTACTTCATAGTCTACTATCATAGATGGAGCTTCTTCTTCAAGTACAGTGGTTAATCCTTCTCCATGTCGATCGGGTCTTGCAGATGCATGTACGCAGAGGATAGTATAGAAACACAATCTCACAAAAGCATAAACAGAATAGAAAGAGATAAGAGACTAGAAACCAAATTGGGTACAATCTCCCCCAACATACTCTGATGGACGAATCTACCAGAGTATGTGTATTTATAGGTATTTCTCATTACATCTTGAATAGAAGATACATGAGGGTGGTGCTTTGAAAAGAGTTTGTTTACAAAAATTTGCTTTATTTACAAAATCGTCACTTTGCAAGCGATCTACTATTTCGACAAAAATGTTGCTTTATAAAACGATCTATTATTTTTACAAAAATATCTAAAATAGTATCTTTTAATTATCTTCAAAAATATATGAATAAGTCCATGTGCGTTCACACGCTCATGATTCTTCACCTGCTAAATCAAAACATAAATCGCATTAAAAACCTCAAGACATTGAAATCCATATAACATTCCATTATTCCATAAAGTGTAACATGCCTCTTAGTTGATAAGAAACTGACCTCAGTTGATAAGAATAAAATAGACATGGAAGGCTAGTCACATGTCCCATCACGAAACAACCATAAGCATGTTCCATGTAAAAACATATGCATGGACATGGAAAACTGGAATTTATAGGAGGATCATCTAAAATAGGAGTGAGTGGGAAAGTTCCTTTAAAGGATTTTAATAAAATAATATGAAAAGAACTATGTATATTCCAATGAGAAGGTATGTCTAATCTAAAAGCATTCCCATTAATTTTTTAAATAATACAGAAAGGTCCATAATAATGTGGTGCAAGTTTAACCTTAGGATGTTGTGAAATATTTTTCAAATGTCTTTTAATTAATCGCAACCATACAAAATCATTTTCATCAAATTCTTTAGCTACTCATTTCTTATTAACATTATACATGTAACATTCTTGACTCTTTTTAATGTGATCATGAACCTCATGAAGCGTAGAAATATGATCTTTGTTGGAGAAACACTCACTAATTGGACATATATTTGAAGGTCAAAGCTTTAGAAGAAAACCACATGCCTATATGAAGGGACAAATTCACAAGTGTATTATATCTGTAAAGTTAGTTCACTTTAGTTCTAGAAGTTTTTTAAAAATCACGAGAATGAGAAAATCTATATAAGTTAGTTTGTATCAACTGACGCGATGAGAGAAGAAGTGGAAGAGAGTGATAGAATGTGAGAAGGAGTTCATTTTGTATGACTGAGTATAGTCGGGCTTCTCTGAGTGAGAAAGCATCTGTAAAGTTTCTGAGTTTTTATAGTTATGAGAAGAACTAAGTAAAGTTCTGTGTATGAGACTCTCTCCATCACCTCCATGATTACCTACTGTGTGATGAGTTCAAAAGATCAAGTTTTCCAAGCAAGTCGATGCCTGGCATCGAATCTCTGGTGATAAGTCATATTTTCATTTATCTGTTTCACTTAGTACTGAAGTGTTTGCAAATCATGACTTTGTTGAAGCAACTCGATGCCTGGCATCGAATTCCAGTTGATAAGTCATATTCTAAGTGTGCATGAAATCACCTATTGTTTTGGTATCTGAAAGCTTCAGGTTTTATGCGGAAAGTCGATGCCTGGCATCAAATCCTTGCTGAAAAGTGGCCAAAAACACCCCAAGTTGATGCCCGGCATCAAATTCTCGTTGCAAGTCGATGCTAGGCATCGAATTCCATTTTTAGACAGGCGCTTTTTACTAAAACAAGCAAAAATTCCATTTTTGGAAAGTCATATAGGGTGATCTTGTGAAGGCCATAACTTGAGTTATAGAGATCCGTTTCTTGCATATGATAGCCAGTTGGAAAGCTCTACTCTTCTAGTTTTATCCACCAAAAGATCTTTGAGAAATAATATTTGAACTAAGAGAAATTAGCAAAATACTGAAGGTATGTCATTTTAGTGACTAGAAAGTTCTGAAGAAGTAAAGTTCTTGGTTTTGGCTATCATTTCTCAAAGTTTGGAGTGGCAATGAGTTAATGGTGACCATAGAGGGGTTCTAGTGTCACATTAATTCATTTCTTGTTGTGTTTTACACATCAACAAGTGGTATCAGAGCAGAAAGGTCCTAAAGAGCAAAAGGCGACAAAGGTACGAGAAGTTTTGAAAGGTTTTTTCATTAAAGTTATAAAGGTGAAGCATTTGAAGACACAAGGCATCAAAAGGTTACTTCAAAAGTATCCTCATACACAAAGAACTCCAAAAGGTATTATCCTTTATCCTTTAAGCTCACAGGTTGTAGCAGAAGGAAAGAAGTATGGCAGATCATATCTCCATTGACAAACTGGACAGAGATAATTATCCCGCATGGGTAACGAGAATGGAAGCCTTACTTATGAGTAAGGATCTCATGATATATGTTACAGGTGAAGAAGAGAAGCCAATATTTGAAGATGAAAGCTGACCAAAGAAAGAGGAACTTGATGCTTTAAAGCATTGGCAGAAGAAGGATGCAAGTGCAAAAGCTTACATCTACAATACAATCTCAGATCATTTGCTACCACACATCAGAGGATTGGAATCATCTGAGGAGTATCATTTCCAAAGCACTACTAAAGCAAGGAAAGCAAGTCTATGGTCAGAGTTCACAACATTCAAAAAGAAGACAAGTCAAAGTATTAGTGATTATGTCACTAAGATGAAGGATCTAGCAGATAGTCTTGGATCCATAGATGAAGATGTTGAAGATCACAGATTGATTGCTCAACTACTTGCAGGTTTGAGAGGGGATGAAAGGTGGAAACCTTTTGTCTTATCAACAGAACTTTCATTAAATCATTATGTTCCAGATTTGAACTAGTTGCTTGGTTTGATGCTCACATATGAGCAAGACTTGAAGGGAGATGGAGATAAAGGACAAAGTTATGCAATGTACATGAAGAACAAGAAGAAAGGAGATAAAGGTAAAGCAAAGGATGAAGAAGAGTCAACTTCTCAAGTTTATTATGCAAGAGGTAAAGGCACTGGTAGAGGAAGAGCAAGAGGTTTTGGAAGAGGAAGAGGTAATCAGAATAACAACAAGAAGGCTTGCTGGATCTGTGGATTGAGTAATTATTTGGCTCATGATTGTTGGCACAATCAACAAGGATCAAACCAGAATCAAAACAACAATAGCAAAGGCCGAGGTGGAAGATATCAAAGTAATTTTCAAAGAGGTAGACAAAGTCAAAGAGGAGGCTATGGTAGAGGTGGAGGAAGAAGTTGGGGACAAAATCAATCCTACAATATCACCTACTACAATTATGCAAATGACAAACAGAATGAAAGTCATACATCATTGATGATGAATTCAATCAGCACATCAGATAAAGAAGATCTAAAGGTATTTTACATTGACTCTGGATGTTCTAATCATTTGTCAGGAAACATAGAATTGATGTCAGAATTGGAAAAATGCATTTATAGCCATAGTGTTCAAACAGGTGATAATACCAGACATAGTGTACATTCAATTGGAAAAGTGAAATGCAAGAGTGGAGCAGATTTGCTAACCAATGTTGTTGTATGTTCCCACAATACCTAAAAACTTGATAAGTGTGGGACAGATAGTTGAAAAAGGTTTTCAAGTCAGGTTTACAACTGAAGGAGTATTTGTTGAAGATCCAGAGAATGGATATAATCAGATTGTCTTTGGTAAGAAAGAAGGTAGACTCTTTACTTTAAGAGTACAAGGGAACATTGGTCAAGCTTTGCTCACACATGGTGAAGGAGTGATTACAGAACTTGATCTCTGGCACAAGAGATTAGGTCACTTCAATGAAAGAGGAATTAAAGCTATGGTTGCTAATCAGTCTGTACTAGGATTACCAAATGTGTAGAGTCAACATATGGTTTATAAATGTGAAGCATGTCAAATGGGTAAAGCACACAGGTTACCATTTCAAAAGAAAGGATTCAAACATGATGGATTACTAGAGCTCATTCATACAGATGTATAGGGACCAACAAAAGAAGGATCTATCAGTGGCTCAAGGTACTATGTTCTTTTCATTGATGATGCTACAAGATGGATAACACTATATGTTTTGAAGGAGAGATCAGAAGTGTTTGGAGCCTTCAAGCATTTTCATGCATATGCAGAGAGAGTCACAGGTCAAAAGCTTAAAAGACTGAGGTCTGATGGAGGGGGAGAATACTTCTCCCAAGAGTTCAATGATTATCTTTGGAATGCAGGTATTAAGAGAGAAATAACTTATAGGTATACACCACAACAAAATGGTGTAGCAAAAAGAAGGAACAGGACTTTGGTTGAGTTTGCTAGAGCTATGCGAAGGAGAAGAATTGTCCAAATTATCTTTGGGCTGAGGCTGTAAATACAGCTACATATCTTGTGAATAGATTACCATGTGCAGCTCTAAATGGAATGACTCCATATGAAGCTTGGTGGGGTAAGAAACCAACACTAGATCATTGTAGAGTGTTTGGATCAACTGCATATGCTTATGTGCCATCACAGCTTAGGCATAAACTTGAACCAAAGGTAGAAAAATATGTGTTCATTGGTTATGATGAAAAGCAGATGGGTTACATGTTGTTGAATCCTCTAACCAAACAATTTATTGTTTCTAAAGATGTTACATTTGATGAACAGAAAAGTTGGTATGTAGATCAAAGTCATACAGCTGAAGAATTTGAAGAAGAGGTAAGAAGATGTGAGAAAGGAATTGTGCAGGTGAATAGAGATGAAGACTATATGCAAGCAAGTACATCCAGAAGTGGATTAACAAGAAGGAATGAAGAAGCTCCTATATTCGATGAAGAGGTGTATCCAGACACTTATGAAGAATGTGAACCAAGGAGGTCAAGTAGGACAAGAAGACAACCGGAAAGGTATTCTTATGATACTTCTTACATAACTCAGAAGAACTATGCATATATGGTCAAAGATGATGAAGAACCTCAGAACTATGATGAAGCTAAAGGTAAGAAGCAATGGGAAGAAGCAATGAAGGAAGAGTTCAATGCATTGGAGGAGAACAAGACATGGGAACTTGTTCCTAAACCAAATGGTAAGAAGGTAATTGGAAATAAATGGGTTTATAAAGTGAAGAAGCTTGCAGATGGAAGTATAGCCAGATACGAAGCTAGACTGGTGGTGAAAGGCTATGCCCAAACCTATGGCATAGATTATGATGAGACATTTAGTCCTGTAGCTAAGATGTCAACTATAAGGACAATCATTGCTATTGCAGCTTCAAAAGGATGGACCCTAAGTCAATTGGATATAAAGAATGCATTCTTGAATGGATACATATCAGATGAGGTATACATGGAACAACCTCAAGGGTTTATAGATTCCAAGTATCCAAATTTTGTTTGCAGGTTGAGAAGAGCATTATATGGATTGAAGCAAGCTCCAAGAGCATGGAACTATAGACTGGTGAAGTATCTCAATGATCTTGGATATCAAAGTTCAAAAGCAGATCAAAGTCTACTTATCAAAAGAACAGAGGAAGGTACAATCTACATTTGTATTTATGTAGATGACATTATAATCACAGGTACTTCAGATGAAGGAATCAAGGAGGTAAAGAGATTACCTGAGAAAGAGTTCAAGGTCAGTGACCTAGGAAAGTTGTCATACTTTCTTGGAATGGAAGTCACTTATACAGATCATGGCATATATGTATCACAAGAAAGGTATCTTCTGAATCTATTGAAGAAGTTTGATATGGAAAATTGCAGAGAAGCTTCAACTCCACTTGAAGTTAATCACAAGCTAAGTAAATATGATGGTGCAGAATACAAAGATATGAGGAAGTATCAATCTCTTGTGGGTAGTTTGATTTATGCTACACTAACAAGACCTGATCTTAGTTATGCAGTGGGAGTTTTATCACAGTTCATGCATTGTCCAAAGGACCCACATTGGATTGCAGGTCAAAGAGTTCTCAGATATATCAAAGGAACTATAAAGGAAGGATTATATTATCCTTTTACATCACATTTGAAGTTGAGAGCATATAGTGACTCAGATTGGGAAGGTAACCAGGATGACAGAAGATCAACTCATGGCTACATGATATACATTGGTGATAAGCTTGTAAGTTGGTGTTCAAAGAAACAACATACAGTAGCATTATCATCAATTGAAGCTGAGTACAAAGGACTTGTGGAAGCAGCTAAGGAGGTCATATGGATGCAGACATTATTCAAAAGCTTGGGCATTGATCAAGGTACACCTACAATACATGGAGATAATATGAGTTCATTTTATCTTGCAACAAATCCAGTTTTTCATGCAAGGACAAAGCACATAGAGATACAGTATCATTTTCTCAAAGAAAAGGTAATGGAGAAGGAGATTGAAGTGGAGTACATTTCTACTAAAGATCAGATAGCAGACATAATGACAAAGAGCTTGGATGGTGTGAAGACCAGCAGATTCAAAAGCATGGCAGGAGTAAAAGAAAAGAAGAAGATATGAAGGAACAGAGAATGTCAATTAGTGATTGAGGGGGAGCTGTTGGAGAAACACTCACTAATTGGACATATATTTGAAGGTCAAAGCTTTAGAAGAAAACCACATGCCTATGTGAAGGGACAAATTCACAAGTGTATTATATTTGTAAAGTTAGTTCACTTTAGTTTTAGAAGTTTTTTAAAAATCACGAGAATGAGAAAATCTATATAAGTTAGTTTGTATCAACTGATGCGATGAGAGAAGAAGTGGAAGAGAGTGATAGAATGTGAGAAGGAGTTCATTTTGTATGACAGAGTATAGTCGGGCTTCTCTGAGTGAGAAAGCATTTGTAAAGTTTTTGAGTTTTTATAGTTATGAGAAGAACTAAGTAAAGTTCTGTGTATGAGACTCTCCATCATCTCCATGATTACCTACTGTGTGATGAGTTCAAAAGATCAAGTTTTCCAAGCAAGTCGATGTCTGGCATCGAATCTCTGGTGATAAGTCATATTTTCATTTATCTGTTTCACTTAGTGCTGAAGTGTTTGCAAATCATGACTTTGTTGAAGCAACTCGATGCCTGGCATCAAATTCCAGTTGATAAGTCATATTCTAAGTGTGCATGAAATCACCTATTGTTTGGTATCTGAAAGCTTCAGGTTTTATGTGGAAAGTCGATGCCTGGCATCGAATCCCTGCTAAAAAGTGGCCAAAAACACCCCAAGTTGATGCCCGGCATCGAATTCTCCTTGCAAGTCGATGCTAGGCATCGAATTCCATTTTTAGACAGGCGCTTTTTACTAAAACAGGCAAAAATTCCATTTTTGGAAAGTCATACAGGGTGATCTTGTGAAGGCCATAACTTGAGTTATAGAGATCCGTTTCTTGCATATGATAGCTTGTTGGAAAGCTCTACTCTTCTAGTTTTATCCACCAAAAGATCTTGGAGAAATAATATTTGAGCTAAGAGAAATTAGCAAAATACTGAAGGTATGTCATTTCAGTGACTGGAAAGTTCTAAAGAAGTAAAGTTCTTGGTTTTGGCTATCATTTCTCAAAGTTTGGAGTGGCAATGAGTTAATGGTGACCACAGAGGTGTTCTAGTGTCACATTAATTCATTTCTTGTTGTGTTTTACACATCAACAATCTTGTGTAAAAGAACCAGCCATAGGAATATCAGTTTGTGTGATAGACATGGGAGTGGGAAGCTTTTTACCATACACAATTTCATACAGTGCATGTCGAGTAGTGGTATGTGTTGTGTTGTTATATGCAAATTGTTGTAAAGGAAGTTTCTCATCCCAATTACTTGGATTATCTAAAGAATAACAATGTAATAAATCTAAAATAGTACTATTTGTAGCTTCAATTTGCCCATTACTTTCAAGATGAAATGAAGAGCTAAAGTCTATTTTAGAACCTAATTTTTGAAATAATGCAACCCAAAAGTGATTAAAAAAATGAACATCTCGATGTGAAAGAATAACTTTTAGAAAACCATAATGCAAAAAAATACATTTAGTAAATAACTTAGCATTTGAGGTGCAAAAAGAGTCTTTTTAGAAGGAATTAAATATGCTTGTTTACTAAACCTATAAAAGATCATCAAAATCATATCATTATGAGATGAAGTTGTAGGAAGAACAGTAATAAAATCCATAGAAATTTGTTCCCATGATCCATTGGGTATGGGAAGTGGCATTAATAATCCAAATGATTTACCATGATGTCATTTCGCACATTGACACACAATGCAATGAGAAACATATTGTGCAATATCCTTTTCCATATTTGGCCAAAAGAAAAACTCTTTACACATAGAAAGAGTACTTTCTATACCCCTATGACCATATGTGGTGGTTCATGCATCTAATTCATAACTTTTGTTGGAAATAAAAGAATCCATTATGAAAAGCGTAGTGATCCTCATTAGATGGTGTAGAATTAGTGAAAGCATTCCATGTTTGTGAAAAATACAAATCAGATGCATAAGTAGGAATCATGTCATGAAATGAATGAAAATCGATTGTGGTAACGCGACTATAGATTGTAAATCGACAGTAATAGTACGCGATTAGTACAAAAGATGATACATGTTGGTTACTCGATCCGATGAAACGTATCCAAAGAACCGACAGCCTTGGGTACCTAATTTGCTAAGGACGCCTCCAGGAGGTAGAAGCGCAGATAGGTTTAACCCAACTGCCAAGAAAGTAAAGAACGTTAGTAGTGATTCCGGTCATATTCCGGTAGAACGTACTATATCTCTGGCAGATTCTGGTGCGATTTCGACACAGTCTGTCGAAGGTATAGTAACTCCAGAATCTACCGGGACGCAGCATGAAGTTAATTTAGCACCATTGGGTCAATATTCGAATTTGTATACGAATAGAAACGTTTTAGCCAAAGAAATCTGTGAAGGAGAAAAAGCACCTTGTTCTGGTGAAAAATCAACACCTTCCAGTGTTATTTCGGTACCAGTTGTTGAAAGTTCACAATTTTCCGGTGACGATTTGCCCTTTCTTGGTGAATCTTCAGTCCAGTCATCGTTATTGGGAGTAAGCTTTCCTACATTTGACATCAAGAAGGAAGGTAGCATGTTCCAAATTGAGATTCGAAACATACTGAACAAGATTATCGAACCGAAAAGTGCACAGGCCGACGATACAGATTCCGATAGTTCAGATATTCAGCCCCGAGATACAGAAGATAGTCACAATACAACCATCAGCGCCATGAACGGGCAACAACAACAGCAACAACAACAACATCAACAACAACAACAACAACTATGCCCACCAAGGCCGACTCCAACCGGAGTAACGTACACTAAATTTGGTGGATTTCCAGGAGATGACCCAGATGCTCATGTACGCACATTTGAGATAAGTTACGCAGTGCTCAACCATCCACCTGATCCGGCGTATAAGGCTATTGTCTTCTAGTCTACATTGGTTAACGAAGCAGCTATATGGCTTACAGAATATGATATTAACCATTTCGGCACCTATGAAGCAGTAAGGGATGCATTTTTGCAAAGATTCAGGCTAAAGAAGAATCCAACCGAAATTTTCGACTACCTGCAAAACAATAGACAGAAGATAAATCAAACAGTGCAGGAATACGCCACTCTATTCAGGACTCATTTGAGGCAGTTACCACCAGCACATGCCAACCTACCGGATGACGTTATCACTCAATGGTTTATCAATGGATTGACTCCGCAACTTAAACAGATTATGATCATATGCTGTGTAGGAGCTATGACGCTAGATACAGTGATTGCAATGGCTTTGCAGCTGGAAAACAAGGTTGGAGGATTTACAGAAGACTTGGAATGGTTAAAAGCAAATAAAACTATTGCAGAAGACCCGACCAGACAAATGTTCTGCACCACATGCAAGAATTCAGGGCACACTAGTGCCACTTGTGCACTTAATCAGTTGTTTTGCGCTATCTGCAACACGACCGGACATACCATCGAAAACTGTGCATACAACGCCAAAGTGCGCGGAACCACAACAGTGAATGCAATTATACAGGAACCAGGTCAGCCAGCCAATCACTATGTACCTCCGCAAATGAGAAACAACCAGCAACAAGGCTATCGAAATTACAGAGGACAGAGAAATAATAACTACAATGCAAATCGCTGGCAGGCCGGACCAGCACAGGAAAATCCCAATTTGCCACCACCTCGCTGCCATTTTTGTGGTGAATTTGGTCACATTAGAAGATTTTGTAAGGATGCAGTTGAGTATGATCAAAGGAAGAAAGAACGTCAAAACCCAATGACTAATATGGTACAAATCACACCCGTAGAAACGCAAGCTGCAGTAATTCAGACCCGGTCTGGTAAGCAACTGCAACCAGCAGCAGAAGTCTTTGAACCAGGCATACGTGAACAACAAAGGATGTATGACAAGGCAAGTCAATGGACCACCGCCGAACCTCCAGTGTTTCCAGATCCTATTCCAGTGAACCAGGCTCCGCTAACCCAGGAAGGAACACAAAAACAAGATTCTAATTCAGTAGCAGGCACATCATCTTCAGCAGATACATCCCCTTTAGCCGGCGCATCATCTTCAGAATCCGTGGAAAGCACAATTCAATCACATAAGGCCTGGGAGATTTTATCTAAAGCATCCATTACTCTTCCTCTTGGCCAATTACTTGCACTAGTACTAGGAGTTCGACAACAATTCCAGCAATAGTTTAGATTTGAGTCTGCCTGTATTCCAGCAACAGCCACAGTGCAACCGGAACCTGATTCTACGATCAATCATTCGGTTCCTTTAATTACGGTATGGTATAAAAATCATAAAATTACATAGGTACTAATTGATGGAGGATCTGGTGTCAACATTGCTACTGCTGCACTATGTAAGAAGTTAGGATGGACTGAAATCGAACCAGTTCAGTTCTTTGTCAGAATGGCTGACCAGTCAAGAGTCCATCCAGTAGGACTTGTACAGAATGTACCAATAACTTTGCAGGGTACCACATTTAAGATGACCTTTGTGGTCCTAGAATTACCAGAATCCACCCTTGATTATAATTTCTTTTTGGCCGTCCTTGGCTGAAGCAAGCTAAGGTTATACAAGATTGGTCTGCACAGGAACTCACTTTCAAAGACAATAATCGTAAATATGTTGTAAAACTAGATGCTATACAACCTTGCGAATTGCATGCTAGACCGTATTTTGCAGAACCAGTTCATATGTTAGATGGGTTGTCAGATGATGAAGAAGAAGAGTTTTTAAAGAACAACATTGACTTAATCTCCCTAGGGACTGTTGATTTACAATCTGTTGTAGATAATTGGAATCCCACAGTTTGTACGGTGATGCCCGTAACAAAAGAAGATAAGAAAGAAGATACCACCGCTATAGATAACGCTGATCTACAACAACTTTTTAAGCCAGCTGACGATACAGAGAAGCCCCGACAATTTTATGTCCCAGAGGATCAATTGATCACCTATAATTTAGGAGATGAAGACCATCCGTGTCCTGTCAAGATAAAGGAAAGCCTACCGGGAGAATTTCAAGCAGACTTAATTCAGCTACTCCGAGAGTTCTCTGACATTTTTGCATGGGATTACAAAGATATGAAAGGTTTGGACCCACACATTTATCAACACAGGGTCATGCTGAAGCCGGAAGCAAAACCAATCAAGCAACCCAACTACCCGATGAATCCAAACTATGCATCATAGGTAAAGACAGAACTTGATAGGCTACTCAAAGTCGGATTCATTGTACCAGTAGAGCATGCTGAATGGATCTCACCAATTGTCATTGTTCCTAAAAAGAATAAGCAACTACGAATCTGTGTGGACTACCGAAAACTGAACGCAGCTACGGTGCCTGATCCATTTCCGCTACCTTTTCTTGACACCATGCTTGATAGAGTAGAAGGACATGAAATGTATTCATTCCTAGATGGATACAGTGGGTATAATCAAGTTAGAATGGCTGAACAGGATATACTGAAGACCGCTTTTATTACCAATTGGGGTGTTTTTGCTTGTACCGTTGTCGGTGCGGAAGCGACGGTCGGTGGATCAGGGCGACCGCCAAAAATACGGCGCACGCAGGGTGCTTGGAGCAAGCTCAGGTGATAGCAAAGAGCTCAAAGAGTTTGTCAATTTCAAGCACATTAATACGTCAATTGTAATTTCCTTGTAAGAGTTCTACAACTTTGTTCATTTCCTTCCGTCTTTGGTCAAACAAAGCTGCTAGAACAGTTACTACCCTTTTCTTATCTCAAAGTTAATTGTCATGCCTTGAAGAATCCAAAAGAATTGCAAAGAAGATAGCAGAAGTTATGCATTTACTATAGAGAATGTAACATAAAATCAATTCCAGCGTTTGTGAATTAATTGCATGCTTTGACATTGAAAGATCATTAGAAAATAAGGACAATCAATATGTTTAAAACTCATACCAATGTTCTTTAGTCAAATTCTATCATCAAGTTTATGTACGATGGAGCAAGCTTTTAGTAATCTTAAAATAACATACGCTCAAGATAAATCAAAACGAATCATATGAATTCAATCCAATCAAATAAGAGTGCCACTCTTCACGTTTGGTCTCTTATGCGACTCTTATGTATTTCGAAAGTGAAATCATATGAAGCGAAGTTACAACTAATGACTAGGCGGCTAAAGTGAAATCTATAGGAAACTTTAAAACTAACGACTTTGTTTGTCACACGTTTAATTTCAGAAAATAGTTATACTATTGATTAATCAATTTCTTGTATTATACATTTCGCAAAATTTTTGTGTTATCATACGTAAGTTGAACATTTTTATTAAAAAAAAAAGAAAAAAAAAAATTTAAGCAAAACAAATCTATTTTTAAACAGCGAAGAAAAAAAAACACATGAGGCACAGGTATGTAGAAACGATTACTGTCAGTCCTAAATTGAAAACTTACATCCAACTTTAACACTTCGCTGCAGAGTTATACAATTGTTGTGTCAGTTTTGTCAAAAGCATCTCCGTGTATTTGGCGTCTTTTTCCTCAGATCATATGCAATCACTCTTCCTCAGTAGATGAGTTGTATTGTCCCGTCGTCAGAAGATTCAGATTTCTGATACTTGTCAGATGAATGTCGTACGATGGCCTCCTCTCTAAAGATTCAGCAGAGAAGGACCTCCACGCAACACAACAAGGGCATCATCCGTCCCTTCTTGGTATACGTCAGATCAAAAATCCCTGTATGCCTGATTATGATTCGATAAATTGACCTCCCCCATCGTCGTTAGATTCCATGCAGGCCTATACCAGATTAAGAGAGAGGAAACAATGGATGCCCTTGCGTCCCCTCCCATCAGCAATCTCTCCATACGCTACTTTTTGTATATGCCTCTCTTTTCATTTGATGATAGAGGAGTCTCGACAAAAATAGCATCCAATGATTGTCCGTCACAACAGCACGCTGTCGTTCACTCATAAACTCTACACTTAGAGTTCACTCAAACAAGCTTTTGACTCATATACCATCATTGGGTGACAATAAATGGATAAGAAAACTTATCATAAATGTTAGCATAAATCATTCGATGGGTTTTCATAATAGAATTTTCGACCATCCATTGTAGTAAATATCAAAACCCTGTTGTTCACTTCATCTGCATTGGTAATCTCGTGCAACATCCAAGAATCATCCACTTTGGGTTGACTCATCCGATATAGCCTTTTATGCTTATCACCTGCAAAGTCTTCATCAAGTTGAGGAGAGAGAATTCTCTCCGACATTCACCCCCACCAAACCTGTGCATCCTCCGGATGCGCCAAACAAAGACCTGTTTTCTGCTTAATGATAAAGTCAATTTCATAGCATAATATATGTGCATGGGTTTTAAAATCAAAGTGCCTTATGCAGGGCTGTGTAATTAGCCCTATAAATGCATACTTTAAAAAATGCATATATAAAATTCATGGTGCAATCAATAAAGAAAATGGCTTCTGATGGTGAGGTTGGTGCTCTCACTCACATACATAACAATGTGAAATTACATAAATCCTTACAATCACTCTTATGTGCAAGGGTAATACTCGATTTGTGCCTCAATGCATGGTCATGTAGTGTGACCCTACTATGCATACTTTAAGTGCATTTTCAAAACTTTATGGTGCATAAGGATAAGAGCTTTTGATGAAGAGGTTTCTATCTCCTATAGTTCGACTTTGCTCGCAGATTTCATCATGCATTTTACAATCGAGATAGGTGCAAATGGACGTGCATCTAAGGGAAAAATTCAACATGTGTTCATACATAATTTGATGCATACTTTAAATGCAAAGTGAAACAAAATGGTGCAAAAATGGAACTAAAAGTTATTTATAATCTATTCTTGATGAAAACCTTGGTTCAGCAATCAGCTCCCAATCTTCATGCTAAACCTGTAAAATAAATCAACTCGAAAAACTTGTGAGCAACATAATTATTTGCAGACTTATACAAAAGGTAGCAATCCAAGATAATACTTCTCGATAGTCCATCTGTAAAAACCAAAGCAATATTAAATCAAACTTTGTGGCTTTCATGATATTCCACTGAATATTAAATCCTCCATTCTTGCTTAACCTGTATCAAACCACTCAAAAATTTGATTAGAAAACCCAATATTAACATCATTAAGGCAAAACAAGTGTTCATTTATATTGAAACCCTTCAATTCATATTTTTCAAATGTATAAATACCATTTTTTATAATTTTCTCATATTGTTCTTCCTTATATGGAGAATCAATGTGAGGAATATTTTTAGGAGAAGCTATTGTGATGAGTGGGATTTCTTTACCACTTACATCACTCACTTCTTTAATGAATAATTTGGTAAGACTTTTATAGGAATCAAACAAAGGTTTCTCATGTTCACACTCATGTTTGTTCAATGTTTTGTGTTCTGTAATTGTAATTTGATTTTCATCATTCATCATTGGTGTAGCATAATCTAATTCATTGTTTGTAATTGCATATTTGTTTTCTTCATTTATCTCTGGATAAATACAATCGAATTCGTTGCCTTTAGAAAGAGGAAAATATTTGAGGTTTTGGCGTTCATATCTAAGAGCAAGTCGATGAACTTGCTTTTGCACATATGTCCAATCATTGGTCAGGCCATTTGAGGTATTATGTTCTTCTAAAAGAGGCTCTAGGTCTTTTCGAATTGAGTAATCAAGAATAGTTAAAAAATTTATAACTTTATAAGGCTCTAGATAAGTTTGTTCTTTCTCAGGTAAGTCGCTAAACTGTTCTTCAAACTCTTGAAAACCCTCAATTAAGTTCTCTTTTGGTTTAGATGTATTTACCCAAGCTTGAAACGTTTCATGATTTCTTTTTGTTGAATCCTCGAAACAAAATTCTTGTCGCAATTGGGTCTTAAAAATATCCCAAGGTATGGTGGACGAGCCCAACCTAAGGCTTATTCTATCTCGGGTATCTCCATTTGATATACGCCTAAAGGTGGAAACCCAACTATCCCTAGGTATGCCATATTGATACGCTAAATTTTCATACTCCTTGATATACCTAGTAACATCTTTACCACAAAACTCTTTCTTCTCTATTTTAAGGTCATCAATCAATTTCCATACTCTTTTTTCTATGAGATAAGGGTCCATAATGAAAGCTCTATCTATTAATCACTCAAAACTATGTCACAAGGTATATATATACTAGACACATATTCTTTGTATCAGACGTCCCTGAGCTGCTATGCCGCTTCTTCATGTCAGGTTCACCAAATGTCGGCGCGGAAGCGACGGTCGGTGGATCAGGGCGACCGCCAAAAATACGGCGCACGCAGGGTGCTTGGAGCAAGCTCAGGTGATAGCAAAGAGCTCAAAGAGTTTGTCAATTTCAAGCACATTAATACGTCAATTGTAATTTCCTTGTAAGAGTTCTACAACTTTGTTCATTTCCTTCCGTCTTTGGTCAAACAAAACTGCTAGAACAGTTACTACCCTTTTCTTATCTCAAAGTTAATTGTCATGCCTTGAAGAATCCAAAAGAATTGCAAAGAAGATAGCAGAAGTTATGCATTTACTATAGAGAATGTAACATAAAATCAATTCCAGCGTTTGTGAATTAATTGCATGCTTTGACATTGAAAGATCATTAGAAAATAAGGACAATCAATATGTTTAAAACTCATACCAATGTTCTTTAGTCAAATTCTATCATCAAGTTTATGTACGATGGAGCAAGCTTTTAGTAATCTTAAAATAACATACGCTCAAGATAAATCAAAACGAATCATATGAATTCAATCCAATCAAATAAGAGTGCCACTCTTCACGTTTGGTCTCTTATGCGACTCTTATGTATTTCGAAAGTGAAATCATATGAAGCGAAGTTACAACTAATGACTAGGCGGCTAAATTGAAATCTATAGGAAACTTTAAAACTAACGACTTTGTTTGTCACACGTTTAATTTCAGAAAATAGTTATACTATTGATTAATCAATTTCTTTTATTATACATTTCGCAAAATTTTTGTGTTATCATACGTAAGTTGAACATTTTTATTAAAAAAAAAGAAAAAAAAAATTTTAAGCAAAACAAATCTATTTTTAAATAGCAAAGAAAAAAAAACACATGAGGCGCAGGTATGTAGAAATGATTACTGTCAGTCCTAAATTGAAAACTTACATCCAACTTTAACACTTCGCTGCAGAGTTATACAATTGTTGTGTCAGTTTTGTCAAAAGCATCTCCGTGTATTTGGCATCTTTTTCCTCAGATCATATGCAATCACTCTTCCTCAGTAGATGAGTTGTATTGTCCCGTCGTCAGAAGATTCAGATTTCTGATACTTGTCAGATGAATGTCGTACGATGGCCTCCTCTCTAAAGATTCAGCAGAGAAGGACCTCCACGCAACACAACAAGGGCATCTCTCGTCCCTTCTTGGTATACGTCAGATCAAAAATCCCTGTATGCCTGATTATGATTCAATAAATTGACCTCCCCCATCGTCGTTAGATTCCATGCAGGCCTATACCAGATTAAGAGAGAGGAAACAATGGATGCCCTTGCGTCCCCTCCCATCAGCAATCTCTCCATACGCTACTTTTTGTATATGCCTCTCTTTTCATTTGATGATAGAGGAGTCTCGACAAAAATAGCATCCAATGATTGTCTGTCACAACAGCACGCTGTCGTTCACTCATAAACTCTACACTTAGAGTTCACTCAAAACAAGCTTTTGACTCATATACCATCATTGGGTGACAATAAATGGATAAGAAAACTTATCATAAATGTTAGCATAAATCATTCGATGGGTTTTCATAATAGAATTTTTGACCATCCATTGTAGTAAATATCAAAACCCTATTGTTCACTTCATCTGCATTGGTAATCTCGTGCAACATCCAAGAATCATCCACTTTGGGTTGACTCATCCGATATAGCCTTTTATGCTTATCACCTGCAAAGTCTTCATCAAGTTGAGGAGAGAGAATTCTCTCCGACACCGTAATGTGGTTTGGATTAAGAAATGCCCCAAGTACTTTCCAGAGATGTAGGCAAGAAATATTCTCCCCTTACCTTACCTCGTTTATGCAAGTTTATCTTGATGATTTTTCGTTATTTGGAAAAATGGTAGCACACTTGTTCCATTTACGGTGTTGCTTTGAAAAGTCCAGAGAATACAAACTCTGTTTGAACCCAAACAAATCTGTGTTTGCGGTTTCATGCGGAAAGGTACTTGGCCACATTGTATCTTCACAAGGTATACAGGTGGATCCAGACAAAATTTCAGCTGTGTTAGAAGCACCTGTACCCACTACACCTAAGGAAGTAATGCGCTTCATGGGCCAAGTGAGGTGGCATGGTCGGCACTTACGGTGGCTTGCTCATTTGGCGATACCACTGAACAGGTTAATAACCAAGACTCCTCGACAATTTGAATGGACTCATGAATATCAAATTGCTTTTGATCATCTAAAGGGATTACTAACACAGGTTCCAATCCTACAGCCTCCTGACTCGGATCGTCCATTCCATATATTTGTTGATGCCTCAGATATAGCAATTGGGAGCGTGTTAATGCAACAAACAAATAAGTGGTTCAGGCCTGTATACTATGCCAGCCGAAGGCTTGCTCCTGCTGAGAAGAATTACTCTGTAAGTGAAAGGGAATGTCTGGGTTTAATATACTCTGTCAAGAAATTTAGGCATTATTTACTTGGCCGCAAATTTACTTTTCATGTAGATCATGCTGCACTTGTTTATCTAGTTCGGTAACAACATTTAGGTGGTCGATTAGCGCGATGGGTTCTGCTCTTACAAGAATTTGATTACGAAGTGATTCATAGGCCCGACAGTTCACATGCCTTAGCAGATTTCCTTTCTCGTTTAGATTCCGGTGAAGCTCCAGTTGGTGTAGATGACACAACAACAGCAATTTATGTTTCTGAACCAACCAATGATGAAATTGCAGACCCACCTATACCATCTACATATTATGATCAGATACTGACATTCCTTACTGATGGATGCCTTCCGTCCCAAACTTCTCCGGCAATACGTAAGAAGATTGCAGTTTTTAGTCGCCGATTTCGGTTAATTACTGGGGAACTATACTATATGGATCACACTGGAATTTTACTTCATTGTATCTCTCCTCACGAAGTTGATTCAGTTATTACTTTGGCTCACTCAATTCCTTCCGGTGGCCATTTTGCTGCAGATTTAACACACCGAAAAATTCTTCAGAGTGGACTTTGGTGGCCTACTATGTATAGGGATGTATTACAGTTTGTCAAAAAATGTGATAATTGTCAAAGGTCTGGACAACCACTACAACGTCATTTCTTCCCTCTCCAACCTATCTTGCCATTGGAGCCTTTTCAGAAGTGGGATCTAGACTTTATCGGACCTATTACACCGCCAGCAATACTCAGCAATAACCGTTATATTATAACCTATACAGACTATGCAACCAGATGGGTAGAAGCATGGGCTTTAAAATCTGCCACAGTCGTTTCGGTGGCAAAGTGTCTAATGAAAGATGTCTTTCCGCGTTTTGGCTTACCTCTGGAGCTTGTTACAGATCAGGGCACTCATTTTGTTAACAATCTAATGAAAGTACTCACACATTCTTTTCAGATCACGCATAAATTCAGCTCACCATATTATCCTCGTGCAAATGGTTTGGCTGAGAGTACAAACAAGATCCTGCTGAATGTGCTTCAATACTCATTTTGGAAGCACCGGAAAGATGGGACCAACTGTTACCTGCAGTCCTGTGGGCATACCAAACTACCTATAAGGTAGCAACAGGTCTAACACCCTTCAAACTAGCTTATGGATTGGAAGACATAGCACCCATGGAAATTATTGTACCAAGCTTACCTGTGGCCCTCACTCAGAAATTAATACCAGAAGATTCTTTATCCTTTCGGCTAGATACACTCAGAAAACTGGATGAGCACCGATGGCAAAGTTTTCTAACTATGCAGGAAGTACAGCTAAGACAAGCTCGAACACATGATCGCTACCTAAAAACCCCAGTTTTTATAGTGGGACAACTTGTACTATTTTACAATGCAAAGTCGAATCGCTCTGCTGGCAAATTCAAGTTACGATGGTTTGGCCCCTACCGGATCTCTGAACAAATGGGCCCCGCAACATTTCGGTTGACTACTTTGACCGGAAATCCCCTTCCGAAAGTCGTCAACGGTTCGAAGCTACGGCCGTATCAACAATCATCTAACCCGCACTGAAAACGTTTCGCGGTTGGTCGCGTCTTTTGGCGTTCTCTTTTCTTTCTTTTTCTTTTCCTTTATTTCCTTTTGTTTTTGCGCACTTAAAATAATAAGCATGTAAATATCCGCGTTTTGATACCTAATTATGTCAACAGCCGCCCTTCCCTTTCCAGCTACTCATACATGCACACCGAAGTTAAGAAGTTATCATCTCAACGACGAATGATTATTAGTGATTTTGATTGCTCTCCATTGCCGAACATCTACTTAACCTTGTCTGTTTCGCCGAAAATCACTATTGTGTTTATGTGATTTGCGTCATTGTGTGTACCCTGTGTTCTGTGTACTTGTGATTGCTTTCTCTGTGTGCGCCATGGAAGCTATGGTGAACTATGCCGCTTTCCGTGATGGACTCCCTATCGAGGTAGGAGAGTTTCTGCACACTCGTGGGTTATCCAATTTCGCTGAACTGCCGTGGCATTCAGTGGAATCCCACCCGTTTTTTGCCCAAATTATCGCCGCTATCACTAAAACACCTGCCAACGAGCGAAGTTGGGCTATCACATCCTTACCCTCCCAAACAGTAATCACCTTCCAAGCTTTTGCTGAAGCGTTTAGACTCCCTCGGCAAGGTCGGGAAAATGGCCCGAGTCTGCCAGTCGCAAAAATGATAGAATTGTTTCCTAGGTATTCCTCAAACGAATACGCAATCCTATGTCGATCGAAACCTGAGAGATCCGCCATTGATTTAGCTGCTCGGGAACCAGTGAATTTTGCGTCGTACTTCTTCCATCGCATTCACAAAGAATGCGTGGCAATCATCAAACATGTAAACAAGGGAGGAATGCCAAGGTCCAGATTGCCGCACATTATTTCTTTCCTTTTTCCGGCCATTCTTGCAGCACAACCACCACCCAGAGGCCCGGTCCTACGTCATGAAGAGTCTGTGCAATTATTGGAGGATGACGAAGAAGACGAAGAAGAACTAAATCAACTCTTCTGCAGGAAAAGAATTAGAATCAGTTCATCTGAAAGTGAAGCTCAGGGATCAACCGAAGGAAACAAAGAAGATGACAAGGAAGAAGAAAAACAAGACGAAGAAACTTTCCATGACACCGCAACGTCTATGCAGCATGAATCATCCGCACAGTCTTCAGAAGGACAACAAGAGCAGGAGGATCACACCGACTCTGACACAAGTTCGTCAGAAGAAACATCTCAGCAACAATCAGAGCAGGAAAACCAAAGAAATGAAGAACAGATCGTTAAAGAAGTCTTCGACAAACTTCTGCAGCAGTTGAGTCCACAGCTGCCGACACTGCACAACAAACAGTAGAATAGGTAACAAAACCTAACCCTGTCCTGCCCTCTCCACCACTGGAACCTCCGCTTAACCCCATCCTTCCTATTCCAACCAATGTACCCGACAAACCCGCAGCTTCTTCATCTTCATCGCCTAATTACTCTCCACCGAACTCCCAGCAACTCCTCACCGCATCTTCTTCCCAACCTCGTCCCCGTCCTCCTGTCCCGTCCATCCCCGTATTCTCAGAGTTAGCGTCAATGGGTCAACTGCTAATCAAATTATCACAACAAATCCCTACGCAAATGAAGCAAGTAACAGAGAATATTCGCAATGAATTTCAACATAAAGTAAATATACTGGAAGCCGACATTAGCCCCCTACAGGAAGAATTACTAGTAGCCAAAGCCAAAAACCACTCCCTACAAGAATAGCTGAAGGAATTACAGGCCAGAATTGCCGGAAAGGAAATGGTTACCAGTCAGAGAGATGCGGTAGTGGCTGAGCTCACAAAGAAAGAAGAATCATTACAGAATGCAAATGCCGAAATAAGTAAAATGAAGCAAGAGTTACAGGACAAAGAAGATGCAAGGATCGCATTAGGAAATCTACTGGAAGAAACCAGAGTTCAGCTACACGAAGTAGTACAGCAAAGCCAAGAACAACAGAGGCAGGCTAGAAAAACAGAAGACCTACAAAGAACAAACGAAACTTTATCAGATGTCAACAACATGCTTAAACACTATTTGACAAAGGAAGCTCAAACACAGAAGTTAATAACAGATCTCCGAAGGGAAAGGGATGCATACTCCAGAACCATAAATTTTTAGAATCAAGAGATCGAAAGAAGGGAGAATCAGCTGGAAAATCAGAAAGAAAGAGTAAGCAAGATGGAGAAACAAGTTGCTGAGATGAAGGTATCCAGAGATTCGGCGCTCTCAAACGAATTTTATTTACAAGAGGCCTTTCTGCAAACGCAAGCAGAAATTTTGCTGACCGAAGCTATTTCATTAAGTTCTGTACGAATAGATGTGCAATTAGTAGAACCGGACACCCTCAAACAAATGTTAGAAACTTTAAAAAAGAAAATCGCCCGAACCTTTAGGCTAGCACGATCCATGTACTTAGAAGGAATTATAGATGAACAGTAATTTTGTAAAACCTGCGGGTTCGAGTCCACCGTGCGTGCCAGTGTTAGTCGGCCGCCAGATTGGCAACTGTATAACTGAATCTTGTTTCGCACGCGCGAAAAGTTGTTACAAAGACATTTGTAATCTTTATATATAGCAATGTAAAAGAGATGCAGGGTGACGATTCAGGGAATCACCAGATTGTCTGTCTGGGTGATTATCTGTGTCGTTACTGTGTGTCGAGTTCACTAATTTGGAGTACTGTGTTTCATTGCTGTGTTGCATTATCGACACTTGTTCGGGTTGCTGTAGTGTTTGCTTGTCGAATTTCTGAGTATTCTGAGTATACTGTGCGTATCCGTGTCGTTGTCTATCGATCTCTATTGCGGCTGTGAGTTTTATTTACATCTAGTAGATCGTCGGACTGTTGTCTGAGAGAGTCATCCTGCGGGTTTCGGTGGTGATTGTTCTGTTAATTACGCGTATCGTGGTGTTCCTATTTCTGGGAATGTTCTGCCAGTTGTTGGTGAAGTCTGTGAAGCTGTGGTAGTGTTATGGTATCCTGATCTATATCATGTTGTCTTCAGTGTTGAGGTCTATCTTCATACGGCAAAGATTAAGCTACAGTCAGGATCTTCCCAAGTTGTGTACTGAATCTGCAGTACTGAGTATCTGAAACTATTGAGTTCTCTGTCTCTTTGGTGTCGTCTGATTGTTGTACCTATTTGGTTAAGGTTGAAGTACTGCTATTGTCTCTGGTATTCATAACAGTGTAGCAATTTAGTGTAGTCGGTACACTCGGGATGGATTTTGATCGAGAACTGCAAGGCTCCTAAGCATAATAGAGCCTAATAGAGTTCTGCGCATCCGTAAAGTGCTGCATGGAATGGTTGGTTGGGAACCAAGTATAGTGCCTCTGTCTAACAGACCCCTACCACTCCCAAGAACCCAATGATTGTTTAAACGCTCTTCTGACAGTTAGAATAAGCGTTTAACAATTGTGTTGGTGCTAATCCCCATGCAAATTTTAACTTTTTCTTCAATAGTAATGTGAGTAAGAAAAATCTTTTACAAACTTCCTATAAAAACTAGCTAACCCTAGAAAGGAGCAAACGTCATTCACAAATTGAGGTATAGGCCATTCTTCAATTACTTTAATTTTCTTTGGATCTACATGAACGCCTTGACTAGAAACAATATGTCCTAAATACTCTAATTCTTTTTGGAAAAAATAACTCTTTTTAGGATTGGAATAAAGTTTATTTTTGCATAACAAATTAAAGACAATTGCTAAATCATTTTCATGGTCATTGTCATTCCCACTATAGACAAGTATATCATCAAAGAAAACAAGAACAAAAGCTTGGTAATCAAGAAAAATGTTATTCATCATGTGTGCAAATGTAGCAGGTGCATTGGTGAGTCGAAAAGGCATTACCATGAATTCAAAATGACCAATTTGAGTTCTAAAGGCAGTCTTGTAAATGGCATTTTGTGTCATTCTTATCTAGTTATACCCAGATTTAAGGTCAATTTTACTAAAGACACATGCTCCACAAAGTTTATCTAGCAAATCATCTATCTTAGGAATAGGATATCTGTTTTTAATTGTGATATTATTGAGTGCTTTATAGTCGATGCACATCCTATAGGTCTTGTTCTTCTTCTCCACTAAGAGAACAAGTGCTCCAAAAGGAGAAGAACTAGGTCTTGTAGGGCCTTTGTGGAGTAGATCCTTAACTTGATTAGCTATTTCTTTTTTATGTAAAGGTCCATACCTATAAGGTGCTTTATGGGGAGGAGAAATACCAAGAATTAAGTATATTCTATGGTCTAGAGATCCCCTAGAAGGTGCTAGTTTAGAAGGAAAATCAGCCATAAAGCAATCCTTATAAGAAGCCATAAATGATTTATGTGCATTATGTAGTGTATGTGTATAATCAACTATGTTATTGACAAAAACAATACATGAATTGTAGCCTTTCCTAAATGCACATTTTACTTGAGTATGACTAATTGATGGAAATGGCTGGAAGTCATGCATTGCAAACAACGAAATATCTTGATTGTTAGACCTAAAACTTATTGTGTGTGTATGATAATCAATGTATAGATTATAATGATGATGAAAAGGCATGCCAAGTATAACATCATAGGACTACAAAGGAGCAATTAAGAATGTATGTTCATCTACATATGAACCTATACAAATCTGAATGTTATGCACTTCACTTGTAACATTATATCTATTTCCTTGAAATGCAGCCTTAACTTTATACATAGAAGGAAGTGGATGTAATTGAAGATCCTGCACTAGTGTATAAGAAATAAAATCATGTGAACTACCATCATCATGTAAAATATAAAAAACTTTACCATTAAAAGTACCTTGCATGCAAAGTAAAGAATGAATAGAAATTTTGTTACCTAAGGTACTTAGATAATCTTCCAATGCTTCTTCGGTCCAATCACGTTCAGTGTCTTCATAAGGTGGGCCACCTCCATGGTTTGTACTTGAGCACCGACAACTTTCATATTGTTAGTCTGAAATACATTTATCTTTAGTATGACCAAACTTACCACAATGCCACCAAGTAATGTGGGGCCTCTTTTGTTGAGCATCCATCATCATAGTTTGAAGGGTTGGAGGTTTTGTAGGTTGTAAAGGGGTTGTCTTGTATAATGGTGAGGAATTGTATTGAGGAGGGCATTGAAAAGTAGGTGGGCGTTGAAAAGTAGGTGGGCACTAAAAAGTAGGAGAAGAAAAAGTAGTAAAAGGATGCTTGAAGGGAAAAGCGAGCTTGATTGGTTGTTGTCGTTGATGTGTTTGTTGTAAGCAAATGGACTTGATGATGGACTGAAACTCCTTCTCAGCATCATGTGCAAAAGAAATAGCTTCATAGAGGGTCGTAGGACATAGTATGTTGAGCTTGGCTTGGATTCCCATCTCCAAACCATTTTCATACTTCTGTTGCAAGGTATCTTCAGGAACCATTTCAACCTAACTAATAAGTAGTAGTCATTGCCAAAAACGTACAGTGTAGGTGAACACAGTATCTCCATCTTTCCATCCAAAAGTTTTCCATGATCGATGAGTATCTAAGTGGAACTAAGGAGGAAGGAAGGACTCCTTGATCATCTTTTCTTGAAATGCAATCCATATGATGGGGTGGTTGGTACTATGCCGCAAAACATTCCACCATAATTGGGCTTTACCCACCAAATAATTAGTAACAAATTTCACTTTCTCAATTTCAAAATATGATTCGTCATAATAAAAATCATCAAATTGAGATATCCATGAAAGAACAAATTGGCCATCCTTTCGCCCATTGATTTTTGGGCACAAATCTTGGACTGCATGCCTTATTCTTGAGTGGTGATAATGGCCTTCACCACCCTAACTAGGTTGTTGTCATCACTCTGCATTTGTTGGAGTGCAACATTGCATTCTTTTATCTTGTTTTGAGCATGTTGGAGTTTGTGCTGCAATAGCTCCAATTGTTGCTCAATTGCTACCCCAGGCAGGGGTGATGTACTGAAATCCTTGCTATTATGGATAAGTTCCATGGCCTAGACTGGACGATCGAGATGGATGTCGAATCATGAATGGATGTCGAAAATCACGACCAAACATCAAGAAACCACATCCACAGATGTGCCTTGGCTCTGATACCACTGTTGACCGAATCTTTCAAACACACATACACAGAGGATAGTACAAAAACAAAATCTCAAAAAAGCATAAATAGAATAGAAAGAGACAAGAGACTAGACACCAGATTGGGTACAATCTCCCTCCACATACTTTGATGGACGAGTCTATCAGAGTATGTGTATTTATAGGTATTTCTCATTATGTCTTGAATATAAGATACATGAGGGTGGCACTTCGAAAAACATGTGTTTACAAAGATCTGCTTTATTTACAAAATCGTCGCTTTCTAAACAATCTACTATTTTTACAAAAACATCACTTTCTAAAGTGATTTATTATTTCTACAAAAATATCTAAAATACTATCTTTTAAATGTCTGAATAAGTCCATGCATACCCTCATGATTCTTCACCTGCTAAATCAAAACACAAATCACATTAAAAACCTCAAGACATTAAAATCCATATGACATTCCATTATTCCATAAAGTACAACACTCCACCTACACAAGAGTAACATAGATGGGATAGAAAAGATGCCCAAAGTCATGCATCTAGCATGCACATAAAACCATGCATCTAGCATGCACATAAAACCATGCATCTAGCATGCACATAAAACCATGCATCTAGCATGCACATAAAACCATGAGCATAAACTTACTCACTAAGTCTCCAAATTGACCAAGTACATGTGAAAGAAGCTTGGGAAAGATTCGATAGAGTATCCCTTGTAATATCAACAATCAAAACAAGATGACCAATTGTAGAAGAAGAAGAATGAGTAACCAATCATCACTTATCACTGATGCAACCAAATATAATGCCAAATACACATGCCAAAAACTAATGGCAATGCATGTCAATACATTGACCGTGCACCTCCCACTTGAGAAAGAAACTCACCAAGAACTGGTTCCAGTTATCACAAATCGCTAGAGTACTCTTCTAGCATAAAATCTGACAAAATTTTAACACCATCTCCCATGTAAAATGGACTCTAGAACCAAATAACCATGTGAGAATCACCATCCACATAAGCCAAGAATCCCACTGCCAGATAAAATATCAAATCAATGACTATATGTTAATAGAGTAGCCAATCAAAGTAAAAAATATGTGTGCAACTGAGGCTCCAACTTGGATCACGTATCTGCAAAGAAAACAAGAATACAAATCCCAACCAAGCATCCAATCAATCTCTCACAAAACTATATGCAATAGGCAAACAAATGCGTATCCAAATGGCATTAAAAAAATATTCTAATAACCTTTGGATCTCAAATTTTACCTTCCATCAAAATTAAAAATTTTCTCTTGGCTACACAAGGATACTTAGAAAACCTCAATCGGAGGTTTGTATCTCAAGATACAAGCAATGTTGTCATTTTCATCTTCAACTACATCACTATTTCTTTGTATTTTGTATTTTCAATGATCGGTGCTTCTAAACGTAGAATTTATTCTTCCATAAATTTATTGATACTTTCTCAAGCTACACACAACAATTTGAATTAATTCAATCCGACTGTTGATATATTTAGGTAGTGATGTGTGTGAACACACTAGGACCGCCGGGGCACTTTTTTCCCTCTTTAGGAGGTTTTTTCCCCCGGCTTGTATATACGCCTATTGCCCTAATGGGCTACTTATCTTTGTACATTCTCTAGTAATACATTCAGTATTGTGTGTTTGTGCTCCAAGCTTCTTCTTCTTCCTTGTGTTGTTCACGTGCTTCCATAGAAATCTATCTCCAACAATTGGTATCAGAGCAAGTCGTCGCTTCATCTAGGGTGCCGTCGACACTCCTCCGTTTGCAGTCTCAGATTTGCACGAAATTTGGTGAGCATACTCAAGCTGTTTCAGAGATCAAAACATCTCCACTCTGTGCTGCGGAAATCGCGATCTGAGCTCGTTTCGGCCTCCAAACGCATTATCATAGCGCTTGTGCAGGCTATTTTGTCTTTTTGTGCCAAAGTTATATACTAGTTTCTGTTCGCCAATATAAGCGTCTCGAAGTCTGCTACAGGTCTAGTGGAATTCGTCTGGGCAGTTCTGTTCAACTTTTTGAGATACAGTCAATTTTCTGCATCAAGGTATTTTAGTCACCGGCCATGGCTGAAAGCAGTGATGTATTCCGTATGTTGGCTGTTGAGGATAAGTTGGATGGTACCAACTACCCATTATGGGCTTATATGATGCAACATGTATTGGTTGCAAAAGGATTGTGGAACATTGTGCAAGGTGTTGAAAGATGTCCTTTTACACCTCTGACTATAGGTACTGCAAATACAGGTGCTGGAGCTGATGAAGATGGTCTCGAAGATGATATTCCACAGATTCCTGTTCGTGCTGCTATTTTCTACTGCACCTATTGCAGAGCAGATTCGTTGGGATGGCAGAGATGCCTAGGCACATGCATTGATAGCTTTGTCTATCAAACATACCATTATTCCTCATATTCGCTCTTGCAGAACAGCTAAGGATGCTTGGGATATACTTACCACATTGTACCAAGCTAGGAATGAGGCTCGTGTTGCTTACCTCCGAAAACAGTTGGAGAGTGAGCACATGAATGAAGGTGATTCTATGGACTGTTTCCTAACAAAGATCAAAGACTTGAAGGAACAGTTGATTTTTGCTGATGAGGTTATACCAGATAGCTCACTTGTGCAGACCGTTCTGAATGATCTTCCTGATTCATATAAGAGTTTTGCTTCTACTCTTCGGTTGATGATGAAAGGCAATCCAAATGCCTTGTCATTTGAGGAGTTAGTCTCTGTTCTGTTGCAGGAAGATCAGTCCAGGCAAAACAGGTCCATTATGCGAGTTGTAGATCAAGCTTTCCTAGCTAGTAAGAAGGGCAAAGGAAAATGGAGCTCTTCAACTAGTAAGCAAAAATCTGCTAATTCTGCATATTCAAAGAAGGAAGATAAAGATGAGAAGAAATCAGAAAAGCAGAAATTGTTTTGTAAGTACTGTAAAGGGAATGATCATATCATAAAGAGCTGTCCAAAACTGGCTGCTAAAGAGGCAAAGAAGAAAGAGGCTTGAATGGTTGTTGCAGAGGCCTCTACACCAAAAATAGAGTCTGCAAATCTTGTGCAGGAAGAAGAATGGGCATTTACTACTGTCTGCAGTTTTGACCCATCTTCTCATGATCAATGCATGTCTGCAGTAGACTCAGATGTTTGGTACTTTGAAAGTGGGGCGACCAAACATATTACCTCCCAGCGCAGTTTCTTCTCTTCACTCGAGCCTGCCCCTACAGGGAATACTGTTACATGCGCCAACAACTCCTCTTATCCTGTTAAGGGAGTTGGTAAGATCATTTTGACTACTGCTTATGGTAGTTCTTTCACTTTGTCAGATGCTTTATTTGTGCTAGGGACCAAGAAGAATCTGTTATTAGTTTCTGCATTAGCCAAGATTGGCTTGGTTGTGAAATTTGTTGATGACAGATGTATAGTTCATGATCTGTCAAATGGTGATGTTATTATTGCTTCTGGCATTTTATGTCGTGGGCTGTATAAGCTCATAGACTATGAAAGATCTAAAAATGATTTGGCATGTGCACTAAATGATTCTCAGACTATGTCAGATGCAAAGCTTTGGCATGCACGCTTTGGTCATCTGAATTTTGCTAGTTTGCTACGCCTGCAGAAATTTGAAATGGTGTCCTCTTTGCCCAAACTTGAGGCACATGGAAAACATGTTTGTGAAGGCTGTATTTTGGGCAAAATGCAGCATTCCTCCTTTCCAAAAGATGGTTCAGTTCGGGCTACACAGAAATTGCAGCTTGTACATAGTGATGTCTGTGGTCCTATGCAGACACCCTCTTTTGGAAATTACCTTTACTTCGTGACTTTCATTGATGATTTTTCCAGGCATGCATGGGTATATCCACTCAAAGTAAAGTCCGAAGTGTTCATGTGCTTTAAACAGTTTTTGGTTTTGGCTGAAAATCTGTCAGCATGTAAAATGGGCACCCTCCATTCTGATCGAGGGGGGGAATATATGTCTTCTGATTTTAATGCATTTCTGGCTGAATGTGGGATAAAACACCAGTGTACAGTGCCGTATACACCTCAACAAAATGGAGTTGCTGAACGAAAGAACAGGTCACTCATGGAGATGGCGAGGTGCATGGTCAAGAGTCAGGCTTTACCACATAGTTTCTGGCTTGAGGCTGTCATGTGTGCAGCATATGTACTGAACAGGTGTCCCACTAAAGCACTGCAGTCTATCACTCCATATGAGGCTTGGCATGACCGTAAGCCATTTGTTCCTCATCTGCGTGTTTTTTGTTGTTTGGCATATGCACTAGTGCCTGAACAATATCATAGAAAATTGGATGATAAGGCAGTAAAATGTATTTTTGTTGGGTACAGTTCTGAAAGTAAAGGCTATTGTCTGTATCATCCACAGACTAAACGCATTTTGGTTAGCCGTGATGTTGTCTTTGTGGAAGATGCTATTCAGCCATTGCTTTCATGTACTAAGGAGACATATGTTAGCTCCAAAGACATGTATGATACTTTGATGCCTCTTTTTACAGCTGGACAGTCGAGTGCTGGTCCTAATGAGGCAACTTCTCAGCCTTTGCAGGTTTCATATGATGATGCAAATCATTCCATTTCTGATGCAGATTTACTTGATGCACTTGTTGATGAGAGAGCTGATATTGAGCAGGCAAAAACTATGCCAAAATGGCTGGTGCAGACTTTGCATGACAGCAAATTAGATGCACCTTTGTCATATCGTACTCGTTCAGGCTCTCATAGTGCCTCCTTTGCATCAGATTGCTATGCTATGGCTGCGTCTAGTCTCTGTGATGAGAATGAGCCTATTTCTTTTGATGAAGCACAGAATTCAGAAAATTGGATGGCTGCTATGCAATCTGAATATGATGCTATAATGAAGAATGGTACATGGTCTTTATGTGACTTGCCTCTTGGCAAGAAGGCCATTGGCACTAAGTGGGTATACAAGCTGAAGCATAAACCTGATGGTACAGTTGACAGGTATAAGGCTAGGCTTGTAGCAAAGGGTTATGCGCAGGAAAGAGGCATTGATTTTGATGAGACCTTTGCACCTACATGCCATATGACTACTGTTTGGAGCATTTGTGCACTTACAGCCCATCATGGTTGGAATGTACATCAGTTGGACATTAAAACAACATTTCTAAATGGTGACTTGCATGAAGAGGTGTATGTTTTTCAGCCCCATGGCTTTGTGCAGAAAGGGCATGAAAACCAGGTGTGCAGGTTAAAGAAGGCATTATATGGTTTAAAGCAAGCACCATGTGCTTGGTATGAGAAGATACATGCCTATCTAGTTGCACATGGTTTCGAGAACAGTCCAACTGAAAGCACCTTATATGTTAAGCGTGCTAATGATGTGCTTCTGATCATTGTTGTCTATGTTGACGACATGCTGCTCACTGGTCCTATTGAGAAGCATATTGCTGATTTCAAGGCTGATTTGCATGCCTCATTTGAGATGTCTGATTTGGGGCATTTGCATCACTATTTGGGCATTCAATTTATGCAAGTTGATGGTGGAATGGATTTGTGTCAAATGAAATATATTGACACATTATTGCAGCGTTTTGGCCTTGAAGACTGTAAGCCTATTGCCACTCCTATGGAGACAGGTTTACGATTGAGTCTCCATGATGCTGGAGATGCATTTGATGCTGTTCTCTATCAGCAGGCTGTTGGATGCTTGATTTACTTATGCATTACTCGGCCAGATATTCAGTTTGCTGTCTCACAGATGAGCAGGTTTATGCATTGCCCAGGAGTCACACATTGGAAGGGGGTTAAGTGCATCTTTCGCTACTTGAGTGGTACTCGGCTACTTGGGTTGTTTTATCCCAAGGGGGGATCACTACCGCCAGATTTGCATGCTTTTTTTGACTCAGATTGGGCTGGTTGCTATGACACTTGTGTGTCCACTAGTGGTTTTTGCTTCATGCTTAGTAGCTCATGTATATATTGGTTGAGCAAGAAGCAGCCTACTGTGGCCACTTCCAGTTGTGAGGTTGAGTATAGGGCATCTTTCATAGCGACTGTTGAGTGTGTGTGGCTCAGACGCCTTATGGCTGATTTGGGTGTTGGCCAGTCATCTGCCACCACCATCTTCATTGACAGTCAGAGCACATTGGCAGTTGCGAGGAACCTTGTGTTCCATGCTCGCACTAAGCACATTGAGGTGCATTATCACTATGTCAGGGAGAGGTTCTCTGTTGGGGAGATTAGCTTGGCATATGTGCCCACGCAGGAGAACATTGCAGACCTTTTCATGAAGGCTCTGCCTAGGGAGAAGTTTGAAGCTTTCTGCAAAGCTTTGGGCTTACTTCCTTTTGTGGAGTGATTTCCACATAGCTTGGCACTTCCTTATACATGAGTGCCAGCTCCTTGTTCACCGCATCACTCCCAAGGGGGATTTGTTGATATATTTAGGTAGTGATGTGTGTGAACACACTAGGACTGCCGGGGCACTTTTTTCCCTCTTTAGGAGGTTTTTTTCCCCGGCTTGTATATACGCCTATTGCCCTAATGGGCTACTTATCTTTGTACATTCTCTAGTAATACATTAAGTATTGTGTGTTTGTGCTCCAAGCTTCTTCTTCTTCCTTGTGCTGTTCGCGTGCTTCCGCAGACATCTATCTCCAACACCAACCTCTAGAACTCAAGTTACAACCAAAATTCTGACATGTTGTCCATGCGATTGTAGATTTGGCTTCTACATCACTTTGAGTTTTCCAAATTTTATCTAGAATAAAACTCCAAAGTAGTTTATATGCTCTTTTAGAAGTTGTATTTCTCTATGTGAGCTATCCACAAAACTTTAAATAACATTAATATGAGCTTCATAGCTTAAGTTATGGTTGAAAATACCAACATGCTATGTAAAGATGCCAACCTGCACATTCACCTCTTGTACCCTAAGCTTCCATTGACACTTTTTGCACACATCCTTCAACAAACTTTTGATCCCAATGAAGGCCTTTGGTGGGATGAACAAGAGGAACAAGAACAATATGGAGGGAGGGAGGGAGAGAGAGAGAGAGAGAGAGAGAGAGAGAGAGAGAGAGAGAGAGAGAGAGAGAGAGAGGAGAAGAGACATGCACACACAAGCATGGGAGCCTCGAAACCCAGACAATCATCTTCTTGAGGCAATGCTCTATAAATGATATATGTATATGAATATACTGGTAAGGTCACATGACCCTTACATCCCCAAGAATGCTACTATCTAACTTTCTCTTAATCTTGTAAACCCACTTTGTACCAATAGCATATTTTACTTTTGGCAATTCACATAACTCCCAACTACCATTCCTATGTATGGAATCTATTTTTGATTGCATGGCACTCATCCAATGTGGATCATCACATGCATCTTTAAAAGTAAGTGGTTCTTCATTATATATTGTTACAATAAGAGAATAATTTATAGAGGGGGTGTCTCTTGTACTGCTTGGTGGAGAGGAGAAAGAGGAAATGCGGTTGGTCGGGGAGGTGAGACTGGGGAGAAAGTCAATGGAGGTGGAAATGGAAATAGGGGTCTTGGAGGTGTGGGGAAGGAAGGGAAGGATGGATGGAGAAATGGATTGGATAGAAAGGTGGATGTTCGAGGAGGTAAGCTAGGTTGTGTAGGTGCAGCAAGGGTGAGAGGAATTGAAGCAACAAAGGCTTCTGCTACTGCACTGTCGAAGGATGTGGATGGTCTAGGAGGGGCAGGGTGTATGGGAGAGACTGGAGGTATGGGAGGTGAAGGAGGAGCTGTTGGGGTGGTGGGTACTTCGAAAACTGTGGTGGCTTGTACAGTAGAGGTGCGAGGCCGGGAGTCGATGATGATTGTTTCTTCTTCCAAAGATTCTTCAAGGATGAGACAGGCTTCCCTGGCCTATTCTGAAGATTGGCCATCTGTTGGTACACGAATGTATTGACCTGGTTTGGATAATAATCAAACTCAGCATGGGTCAAACTGCGGTAGTGGTTTTCTCTGCAAATATCTTAATGCTTCATTTGTGCCTATTGACTTAACTAGTTCTCTGAAGCCTTTGATGTACGCTTCTTCGAAGCCTCCTGTGACGAGTTCCTGTTCTATAAGCGCTTGGATTTCTTCCTCAGATAGATTTTTATGCACCCAAACTTTTTCCATGGTGCGATATAACTTCTTGATTGCTAGTGTATAGGCAGCTGCTTCAAATGTTTCATCTTCATAAGTACTGGTGTCACCTTGAGTGTCAGTATGTTGTTCTTGTTCATCTGTCTACACATTCTCTTGAGATTCCTGGCTTCCTTGACTAGCTTCATCGTCTCCGTCTTCATCATCTATTTCTGTCCTTTCTTCTTCTGAGCTGGATACTACTTGTCCTTGCTACTGATCAGGCGGAGTAGTAGGGTAACTTGGTCGTTCATATTCCTGAGAGAAAAACTGGCCTTTAGAAAATTGAAATTCATTTGAAAAAGCATCCCGCATTTCAAAATCAAAAGTTGTATCCATTGGTGCTGCTTCTAGGTTGGGTATCGGAAAAGAAAATGCTTCCGTGCCAATAGTGGTGGGAATTTTTGCCGCCCCTCACAAATCTTTCCAACCCTCAACACCACCACACCCGATACTACCTTTGACCCCTCAGCAGAAACCCACCACCCACTCAAGGACTCTTAGGAAATGGATACCAAAGCGTGTCCAACCGTCTTCACCTAACCCTTTGTCTAACTACCCCCCGACTAACATACAACCTTGTACTAAATCACTAACCTTTAAACCTTGTATAAATTCACCCACCATCATCACACATCACTCATAATCTCATCTCACCAAGAAATGTATGCATGGTCTGAAACGTGTAGGTGTCTAGAGACCTGCACTAGTGCTGCAAGAAGCATTGCATCCATCACATCACAGCACTTGGCTACACGGGTTACGCATCAGTTATGGAAAGGGATTGCGGTCTCACTTTAATGGGATCATAATTAATTTCCATGCTAATGTGTTAATCTTTTGTAGCAGATCTTTCTCATTAACGCATCAGTCATCATGCAAACCGACGAAGGACCATCAGGAGCAGGCCCCAGTGTAGCGACAGTGCCCCTCAACGTGTTACGAGCAGAATCCCACCCGACTGCTCCACCGCCAGAATTCCAAGGATTTCCAGGGCCCATGCCGATCGATAACCCACCTATGGGCTACACAGAAAAGATACACCGTAACTCTCACTGGTTTCAGGGACTTGCAGGACCCTTAGCGGACGCGGATTTCATATTTGAATCTAATTTGACATTTGATGACCGCACTTGGGGAAAATACCAATTCTTCTCCAGAGAGTTCGAAGCCCTACAGAACACCCAAGACTTAACTCACGTTTGGGCCAGAGCAGGCTTCACGGAGTATTTCAGTGATCCTCTGCCCAAACCTGACTTTTACAGGTGTTATTATTTAATCACTACTTTGCTGGCCTCAGAGAATAAGGATATCCCCGGAACTTTTATTTTGCCTTCTTTAGTGGATGATCCACCCTACAAAAGGTTTTACCTCTCAAAGGATTTAATCAGAGCGGCCATCAAAATTCATGGCACCCACACGCCCACAGATCGAGAAAGATTAATTCCAGACCCTATGAAACGTGGGGATGTCACTAAGTGGGAGGAGATCTCAGCAATTACACCTGAGCTGTCAAAGCCGCTACGGATATGCATGCAACACTTTGCATTTCCCGCTCAGGACAGATTTACCATGCCCCACAAAAGAATATGGTTTGGATTGTACTTAGCGTGTACCGGACCTCAGACTGTTGATCTGGCAAGCTGGATCATTGATCAAATGTATTTGGCACAACACAGATGGGAACGCAAGAAAGTGCTTAATGGATGTTGTGCGCTGACAAGAATTGTTTATATGTGCTTGGCCTATGATTTGCCAATTGAACGTGCATTAACAGGAGAAGAGCTGAAAGCATTCAAAGGAACAACGAAGAAAGCCAGGAAGCCCAGCAGAACACGGGCAGGTAAGCGCATGAGAGGCACCATTCCTTGCCTTCAAGTGCCAGAGTCACCATCACCACAACCCTCTCCAGAGCGATCACCAACAGAAGCCGCTCCCACAGTGCAACCTATTCGCATAAGGTTGTCTAGACCAGTGGTCACGGAGGGCACTACTAGTATCTCTGCACCTCAGGCAGCTGCAACCACAGAACCCACCACCACGACAGCAGAAGCTCCCACCACTATTGGTGCGGACGCCTTTTCTTTCCCAATACCACACATGGAGGCAGAGCCAATAAACACAACATTCGATTTTGAAATGCCTGATGCATTCTCAAATGAATTCCAGTTTTCAGAGGCACAAATGTTCTCTCAAGAATATGAACGCCCCAGCTACCCTACCACACCGCGGGATCTGCCACAGGGATAAGTTGTGTCAAGCTCTGATGATGAACGAACAGCCACCGACGACGACGAAGGTGATGACGAAGCCAGCCAGGGCACGCATGATTCCCAAGAACAAGGACAGACAGACGGCCAAGGCCAACAAACCGATGCACACGGTGACACCAGCACGCACGAAGAGGAGACTTTCGAAGCAGCAGCTTACACGCTGGCAATCAAGAAATTATATCGTACGATGGAGAAAGTCTGGGCACGGAAGAAATTGACTGAAGAAGAGAGCCAGGCCCTAATCGAACAAGAACTAGTCTCCGGAGGATTTGAAGAAGTCTACATCAGAGGGTTTAGAGAACTGGTCCAATCCATCGGCCCGGTCGAAGCACTGAGGTATTTACAAAGGAAGCCACTCCCCCAATACGACCCTCGCAGAGTTCGACTGCTATCGAAGCCCGGTGAATATATTCGAGTTCCGGTAGGTGCTCAATCATCCCACCAGGCGCAAGATGCACGCCTACGGCCTGAAAGATCCTTCACCGAAGAAGCCATCCTAGTCGACTCCCCGCCACGTACTACCGTTGTACATACTACCACTATCCTTGAAATAACATCCACACCATCTACTCCTCTCTCACCTCATGTTTCACCAACCCATCCTGTATCCCCAGCACACCCACCTGCTCCTCCAACAGCCACACCAGTCCACGGAAACATAACCCAAATCTTTACCCCGCCCACTCACGCCACCATGCCCGCACCCACCCCACCTCGTCTACATGTTAACCCCTTCATCCCTTCATCCTTCCCATCTTTTCCCCCACCTTTAAGACCCCCTTTCACCTTTCTAACCCCACTAACCTTCTCACCAGTTTCACCTCCCCAACCCACCATAACCCCTATATCCCCTTTTCACCAAGCTACTCCAGCCATCCCCCCTGTAAATTACTCTACATTTGTAAATCCCGTCTTCACACCTACACAACCACCCACATACACACCGCTTTTCACAGTCACCGCACTTGACACGTCCAATGACATGGACATCTCACCACCCACCGCACCAGCACCCACTCCACTCACAGCACCATCATATTTAGGTACGTCACAATTTTCCACGATCACCACTGCATCCACCTTCCCAACCCCATTCCCCATTCCCGTTGCATCTACTTCTACTGCATCCTCACTTAACACTTCATTACTATTATCGCCCACCATAGACACTGCACTTCAACAAATGCTCACATGCATGTCACAAGTACGAGATGAGTTTGCATCTCTTGGCAACAATTATCAACAGCTGCAGAGGACGACAAATGAATTGCAGTCGCAGCTCAATTCATTATCAATCGAGAATGCCTCGTTAAATACGCGACACCAAGAACTAAGAGAGGCATATCATAAGCTAGAGCTAGAAAGTGAAGAGAAAACAAAAGAAGCCACTGCTGATCTGGACAACCTGCTTCGAGCCCAAACAATTAGGAACGCGACGCTGACCAGAAATATGGGCCTACTCAGGAGGCACCTAGCCGCAGCCCAGGAGGAGAATGTGAGACTCCAAGCGCAGAATAGAGAAAATTTGGAAGCGGCACTGGACCACCCTGAACAACCATTAAGTCCGAGCAGATTCAAGGCAATCCCATCCGAATCGATGCGGATGTTGCTAGATGACCATGTTCGACTGCTAGAGGACTATGATCGAATGAACGAAGAACATCAGAAGCTAAAAGAAGATCACAAGTTACTACAGCTCAGAGAACCGGCACCACAACAACTACCAGTGGCAGCAGAAGTACCAGAACCTGTGGACCCCTCTCCTGAACTCATAGAGGAACTCAACGCACTACGGTCCCAGGTAACCACTCTCCAATCACGCATAGATGTATACGAAGCACCACCACGGCCTGATTCCCCACCGGAGATCCTAGCCGACGACGAGAACATAACCATTCCGGTGGAGGAAACGTTTGAAGAAGCATACGAGCCAATACCCATCCCAGGCGGACAAGTCACGGCCGAAGGCCAGATGACCTATGAACTTCCGACCCCCGCATGGATGAAGACTGTGGAGGAGATTGGAACAACGCACTCAGCTAGAGTCGGGGCCCAGCTACATGCTATGGCCATGATCGAAGAACGAATTTTGCAATCTCCCTACTTTGCTCAATTGGCCCCACGCAGGTACATATCCGGGCATGAGCTTCAATACAAACCTTACTTCATGCTAATGGCCGAATACCAGCTGGCCATAGAAAAGCGAACTGGCAAGAAGCCATCACATGCAACCCAGTTCGAGCCTGAAGACTTGCCACTGGATGCACAACAAGGCACTATTTATCAACCAGATTGGCGTACACGTCTTTTACAGGAGTACCCAGAAATGATGAGCACATAGGTGAAAGCGCCCTTACATTTAAAGTATAATCCTTGCTGGGGACCAGTACCACGACGCCGCTCCTGGACTGCATTCGCTATCAAAGTACAAAACAATAGGCAGTGTCAGGATTGGCTGAATTACCCCTACTTCAAGCCACCTACCGAGTTGCCCACTGTTGGTTATATGATGGCCACAATCCGTCACTGGCTCCCTCGCCTGAAGCATATGGATGATATTGCAGCGCATATGACTATCAAAATGTTTGACATGATGCAAATGATATTTAAAGTCTTCCGACGCGTCAAGGCACCACATGTAAACACCCCGGGATTTGAGCATGGTAACTTTGATCTAGTATATGACATGAGCACAACGCCATCGCTTCGGGTGTGTTATGCCTGGCACTGTAGGATAAAATACCTCCCGGCATGCTACAAACAAACCTTTGAAGAGATGTTCACCACCGGGTTTTGGGAATACCATTCCGAGGTATTCATCAGCAGGCCCACACATTTATTGCAACTTTTTGCCTGTGAGCGAATGGTTTATTCCACGCATTACCAACTCCCGCCACCCGACGAACCGCAACCGATCGACTGGGAGAAGCTCGAGGCTGATCTGGCCCGAGGCATTCGAGTATCTGAGCACACCCTCGCTCACGACCTCCTACAAAACTACATCCGGCAGACCGCACAACAAGGTTCTGTCGAGGACGACAGAAGCGAGAGGGAGGGGGGTGTTGGAAGCAGTCAGAGGCACAGTCAGAGGCACAGACGACATGGAAGCATGTAAAGACGGAGCAGGGAGCCAGGCGGATCATTTTTTCAAACAATTATGTTTTTATTACTGCTTCAAACATCCAACAGTGATTTTCATCACTCTTGTAACATATGTAATATAGACAAAACCCCATTTTGTAATTCATAGCTCCATTTTGTGCAAGCCGAGGAGTCCTCGAGCTTGAGGAGCTTAGGTAGAATGCTCGTACCAAATTTCGTTATTTTTAGACGTCGTTTACCCTTCCAAATAGCCTCTAGGACCTATTTTTTAACTAGGCCGGTCACTAGATGTGAAACCGGTCAAAACTAGTCTAGAAACTATAAAAAGAGCTAGAGAGCTCATTTTTGAGGTTGGTTCATTTTGGTTAGTGTGAGCTTAGAGCTAGTTTGAGCTTGTAAGAGCATTCTTGAGTAATAGAACTAATTTCCCACCTTCCATTGTGTCTTGCTTGTCTCTTCATTGTGTGTGTGTATGTGTGTGTGCATCTTTGTGCTTCTCACCTTCACTCTCACATCATCTCACGTTCACGATCTTCATATCACTCCTACCTCTCCCACGGATTGACATTAAGGAGGTGAAGCTTCTTAACGTGGTTCTCACCATTGTGCTAGAGCAACAGTTCAGTTGTGAATGAGTTATTACAAGGGTAGTGTCTAGTAGGGATGGGAGTAATGTTAGATAAGGGGCTCAAAGAAGACGTCTAGATACGTTTTGGTATCCACTTCCTAAGAGTTTTTGAGCGGGTGGTATGTTGTTGCTGGGGGACAAAAGGTGGTATCGGATGTGGTGGTATTGAGGGGTGAAAATATTTCTGAGTGGTATATATTACATGGCTTGAGGGTGGAGCTATAATACACTATTTGGGTACCCAAATCCGCGTGGGTGTGGGTCGATTCGTAAGGTACTTCTTGGCGATCCAAATTTTTCTGCTGTTCATACTCATAGAAGAAGGTCGAGAAGACGTTGGATATTGCCTCTGATTTGTCTTTAACTTCTTCTTATCCTTGTCTGCATTGTTGAAATCTGTAGGTGCTTTCTGTCCTTTTGGCATCCATATTTGTCTCGTGCCTCTTGCTTTGTGATACTGATACTGCTGCTTTCTTTGTGTCGTCTGATATTGTCGTCGGTCTGGGTTCCTTGGTTTCTCCTAATCGTTCCAAGTCCATTATCCTTGATGATAATTCATGGCCGATCCACTAATGTTCTTGTGCAATCTTAAGGGTTGGTATCAAGAAGTCCAAAGGAAGCACAACATTCTGACCAAAAACCATATGAAAGGGAGTTGCATTGAGTACGGTCTTGTAGGCCACTCGATATGCCCAAACAACGTGATGTAACTGTTTGTCCCAATCTGAATGTTTGTTGTTCACGAGTTTCGTCAGTACGTTACAAAGGATCTTGTTAGTACTTTCTGCTTGACCATTGGCCTGAGGATGATATGGTGCAGATTTCTTGTGAATCACCATAAAATCCTGTAACAAATATTCAATGACTTGGTTTAGAAAGTGAGTGCCTCGATCGCTCACTAACTCTATAGGCAATCCATATCTTGTAATTTTTCAAATAAGAATTTTGCAGTCGTGTGTGCATCATTCTTTTTTGTGGCCTTGAACTCTACCCATTTGGTAAGATAATCTGTCGCAACAATAATGTATTCGGCATGAGTACCTTTTGCAGGGGGGTTAATGGGTCCTACAAAGTCTATACCCCACTTAGAAAATGCACATCCTCCCATCATGGTTTCAATGGCATTTCATCTGTGCGAGTAGGAAACTGAGTTCTCTGGCACACATCACATCTCTTAACATAGGTATGTGCATCCATGTGAAGAGTGGGCCACCATAATCCTGCAAAGAGGATGGCTTTGATTATCATGTCGGAGCCAAAATGACCTCCTGCAACACCTTGGTGTGCAGTCTCTAGTACGCTCAAATAATCACTTTCATGAACACATTGTCTTAGGTATCCATCTCATCCTCGTTTGTATAAGTTGTCACCAATAAGTAAATAGTCTTGAGGTTCCTGCTCTAGACTTTGTTGTCATGCTAAGGTCATTCCTTGAGGGAATGTTTTCTTCCTCAAGTACATCACTAAAGGTTCACTCCATTCTGGTGTGAGAGACACATGATATAATGTAGCATGTTCTACTGTTGGTCTTTCACAACAAACAGGGCATTCTTTACACAACTTGTAGACGTCTACTTCCATAGAAGGCCAATATACTCGTAGTCTATGCAGAGTCTGCAATGTACGATGTCTTGAATGATGTTGCTTTAATGCACCTACATGTGCTAATTGCAAGCAATTTGCATGTTCTGACTCATCTACACAACAAGCAAGAATCTTTTGATCATCCTGTTTATATATACTTCTTGCTATTATTTGGTATCTTTGAGACTTGGTAATTTCTCCTTCCTTGATCCTTATCCTAGGATTCTTGGGTCCATATGTGAGAATAGGGACTATCGACTTAGCCCATTCTGGTACTATCTCAAGGTTAAATAAATATGCGTCAGGTAATTCATCCGCTATTTGTTGAGGAGCTTCTCCTGTGGTTAACCTTCAAAGGTGGTCAGCTCTAAGGTGTGTCTTTCCTTTCTTGACTACTACTTCAAAGTCATACTCCATGAGCAATAGAAACCAACATATCAATCGTCCTGTGTTTCATGGCTTATTGACTAGGTACAATAATGCTTGATAATCTGTAAAGAATTTGAACTTGTTTGCCAAGAAAGAATGTCTGAATTTCTTTACTACGTAGATCATTCCTAATCCTTCTCGTTCCGTAGTGTTGTAATTTCTTTCTGCTGCATTCAACTGTCTGCTCGCATAAGCTATGGGGAGATCTATATTACCTTCATTCATGGTTTGTGCCAACACACATCCTATGGCATAGTTGGATGCATCCACATGTATATGGAATGGCTTGCTCCAATCCGGGGTTGTCAATATAGGTGCTGATCACAAACGTCGTTTAAGTTCATTTAATGAATTCTCACACTCATCTGTCCATTCAAAATTGGTCAAAAGAGAGTACATAGGCTTGGCTATGATTGCATACATGTGTATGAATCATCTGTAATAACCACAATGACCCATAAATGCCTGTACCTCTTTTACGTTGTTTGGTCTAGGCAGATCTGCAATTACTTTCACTTTTTCCTCATCTATAGAGATTCCGTTCTTTGACACAATGTGTCCTAGAATTTTGCTTGTCTAACCATGAAAATGCACTTTTCTAGGTTCAGACAAACTTGATATTCTCGACATTTGTTAAACACTTGCCTTAGTTCTGGGATACACGAAATGCAAATATGCCCCATTCTGTGGCAAAAGCCGTCTTGTATTGATCTTTCGGAGCAATGGCTACTTGATTATAGCTTGAGAAACCATCAAGAAAGCTGTAAAATTCCTTGCCTGCAACTCTTTCCAATAAGTGTTCTGTGATAGGAAGAGGATAACTATCTCTAATTGTGGTGGCATTAACCTTTTTAAGGTTAATATACACACACAATTTTCCATTCTTTTTGGGCACTACCACAATGGGGATACCCATTCGATATGCTCAATTTCGTAAATGAATCCTGCTTCTATTAAACAATCTATTTCGTCTTTAATCTTCGCAGCGTAGTTATCATTGTACGTGTATGGTTTCTGTTTCGTAGGTTTTGCATCTGGAGTCATAGGGATTCTATGGGAGCATATATCTGGATCTACTCCTTTCAAGTCCTTGTAAATCCAAGCAAACACACCTTTATATTCACGCAATAGGGCAACTAACTCTTCCTCTTCTTCATTCGTCAAATCATGCCCAATGTATGTACATTTTTCTTCTTCTCCTTCTATGGCGACTATGATTTTTTTGGCTTTCTCTCGGTTATCACATACTTCTCCTACGTCGGCTTTTCTGTTAGGCATTCGTATCATTTTGAGATTTCAGATTTGTGACATTTGCATCATTATTTGGGCATTCAATTTATGCAAGTTGATGGCAAAATAGTGTTGAGTTGGTCAAAGGTCAAAGTAGTCAAAGTTCAAAGTGGTGAATGTGACTTGATCAAAGGTCAAAGTGGTGACTTTGCAAATGATGCAGAGGTGGTGCAAAAGTGCAAAGTGGTGCACATGTGGTGCACAAGTGGCCGAGAACAAGAGTGCACAAGTAGCACACAAACATTTTGCTCACAATGGTTTTGTAGCACACAAAACCATTTTGCTCACAATGGTTTTGTAGAAAAACTTGAATATAGGTTGCACAATGGTCCTTTTGAAGGGTTTTCAAGGTTTTTAAGTGTTTTTGAAGGTTTAGGTGAACCCTCCCTTATGCACACATTTTGAAGAAATGAAGTCAAAAGTGGAAGCCGTATGAAGAGAAGGTGGTATGCAAGAGTTTATGTGTGGCCCCCATTTAAAATTTTGTTTCTTCTAAAGTCAATACAAGAAAAAATAGGGAGTCGTCGACCTTACACAAAAATTGATTCTTGGGACATCAAAGTGAACCAAGATACACTAGCAGTTGACGTGGTGTATCAACACATAACCAAGGTATTAGCAACTCTTGGACAAGAGAGAAGCGAAGGAGCAAGAAAGAGAGAAAGAGTGAGCAAGAGACTTGAACAATGAGTAAATAGAGAACAACTAGGAGAACAACTAGGAGAACAACTAAGGTGGAACAAGTACCATCAAGGAAGTGTTGTGCATCAAAAACAGAGAGTAATCCTTCCTTCAAACTTATTGGAAGCTTGAGTGCAAGGTCTACACAAGGGCAAGCTACTAGACAAGGTGGAGGACTCGCACAAAGGAGGTCAACTGCACAAGAATTTGTGGTATTTTTTAATACTTGTGTGTGCTCTTTAGCTCATGCACTATGCATAAGGAACAATTTAGTCTCATTTTAGACAAGGATATTGTTTTTCTTATTGTTAATCAAGACACAGAGGCTTCCGCTGTATTTGTATCTCTTCTTCTTCTCCATTCTTCTCCTACAAGCACTCAAGTCCCTTTCAACTAAAGAATCCTCCAACAAAATTTGGCATGCCTAGTGGGACAAGGTAGCTTGAGCATAGGAGAACCAATATTACCAAGTGAAGGAGAAGTGCAAAGGTGTCAACAACATTGAAGAGGTAATCTTCCTTTTGCTTGGAATTATCTTATCCTAGGGAATAGGGTGTGCAACTCATGACCATAACCCAATCACAAACTTTGAGAGTACCTTGCAAAACAATAAGAAGGGAAGTCGTTTGTAGGTCAACCAACCCTCTTTCATCAACATCATCAATAGGAAGTATGGTAGCTCAAGTAGACCTAGAAACTCTAATTCCATGACTGAATATCAAATCTCCCTCATTTAGAGGATTAGCACATGAAGACCTTGACAAGCATGTAAGACGATTTTTAGCCTTATGTAAAAGAAGGGGGTCAATGGGAAGAGGAAATGCATTTCTGATCCTTCTCCTACAACATTGGAGGGTCGAGAAGAAAAATGATTTAGTCAATTTCCAGAAAACCATTTTTCTACTCGAGACTTAATGAAGGAGGCCTTCAAGACACATTATCCAACAAGGAAACACAACACAAAACATCGCTGAAGAATTAGAAAACCTATGAGTAGTATTGGGGAGACATTTCTAGAATTTGTCACTAGAACCAAAGCCCTTATGGCTAAACTAGTAGATCCTCCCCAAGATTTTTTTGTCAAAAAGTGTATTGCTAAACCACTTCCAATATCAACATAATGCAAGATTAAGGAGTTAGTGCTTCCCATAGGAATAGTTGAAGAGTTCATTTCTACAGCAACAAGGTTATGGCAAATTAGACACCAACATGGAACTGACTCTTCTAGTCTATCATATCCTCTAGAAACCGAAGACCCAGTAACACATTTGAGGAAAGAGCTTGAGAGCTTAAAAAGAAACAAGCCCCACAAAGAAGAAGAAAGTACAGTAACTCAACTGAGGTGTGAGATTGAAGCTACAAAAGGAAGAGGAAGCTCAAGCAGAGGAATTGGCACAACTTTGATAGAAGCTACAGGAACTTTGTGGAGGTGGCATAAAAAATGGACTGGTGCACAATGTGTAGCGAACATGGCCATGTTGTAAGTGAATGCCCTGTCTTAAGTGTGACTTTCCAGTTATGCAGGAAAGCTAGCTATGAAGCCCATGAGTGTCATTCAAGAGGAATGCCTACACACGCATACTAGGGACAAGGAGTCCAACCCCCAACAAATGTAATGGTTGCTGCACCAAGTCAAACACCTACAACCCAAGTCCTCGAGATAATTTTTGAAATGAACCAGAAGGCCAATCATTTGCTTTAGTTGTGGGGAATATGGACATTATCAAAGCTAATTATGTCTTCTACCAGAGAATTCTCCTCCCTACAAAAATTGCCCATACTCTAGAGAAATCAAATAAAACGGAGGTTATTTTTTTTTTTATCTATTAAGATGGAGGAAAAATTCAAAGCAGAAGTTTTACAAATCATTGAAGAAGCCTCCACATCTACTCCGGTTGCAAAGGCTAATGCTACTAGTAAGGATAAATTTATAGGGGAAGCCCCCCTTACAGATTATACGAGCCCACAACTCACTATCACTGTTAAAGGAAAACTTCTACAAGGAGTTATAGTTCAAACATTAACTTAATGCCTAAACTTATACTATGAAAAAGCTTGGACTTCAACGTTCAAGACCAACCAACTTCATTGTGGCACTGACCAATCAAAGCATAGTAAGAATTATGGGAGTGATCCCTGGAGTTCCAATTGAGGTACAAGCTAACATCTTCACTTTGGACTTTGTTGTATTGAGACTACCACAAGTAGATGGAAGTTTTCCTCCGTTGATTAGAAGACCCTCGCTAAGGTATGCCAATGTGTTGCATGTTTGGGGCAAGGATACTATGTGGTTAAAATAAGAGGGAAGAGAGCTAAAATAGATATTTTTAGAAGAAAGACCTGACAACCAAGTACATACCATAATGATGTAGACAATTGGTATTTGTATGGAGAAAGATATGCTGGACAATCTAGATTTGGATTTATATGAAGAAGAGGAACTTTTGGCTTGGATGCATGCAGGAAACTCATCTTCTTGATATGGAATCTTTCCAAATGACTCAAGCACAAAGGAAGTTCATGAAGACAATGAGAAGACCATATCATTGACCACTTGGTTACAGATAATGGTACGGATAATATCTTTTATGACAATTTTGATGAAAGTAAATGCAGGGCATTACAAGGATTTGCAAGGAGTACCTGCATGTTTTGGGAAACACAAGATTCCATTGGCTAAAGGAGCCAAGCGAGTAAGGGGGAAATGTTAAAAATCAAATCAAAAGTATTATGGAATTTTCTACATAGAGATACAAAAGATGGAGGATACTTGAAATATTATTCCTGTGGAGCATTCAAAGTGGCCTTATCACATGGTCATTGTGCCCAAAAGGAAGCATACCAAAATGGAGTGTGGTATAGTTAGAAACTTTGGAGGGCAAAGAGCTTCCATTAGTCATCATATCTAGGCTCAAGGCATAGCATCAGCAAAATTGAAGCTTTCTAGATCACTTTGAACTTGCAAAATTTGTCTAGGTTGTACATATCGTTCTCGTACCAGATTTTTTGCTTAGTTTTATTAATTTTAATCAATTGTCATGCTTTAGGAAGCTCTTTGACTTTTTGAGTGTGGCAAGTTGTCTAGAAGTTGTGGAATTTTTTTGAGAATTTTTTCTAATTGTTTTGGATTCTCTTTGAAATTTATTTTCATTTTTTCCCTACTTTTTGGCATTTTTCCCCTTTAAAAAAAGGCGTCCCCCTTGCTTTTTTATTCTTATTCAAAAAATATCTACTCTCTCTATCTTCTCTCTATACTTCTCTCACCCTCTCTCTACCTCTCTCTATCTTCTCCCTCTACTTATCTCATCCTCTCTCTACCTCTCTTTACCTTCTCTCTTTACTTTTCTCATCCTCTCTCTACCTCTCTCTACTCTCTCTCCCCTCTGTCTCTCCCCCCCCTCTCTCTCTGTCTCTCCTCTCTCTCCTCTCTCTCTCTCTCTCTGTCTCTCTCTCTGTGTGTGTGTCTCTCTCTCTCTCTCTCTCTCTCTCTCTGTCTCTCTCCCCATCCCCATCCCCCCCCTCCCCCCCCCCCCCCCCCCCCCCCAACCACACCCACCATAGGATAAATTTTATACTTTGGTGTGGTTCCTATATTTTTTAATTTTTTTTTCTATAACTCATTTGGTTTTAGATTGTGCCTCGGGTGGCCATTTTTTTCAAACTTGGAGTCAACTTCATGTTTCTTGATAGCCTTGGACTCATGTTTTGCCTTATTTTCACTAAAATCCATACTTTTCTCCTTCTTTTGGTAGAAACCTATATGGTTTGTACACATTTAACATGTGTTTTTTGTGTCTCACATGGTCCACATGGTCTATTTCCTCCTTATTTTCCCACATGTTTCACATTTTGCATATGGATCATCTGTATCTTCCATGTTTTGGCATTTTTTTTCAATATCAATAGTCCCACCTCATACTCCTTGCCCCTCCCTTTATACCTAAGCCCAACCCTCACCCTCACCCCTTCATGCCCTATCCTCATCAGCCCCTAAAACCTCCCTAAACTTTCCTTCTTGCCCTAAAAAATCTTGCCTCTTCTTCACTGATCTTGTTTCTAATTTTGGTTATTCCCTTTTGGCTATCTTTCATTCTCCTCGTGGAATTGTGGATTTCTCATATATCATTTTGAAGGTTTTACACAAAAGGTGTCGAGGTGACACATCTCTGCTCATGGCTTGGTTGTTCGCTCATCGAGACAGAGAGCCCATTAGGTGGTGGGCAACTCTTGAGCTAGTCAAAAGGTCAAACTAGTCAAAGGTCAAAGTGGTCAATTTTGGAGCTAGTCAAAGGTCAAAGTGGTGACTTTACAAGTGATGCATAGGTGGTGCACAAGTGGTCGAGAACAAGGGTGCACAAACATTTTGTTCGCAATGGTTTTGTAGGAAAACTTGAATGCAAGTTGCAAAATGGTCCTTTCGAAGGGTTTTCAAGGTTTTTAAGTGTCTTTGAAGATTCAAGTGAACCCTCCCTTATGCGCACATTTTGAAGAAATGAAGTCAAAAGTGGAATTCATATAAAGAGAAAGCAATACCCAAGAGTTTATGTGTGACCCCCCATTTAAAGTTTTGCTTCTTCTAAAGTCACTACAAGACAAAATAAGGAGTCATTGGCTTTACACAAAAAAGTGATCCTTGGGACATCAATGTTAGCATCACTAAGATACACTAGCAGTTGAAGCGATGTATCAGCATACAACCAAGGTATTAACAATTCTTGAACAAGAGAGAGACAAAGGAGCAAGAGAGAGAAAGAGTGAGCAAGAGACTTGAACAGTGAGTACACAGAGAACAACTAGGAGAGCACCTAAGGTGGAACAAGTAAGTATACTTGTGTGTGCTCTTTTGCTTATGTGCTATGCACATGGAAAAATTTGGTCTCATTTTAGACAAGGATATTGTATATCTTATTGTTAATGAAGACACAGAGGCTTCCAGTGTATTTGTATCCCTTATTCTTCTCAATTCTTCTCCTACAAACACTCAAGTCCCTTTCAACTAAAGAATCCCCCAAAAAATAGCTTTGTGTCAAACAAAATATGTGGACACATTATTGTAGGATTTTGGCCTTGAAGACTGCAAACCTATTGCCACTCCTATGAAATAGGTTTATGATTGAGTCGTCATGATGCTGGAGATGCATTTGATGTTGTTCTCTATCAGAAGGCTATTGCATGCTTGATTTACTTATGCATACTATATTCAATTTGTTGTTTCACAGATCATTAGGTTTATGCATTACATAGGTGTCAAGCATTGGCATGTAGTTAAGCGCATCTTTTGCTACTTGAGTGGTACACGACTACTTGGATTGCTTTATCCCAAGGGGGGATCACTATCGCCAAAGTTACATACTTTTTTTGACTCTGACTGGGCTGGTTGCTATGATACTCATCTCTCCACCAGTGGTCTTTGCTTCATGCTTGGTACTTCATGCATATCTTGGTTGAGCAAGAAGTAGCCTACTATGGCCACCTCTAGTTGTGAGGCTGAGTATAGGGCAATTTTCATAGCGACAGTTGAGTTTGTGTGGCTCAAATGCCTTATGGCTGATTTGGGTGTTGGTCACTCTTCTTCCACCACCATCTTCACTGACAGTCAGAGTGCATTGGCAGTTGTGAGGAACCATGTGTTCCATGCTCACATTAAGCACATTGAGGTGCACTATCATTATGTCAAGGAGAGGTCCTCTACTGGAAATATCATTTGGCATATGTGCTCACATAGGAGAATATTGCAGACTTTTCACAAAGGCTCTGCCTAGGGAGAAGTTTGAAGCTTTCTGCAAAGCTCTAGGCTTAATTCCTTTTGTGGATTGATTTCACATAGCTTGAAACTTCCTTAGACATGAGTGCCAGCTCCTTGTTCACCACATCACTCCGAGGGGGGATTTGTTGACATATTTTGGTAGTGATGTGTGTGAACACACTAGGACCACTGGGGTACTTTTTTCCCTTTTTACGAGGTTTTCCCCCAGCTTGTATATATGTTTGTAACCCTAACGGGTCACTTATCTTTTGTACATTCACTTGGTAATACATTCAGAATTGTGTGTTGTGGTCAAGGCTTCTTCTCTTCCTTGTGTTGTTCGTGTGCTTCCACAAACCTCAAACTCCAACAAAAATTAGTCTTGTAAATATCACTGTGTCATATGTATCTGATGATAACTAGATTTAAACATCAATTTTGCTAAAGGTACAGGCTCCTTGAATTTTATCTAACAAGCCATCTATCTAAGGAATATGACATAGCTTTTTAATGGTGTTTTTGTTGAGGGATCTATACTCGATGTACATCTTGTAGGTTTAATTCTTTTGCTCAACTAAAAGGTGACACAAATGGAGAAGAACTAGACCAAATAGGATATCAATTTTCAATTGTGATTTTTTGAGGGCCCTATAGTCGATGCACATTCTGTAGGTTTTATTCTTTTGCTCAATTAAAAGAATAGATGATCCAAATGGAGAAGAACTAGACCTTATAAGTTATTTTTGAAGTAAATCCTTAGCTTGGTTTTCTATCTCTTTTTGGTGGAAAGGGCCATGCCTATAAGATGCTTTATGAGGAGCAAAACTAGTAAGAATATTATGGTCAAAAGTATCCTCAAGATGATGGTAGTTTTGAAGAACAATGGAACATAAAACAATCCTTGTAAACAACCATAAATGGTTTATGTGCATAATGTGCATGAGTATAATCAATCATACCATTCACAAAAATGATACATGAATTGTAACCTTTTCTAAATGCACATTTTACTTAGGTCTAGATGCACATTTTACTTAGGTCTAGATGCACATTTTCTCTTAACATGTTAAATTTAGCACTATTATTAGGTCTAGATGCAAGTCTTACCTTACACATGTTACAATTTACAATGACTTAGAAGATTAGGCTACAAGAGCCACCAACATCTACATCCACACATAGGTACGACTTGACAAAAGAGTGGGTCACCATTCGAGATTTACATGTTCTAGAAAGGACATAAGTCTTCATGTCTGCGGTGATACAATCATCGTATACGCGAACTCACTTGTTAATCTGAAGGCTCCATGTCAAGGTCTTATAACGTATTTCGACCGTCTTCTACTTCCTAGCTATCACATAAGAGTGAGAACTTAACTTTGACGAGAAGCTTAACATGTCCTTCTCCACTTTCTTGAAAAGAAATTTATGGCCTTGTATATCGCTACAAAGTCCTTGTCAAACGACGTCCAGGTTTTACACGGAAAACAAGCAATGAATTTTTTTAATAATGAAGGGGAACTCTAAAACAATGATAAACCATAATAATAATAATAATAATAATAATAATAATAATAATAATAATAATAATAAGAATAATAATAATAATAATAATAATCACAATACATCTCAATTTTTTGAAAGACAATTAAATCTGTGACTGAATTTTGTTATGTTCAGGATATCTCATGAACATACGTACATAGATCACCATGAATTCAGATGTGAAGAAGTAATCAATTGTTTTCAGAAGTTTCATGTGCTTCAGATTGCACTAATCTCTTATAGACTTTTGATAATCTTATTTGAAGATTTGAAACGCACTCATTGAAATTGATTTTCATGCTAAAGCAAAATACAACTCGGTTAGCCTTATAAGTACTAATAAATACTTAGAAGAAATTCAAATGTTGTAAATTGAGATTTATTAGGTTTTGACATCCCAGCCAGTACCCAAATGTAGCGTCATCAAAAAATATCCATCTTCGATAGACAAATAGCTGTCGACATATCCAATTTCTTGTTAATTGCCATCGATCAATGACAATGGCACAAGGAGGACGCAAGTACATTTAGGGCGGACGTCATCGGTGGAGAGCATGTTGGTCGGAGGTTGTCAAAGCAGAGTGTGTTAGATTGGAATGGCATCAAAAGCACACATCAAGAAGCTAATTTGTCCTTGTATGACACAAAATGAGGAGAAGATAAAGTGTCAATGAAATTCGGAGTTGAGGCCATCGTCAGAGCGGTTGTTAGACAAAAACTATAGGAACAGATAATTGGAAGTATCCAATCATTAGAGCCAACTACAATGGAGATGGCTCACCAACAATGACCATCTATTGGGGGCAGGGTCCATATATTGTGGGTGAGTGTTTTTGTCAAGGGATTTCTTTGTTTGTCGATCGCTTCGCTCTTCATGGCCATGTTCTCCCACTCATTGGTGGTGAGTAATGTGGGTCCGGCTCTAGAGGACAAAACCTCTGGTGCCTCTTTGGAGCTTTTTGGAGTTAAGCCCCCAATCGTCTCCCTTTGAAGGGAGGATATTTGCGTGAAGCAAGAAGAGCTAAAGAGAACATGACTTGTCAGTCAATTGTTTGGTCCAAAGCTACCTCTTGAGTAATTGTGGCAATGGTTCAATAAGGAGTGGTTCCCTTGCCATTTGATTATCAGTAAGTGTCAATTCTTGCTAGCTAATCATGTGCTCTTGATTTTTGGAAATGTCGATATGGCCTTCCAAGCTTTGCAAGTTGGCACTTGGCAAGTATGGAGGACAACCTTGTGCCTTTTTAAATGGTTTCATAAATTCGTTTCAAATAGGTCAAAGACACTATGCTATCCACTTTGGATAGAGCTCCCAAACCCACCCCCTTTGTTTATGGTTTTGTTAGGGAATTTGTGTTGCCCATTGGCCGGCCTCTCACCTCTCAAGAAGACATCAGGGGTTTCCTCTACGAAGGTACACAATGCTCGTTCAATGTCAGATGATACCCACATATTTGTGTCGAAGCACATCTAAACAAAGACCTCCCCTCCAAAATTTCCATAGACATTGTAAAAGAGAAAACCATTGAGCAAGAGATTTTATACAAAAACTTGTTGAATGCTTGCTTTCACTATGGTTCGCAGGGCCACAGAATTAAAGATTGCCTAGTGAGATAGAAATCCATTAAGAAGGACAAAATCTCAAAAAAGCTAATGTAATTGGGATCAAAGAAACTCCAGTGATCCAAAGCTATGACCCAAGCATGTTGGAAGATCATCCTTTGGATGCTGAGAAAATGAAGCAAACACAAGTCATGGAGACGAACCCAAAAGGCTTCATGGAAGTGAGATGAAGAAGGAGAAGAATTCCTAAGGGTAATACTGAGAAGAGTCCCTCTTGCATGGCTCTGGAAACCTAGGTTCCATTATTTGTTATTCAACAATTCGTTTATTCGTGAATAATTACGGAATTTCACGACAAGCTCTTATTATTTGACCGAATTATTCGGTGACACGTCAGCTTATTCGAACACGCTCGAATAGTTATTGCACGAAAATTCGACCCTTTTTGATCGAAAATGTTTTCGATTGATAATTTTTTGATCGAAAACGTTTTCGATCGAAAAGCTTTCGATTGAAAAAATTTTCACTCGAAAAATATTCTCGATCGAATAATATTCTATAAAATTGTTGAACTAGACTCATTTTTTCATAAAAGCTACTATGTTCTTTACGAACTTAAAGTGTCGTAGAGAGAACAAGGTATAATTGTTTGCCATATTAAATAATCGAAACTATTGTAATTTTTTGACTCATTGATTCTTACTTCACAATAGTATATATATGTGAATTTAAAATCGATTATGAGTGATTCTTACTAATTTTTCATAAAAGCTACTTTTTTCTTTACGAACTTAAAGTGTCGTAGAGAGAACAAGGTATAATTTTTTGCTATAAATATTAAATATTTTAAACTATTGTGATTGTTTGACTCAATATTAATTCTTACTTCACAATAGTATGTGTAAATGTATGTGCATATGATTAGGAATTTAAAATCTATTGTGATTGTTTGATACATCATTGATTCTTACTTCATTAGGATATGTGTAAGTGTATGTGCATATGATTAAGAATTTAAAATCTATTGTGATGCAGTAAATTTATTATTGAAAGATGTAGGTAGATTATGTTTGACTCAATAATAATTTTTACTTCATAATAGTATATGTATGTGTGTGTATGAGTATGTGTATGCATATGAGTGTATAATTATGAATGAAAAATCTATTGTGATTGTCTGACTCAATATTGATTCTTCCTTCACAATAGTATGTGTAAGTGTATGTGCATATGATTAGGAATTTACAATATATTGTGATTGTTTGACTTAATATTGATTCGTATTTCACAATAGTATGTATAAGTATATGTATGTGTAAATGTATATGTGTGTATGAATGAAAATTAAAATCTATTGTGATTTTTTAACTCAACAATGATTTTTACTTCACAACAATAGTATGTGTAATTATAATTTTTATATGGGTGTATGATTGAGAATTAAAGTCTATTGTAATTTTTTGACTCAACGTTGATCGAAATATCTTGTTTGATATTGATTTATATTGTTTTTTTTGTAGGTATAGTCTTCATAAAGCAATTTGCAAGCACTATGGGAAAGGGAAAAGAATGGTCATATGTGATTGTTCATCAAGAGGGTAAAACAGTATCCACAATACAATGCAAATGTTATGGGCAGCGTTGTGTAGGAAATGCAACTCGAATAAAAGAGCATCTCTTTAGTACAAGTAATAATGTGGCAGGATGCTCTAATCCAGAAAGTGATATATGGGTACATTTTGCAAGTTATGCAAACAAATGTAAATCTCAAGGTATCACATCAAAAAGATTTAAAAGCATGAGTAGTTCACAACACTTTCAAACTAGCCCAAGTGTAGACCAAGAACGAGTAGATGCGTCGATGACAGTAGAGGATCATCAGGATATTTCTACTCAAGTCTCCCAAACTGTTTTTGAGAATAACCAAGATACATGTACTCCATTTTCTCTAATTGCATCAAAAAAGAGTGGAGTTGGTGAATGTAGTAAAAATGGTGGATCTAATACTTTGTCACCATGCTTTGTCCGCAATAAATCACAAAATACTATACATGTAGCTTTTGAAAAGCAAGATTGTCTCGAGCTTCATCTTAAATGGACTCAAACATTCTTAGCATGTGGGATTCCTTTAAATGTTATTCGTAATCCCATTTTCAAAGATGCTTTGATGTCAATTGCACGAAAAGGTTTCACCTTGCCAAATTATAACAAAATGCGAACAAAGTATGTAGATAAAGTGAAAAAAAGTACTGAAGCTATTATAAAGCGAATAGTACTTGATTATGCACCCATGTATGGATGCACAATAGCATTGGATGGATGGACAAGTTTTCAAAAGAAACCATTGATTAATGTCATGGTTATATGTCCAAAAGGAAACATGTTTTTAGAAGCTGTTGATACTTCTCTTAAAGACAAAAGTTCGGCTTTTCTTGTAAAGGTATATGAACATGCTATATTGTGTGTGGTTGGTCTGAAGAATGTGACTGAGATAGTGACAGATAATGCCTCTAATTTTCGAAGTGCTAGAATTACAATTCAAAACAAGTATGAAGGCATTACTTGGGTTCCATGTGAAGCTCATACATTAAATTTATTATTGAAAGATATAGGTAGATTATCTTTCATTAAACAAAGCTTATTAGATGCAAATCATGTGGTCAAATTTATTAGAGAGCATCAATTTTCATATTTGCTCTTCTAATCAAAATCTCCCAATAAAGCACTTCAGATTTTTTGTGCCACACGATTTGCAACTGCTTATATTGTACTCAGTGGATTATTAGAAGTTAAGCCAGGTCTTGTAGAAATGATTACTGATCAAAGATGGGAGGCATGGCTAGAGAAGTATTCTTCTTATTGAGTTGCAACATCCAAATGTAGTTGTCTAATACAATCACAAAATTTTTGGCATAATCTTGAAAAAATTATTGGTATCACTAAACCTTTTGTGGAACTTTTACGAATGGTTGATACTGATTAATTTGTGATTGGAAAAGTTTATTGGATTATATCAGAAGCTATTGAAAAAGTAAAAGACTTTAATCAATTTTTGTTACAAGAGAAAACACAGATTGTATCATTTGCAAAGAAGAGATGGACGCAAATGCATACTCATTTGCATGGAACAACATTCGTTTTGGATCCAACATTTCAACTCAATGGTCAAGCGTCAAACAAAGAAGTCATGGCAAACTTCAAAACTACATGTCAATTATTACTTCCAAGTACAAATGGTCGAGATGCATTCCACCAAAGAGTAGCGTATATAAATCGAGAAGGATCTTTTGGAGATCTATGGCATATTGAAGCAATTCAAAAGCATCCACCTCCTATTTGGTGGGAAGAGTATGGACGTGAAGCAGTGGAGTTGCAACATATAGCTATGAGAGTGCTTTCAGTAGTAGCTTCAAGTGGTAGTTGTGAACGTAATTGGAGCACCTATGATTTTCTTCATTGAAAACGAAGAAATCGCTTAAGTGTATTACGTGCTAATGATTAGTATATGTTTTTTGTAATATGCATTTGTTACATGCTCCAACCAAGATAGCTTCTACAGTAGCACAACAAACTTTTGGACAATTTCAAACTCATGAAAGTTTAACAAATGATTCATGGAGTGATCATGATTTAGATGTAGATCATAATGATGGTTCAGACATGGAAGAAATAGATGGCATAGTACCTGTCATAGATGATGATATTCAAAATAAAGAAAATGATGTACTCTGAATACTATGATTATATTCAATTGCAAAATCGAATACAAGTCATGTCTTTGATTACAAAAAAAGCTTGCCTACTCAGTGTTTTCTTGATTCAATAACTCATCGGCAGTAAATCGATCAAAAGATGATGATGCCTCTAAGAGTCTTCCATATTTGCTCTCATAAGCATCCATAGAAATTTGTAAATTTGTCATTTGATTTTGTAGATCATCAATCCTCTTTTGTTGATCATCTATTGTTCTTCGTAATGCAGGAATTGTTAATCCTTCATTGTATAATTCTGCCTCGTGATGACAAATAATGTATAAGATTATGTTCTTGAGGTAGCAAAATGTAGGGCCGCTTTTGAGGAAGAGGACCTTCGTTTCCTTGATTACGAAGTTCAGCTCAATTTTGAGGATGACCCAAACCGATACGTGCATTCTTCGGATGATCATCCCAATCTACACGTCGATGAAGAATATCTTGTACAAAAACATTTTGAATGAAATATAATGCTATTTGATTATTCAGGCACCATCAAGTCCTCCTTTTGATCAACAACAAGCTCAAACCCAAGTGGGCCCCGCATGAGGGCGATGAGAGGGTGATTAACCTTCTCTGTAATGCAACCTAGGATTCAATCAAGCTTCCCCTGCTTTGTGGGATTTGGGGGGTCCCGTGGGCACTAGTCCCCTTCGCTTGTACCTTTGTTTCTTAATTTAATTCAAGTCCGGGAGAGTAGGCTATTGCCGAACTTCCTTTATATTAAAAAAAAAAAAATGATCTCTCAACTTGCACAAAGCGTTGAAGTAGCATTTCTGCTAATCCTTTATGTTGTAAGTCTGAAAGCTTTAAGGGTGCTGTTTCTTTTGCACTTCTTGTAACCCGAAAGAGAACATCACGAACAAAACAATTAGGACATAGCTTTTTTATTTCTTTCATTGATAATGCTTCTCCTTCTAATCCCTCTGGCTCTAAATCTTGATGGAATAAAAATGCTAATCCTGATTGTGCAAATTGAGAATTTCCCTCAAATAAAATCCTTTGAGATTCAGTATGATCAAGATCATCATTCACCTCTGGCGTTCTTGCCATGTTTTACTTCTGCAAAATAAAAACACAAATTTTATCTTAAGAGAATTCAAGTGAATCCACAATATTTAATCCACATATGTTAAATGAATCCACAACATTTAATCCACATAACTCCGATGATACGACAACATTTACTCCACTTAATACAAATGATTACACTTCATTTCATCCACTTAACTCAAATATAAACACTTCATTTATTCCACATAATTCAAATGAATCCGCAAGATTTAATTCACATATGTTAAATGAATCCACATAACTCAGATGATACAACAACATTTAATCCACATAACTCAGATGATACCACAACATTTAATCCACATAACTCAGATGATACCACAACATTTACTCCACTTAATACAAATGATTACACTTCATTTCACCCCACTTAACTCAAATGTAAACACTTCATTTATTCCACATAATTCAAATGAAGCCACAAGATTTAATTCACATATGTTAAATGAATCCACAACATTTAATCCACATCCCTCAAATGATAGCACTTCATTTACTCCACTTAACTCAAATGGTACCACAACATTTTCTCCACTTAATACAAATGATTACACTTCATTTCATCCACTTAACTCAAATGTAAACACTTTGTTTATTCCACATAATTCAAATGAATCCACAAGATTTAATTCACATTTGTTAAATGAATCCACAACATTTAATCCACATAATTCAAATGATAGCACTTCATTTACTCCACATAATTCACTTAACTCAAATGTAAACACTTCATTTAATCCAGATAGTGCAAATGAATACATATAGTTTTCAATATGGTTGTAGAATACTCTAAGCAGTTCATGTGCGTCTACTCTTTTTGCTACATCTTTGTCAGAAACTAATTCTAAAACATACTTGAACTTGTAAATCCCATTCTTATCAATGGGATAACTATTGAAAGATATATATTTTAGGAGTTGTAACAGGAGTGTCGAAACCGTAAATATCTCTTGACTCTTATTAAACGATGGAGGACTAATGGATATGAATTCGGGTGTAATCCACCAGTACTTTTGAATCCACTCATTTCTAGTAGATATTTCTAGATTAGGTAGCTTTGGAAAACTTTTTATGGTTGGTAAATAGGTCGCTCTACCAAAATCACATAATGCGATGTAATTCAAAATGCAACAAGATGTTGCCTGGATGGAGATCATTATGGCATATATTACAAGTGTGTAAAAATGACATTGTTTGTAATAGGCCATTGATTAGCTTCCAAATATTTGGTTTTCACGATTGTTATATCTCCTTCTGTGTCCTTCACACCTCTGCTTCATGGTACGTTTAGGTTTTCTTTCTTCATTCTTTCTAGCCACATGTCCAATGTACCACCATTCCAAAATTTGAAAATGAGGCATGGACTTTTGCTATGGTGTCTAGCCAAACCAAGTGGACTAATAATTCCACTATGCGTAATAGATAACACTATGGCTTCATTGATGGCTTCATTTTCTCGTGTTTTTATGTCAACACCATGTAATTTGAATGGCTTGGCCACAAACACTTCATTGCTGAATCTCGGGTGGGATATCTTGACTTTATGAATCATGCCATATTGTCATTCCCCCACGAGAGCTGCATCTTCAAAAAGGATAGAGGAATATGGGAGAAAACAAAGATTGTTCGATGTTTGATCTCCCATATTCACACGTACATCTCTTGTATTTGGATCTACCTGTGCTCTCACAAGGTGTTCAGTCGTGTCCGGTTTTAATCGCTTTCCTCTCTTCATAGTATGATAATGTAAATCGATAAATTTAATTTTATCCATGAATCCATGCATACTGGTGATATCTACCGTCAATGACTCTGCTACTTTGATGATTTGTCCATTGATACGTGTAAGCTCTTTTGACATTTGCTCATCTAAGACCTGTGCTCCACTAGACACACTACCGAATTCGTTTTCAATATTAATAAATGCTATTCTGGATAACTGCGCAATGAAATCTTTGTAACTAAAAGTATCCATGGCTATAGTGATTTCATCTTCTCTCATTTGATACATGTATGAGCACACAAATTCTTCTAAAAATTTTCGCTCCTGCTTATTTATTTTACCTGCCATTTGTGCAAAAATAAAAAATAGATTATCAATAAGTGTATGGATAAATAAATCAATAGACATATGCATAGTTAAATAAGTAGATTTATAATTAAATAGAAAGTGTAATTATAATCTTGAAGTGAATCTATCTAGCTATTAAGAATGTAGTAGTCAAAGAATCAGACATTTATAATATTTCCTATACATTCACTATACTATGTATGAGTTTTGTCACATAACTGTATATAACTATTGTGATAGTAAGAGTCAAGGAATCAGACAATCTCAATAGTTTCTATACACCTTGTGACCTACACTAAGTATTCTCATCGGAATCTAAGTGACTATTGTGATAGTAAGAGTTAAAGAATCAAACAATCACAATAGTTTCTATACACTCCCTATACTATTGAGAGAGTAGGCATCAAGGTGGTGATTCAAACTAAGTATTCTCAGCGGAATCTAAGTGACTATTGTGATAGTAAGAGTCAAAGAATTAGACAATCACAATAGTCCCTACACACTCCCTATACTATTGAGAGAGTAGGAATCGAGGTGGCGATTCAAACAATCTCAATAGATCTATTACTATGTCCTATACTACTGTGAGAGTAAGAATCGATGTAGCGAGTCAGAGAATCACAGTAGTGGTTTATTTTTAAATGCTTCTCATCGATGTATACAAGTAAGAAACATGAGTCAAACATGTATACAATTGATGATTAAAAGACACAAAACAAATTATATAAATAAAAATCAAGCATATGTAAGAGATGCATATGCAAATCATACCATATGAATGATATAATTAACAAAACAATAAAATAAACAATAAATAAAAATTAAAACAATACCTCAATGATCGAAAAGAAAGCTCTGTGACAAAAATTGCAGGCTTGAAGCTCTGTAGTACATCAATGAAGCACGTGCAAAATAAGTTTTTCGATCGAATGTAAGAAAATATTTTTTTGCTGTAAAACGCTTTTCGATCGAAAGCACTTTCGATCGATAAATATTTTGATCGAAAGCGCTTTTGATCGAAAGAAATTTTGATCGAAAACATTTCAATCGAAAACGTACCAGTCCATTTTTTTCGATGTTGGTTCAAAAAATCACGAATAAAATGAATATATTTGGTATTTTTTTAATTATTCCATCGAATAAATGCAACCCAGCTAGAAACTGTTAGGATGGATTTGCACTTGATGAAGCTGAAGTGGTGCTGCAAAATCTTTGAACTACACTAGCCAAATGAAATCCAAAGATATGTAGTGGGCCCTTTTAGCTTGCCAAAGGATGTATTATACACCCTATGTACCTTGGAAGATCAATCTCAAAAGGATGAATCAAAATAGATATGTTGGAGTTGATCCAAGGACAAAAAACTTGCTATTTTTGTTCTTACACCTGTTCAGTGTTTCAAACAATTCTCTGAGCACAACAACAATTAGATTAATTCCTTTCGAGGAACTCTAATTAACTTATTAAGCTAATAATCATGAGTGATCTCATAAAAATGATCGATTACAAGCAGAGAAAGGTATTTAGTAAATCATATCTCCATCCCGTCATTCACGAGCTGCTATAGTCATCAGACCAGTGAGCAAAGATATGCTAGGATCTGATGATCTCGAGAAGCAATGATAAGAGAACTTTGTAGGATTATAATAGACAGTATGCTGATTCTAGCATGCTTTAAATCATGGCAAATGATCAACTACACACTGAGAACAAGCTATGAGAAGATCACTGTTCTGATGGAGTTATAACAGAGAAGTAAAATGACAATATAATGATCATATATGTATTAAACATGTACAAATACAATGTCATTGGCAATCAAGCATTGCTCAATGTGTGAGAGGTGAAAGATATATGAGGTGAGCTCTCACTTCACAATGGATTTACTACAGAATGATCTCTCTACCTCGAGATACACACGGGTCTTCTTGATCCTCTTCTTATAGTTGAACTTGGAGCCAAAGTTTGAATTCAAATTCAAACTTCTACCTAAAAGGTGAATGCTAACATATAGGATAGATTCTCATTGCTCAACAACCAAGTGATACGTGATTTAGAGATTCCTAACTCCTCGTGGGTGTAATCCATTCTTACAAGGGTAAATATGAAGTACTTTTACAAGAGGTTGATCATATGAGGCCTTTCATGGGTTATGCCAATAGGTTGAGCATAAGTGAATTGATCAAGCATGTGGGCTTGGGTATAATTGCACCAACAGCTCCCCCTCAAGCCTAACATGCTTGATCTTCATTTCTCCTTGATTTTCTGCAAAAATATCATCAATTTGAACCTATTCATCTTTGTTCCATCCAATGCCTTTGTGAGTATATGTGCACATTGTAAATGACTTGATACATAGGATAGTTGAATATCCATGCTAAGCAATTTCTCCCTGACATAATGATAGAGTACTTCAATATGTTTAGTCCTTGCATGGAAAATTGGATTGGCAGCCAAGTGAATGGAACTCATGTTGTCACCAAAAATATTTGGAGTCCCAATTTCCGAGCCAAGATCTGTAAATAGTGTCTTCATCCACATTGCTTCTTGAGTAGCTATAGTAAGACCTCTGTATTCAACTTTAATAGAAGAGAGAGCAACTGTGGGCTGCTTCTTAGATGACCATGAGACAAGTTTTGACCCTACAAATGTAAGGTATCCTGAGGTGCTTCTCCTGTGTTCCTTGGAGCCAACCCAATCTACATCAGAGAACAACTTTAGACTTAAATCACATACATAAGGGTAGCATAACCCTCATTCATGGTCCCCTTGAGATATCTGAGTACCCTCTTGGTAGCATCCATGTGAGGTTTCCTCGATGTGTGCATAAATTGACTTAGCACACTCACACTATAACATATATCTACTCTTGTCAATGTGGCATAGTTAAAACTACCCACAAGACTTTGATAACCTGTGATATCTTCTATGAGTTCACCTTCACGTGAGCTCAATTTATGATTAACCTCCATTGGAGTACCTACAATCCTGCAATCTTGCATCTTGAACTTTGTCAACAAGTCTTTAATGTATTTCCTTTGAGTAAGGAATAGATCATGATCTTTGTATACTACTTCCAATCCTAGGAAGTATGTAAGTGAACTCAAGTCACTTATCTTGAACTCTTCTTGCATCTGCTCCTTGATCTTCTTTATCCCATCTCCATTACTTCTTGTAAGTATAATATCATCCACATACACACACAAATAGATGACTTCAGAATTACTCTTTTTGATGAAGAGTGATGGATCTGTCTTGCTAGGTTGAAATCCTTTATCATGTAAGAATGAAACAAGCCTGTGATTCCAAGACCTTGGATCCTGTTTGTGTCCATATAGAGCTTTATTAAGTTTACACACATAATCAGTATGTATTTGATTCTCAAAACTATGTGGTTGTGCCATATACACCTCTTCTGTTATCCATCCATTAAGAAATGCATTTTTTACATCCAATTGAAGTTTCTTCCAATTCTTGGAAGAAGCAATACTAAGCAAGACTCTAATTCTAGGCATCTTTGCCACAAGAGAGAAGGTCTCCTCATAATCAATTCCCTGAGTTTGTGCAAAGCCTTTTGGCACAAGCCTTGCCTTATACCTGTTAATGAAGCCATTCTGAGTTCTTCTTCAATTTGTAGACCCATCTTGAGCCTATCACTTTCATTGATGAAGACTTGGGAACTAATTCCCAAGTGTTATTTTCCTTAAGAGCTTCAATTTCTTTTTCCATTGCATGCCTCCACTCTCATTTCTTCTTTGCTTCCTCAAATCTTGAGGGTTCCTCTTGATTTATGTCTTGTGCTAGATAGATTGAATGCTTAGTAACTAGAGAAGTATCAAACCCATACCTCTCTGGTTTTCTTTTCTCCCTCATGGACCTTCTTAGGCCATGATGTGATGATTCCGCCTCTTGTCCAAATTCCTCCATTTTAGCTTTTCCTTTAGACTTCCATATTTTGAGTTTTTCAATCTAAGTTGCTTCATCATCTTCTGAGGTATCCTATTCTTCAATTTTAGAAGGGTTATCCTTGACAAGCTTTGGAAAATCTTATTCAAGATCATAAGGTAATTTGATCTTACTGCATGAGTCTTCATACCAAGAACTTTTCTCATCAAATACTACATCTCTACTCACCAAGAATCCTTTCGTTGTTGGGTTGTATAGCATGTAGCCTTAATTGGTTGTTGTCATATCCAATGAACACACATCTTTCAGCTTTTGGATCCATCTTTCCTCCAACCTGTGAAGGAACATGAGCATAAGCAATACATCCAAAAATCTTACAATGATCCAAGCTTGGTCTTCTTCCATTCCAAGCCTCATATGGTGTCATGCAATCAAGTGATTTTGAAGGAAACCTATTAATAAAATAAGTGGTTGTGGATACAACCTAAGCCCATAAATAATTAGGCAAGTGTTTTTCATTTAGCATAGACCTTGTAGCTTCAACAATTGTCCTATTCCTTCTCTTTTCCACCCCATTTTGCTCAGGAGTTTACCTTGTAATAATCTCTCTTTTGATTCCCTGTTCTTGAAGAAAGGAGTCAAATTCATGGGAGAAGTACTCTCCCCCTCCATCTGATCTTAGCCTTTTTAGTCTTTTACCTTTTTGATTCTCCATAAGAGCTAAATATCTTTTGAAGCATGAAAAGACTTCACCCTTGTGTTTCATAAAGTATAGTATAGTCCATCTACTGCAATCATAATGAAGGAGACATAATACCTTGATCCAGATATTGAAGCATCCTTGGTAGGTCCCCATACATCTTTATGAACCAAATCCAAGAGGTCTCCATGCATATATCCCTTCTTCATGAATGGTAAACTGTGAGACTTTCCAAATTGACATGCACTACACTTATAAATCATGTGTTGCTTTGACAGATTAGGGAGTCCAAGTACACTTCGGCCCCTGCAAATTTTCTTTAATGATCTTTCACCAATATGTGCTAACCTTTTGTGCCATACTTCCAATTCTATGAGTGTCTGACTACCATATTTAAAGAGAGCAATGTTCCTAGTGTCTTGCAATTCAAATGTGAATAATCTACGTGTCTTTTCACCCTTTGCGATTCTCTTGAATCCTTGACTTGGATCTTCAACAAATGCTGCTCCTTTTATGAACCTTACTTGTAGGCCTTTCTCGACAATCTGTCCTACACCTATCAAGTTTTTTGTGATGGTAGGGACATAGAGTACCTTGCTAAGTAGGTTGATGTCTCCATCACGTGCTTTTACATTTCCTATCTTCTCCACCAGATGCCTTGTATTATCACCTATTTGCACTTCATGCTTGTTCCTTGGATCTTCTAAATCTAATAGGAGGGCCACATTTATTGCCACATGATTTGAGCAACCTGAATCTATGTAGAAAACATGCTCATCAAATTTAGCTTGTGACATTGTCATATTCATGAGAAGTAGAGAGTCTTCTTGATTTGAGCCTTCTATGTAATTATTGTAATCCCTTCTTCCTTTGTATCCTCCTTGGTAGGTTGAATTGTTGTAGTTGTTGTGGTTGCCATGGAAATTTTTGAACCTTCCTCTTGATAGCCATAACCTCCTCTATTGTAGCCTTTGCCTCTTTGATTCTTGGAATTCCTAAAGCAATTATTAGTTGTAGGATTGTTGGAGATAGACGTCTGCGGAAGCACGCGAACAGCACAAGGAAGAAGAAGAAGCTTGGAGCACAACACACAAGACTGAATGTAAGATAAGTAGCCCATTAGGGCAATAGGCGTATATACAAGCCGGGGGAAAAAAACCTCCTAAAGAGGGAAAAAAGTGCCCCGGCGGTCCTAGAGTGTTCACACACATCACTACCTAAATATATCAACAAATCCCCCCTGGGAGTGATGCGGTGAACAAGGAGCTGGCACTCATGTATAAGGAAGTGCCAAGCTATGTGGAAATCACTCCACAAAAGGAAGTAAGCCCAAAGCTTTGCGGAAAGCTTCAAACTTCTCCCTAGGTAGAGCCTTCGTGAAAAGGTCTGCAATGTTCTCCTACGTGGGCACATATGCCAAGCTGATCTCCCCAGCAGAGAACCTCTCCCTGACATAGTGATAATGCACCTCAATGTGCTTAGTGCGAGCATGGAACACAGGGTTCCTCGCAACTGCCAATGCGCTCTGACTGTCAGTGAAGATGGTGGTGGCAAAAGACTGGCCAACACCCAAATCAGCCATAAGGCGTCTGAGCCACACACACTCAACAGTCGCTATGAAAGCTGCCCTATACTCAGCCTCAGAACTGGAAGTGGCCACAGTAGGCTGCTTCTTGCTCAACCAAGATATACATGAGCTACCAAGCATGAAGCAAAAACCACTAGTGGACACACGAGTGTCATAGCAACCAGCCCAATCTGAGTCAGAAAAAGCATGCAAATCTGGCGGTAGTGATCCCCCCTTGGGATAAAACAACCCAAGTAGCCGAGTACCACTCAAGTAGCGAAAGATGCGCTTAACCGCTTTCCAATGCGTGACTCCTGGGCAATGCATAAACCTGCTCATCTGTGAGACAGCAAACTGAATATCTGGCCGAGTAATGCATAAGTAAATCAAGCATCCAACAGCCTGCTGATAGAGAACAACATCAAATGCATCTCCAGCATCATGAAGACTCAATCGTAAACTTGTCTCCATAGGAGTGGCAATAGGCTTACAGTCTTCAAGGCCAAAATGCTGCAATAATGTGTCAATATATTTCGTTTGACACAAAGCCATTCCACCATCAACGTGCATAAACTGAATGCCCAAATAGTGATGCAAATGCCCCAAATCAGACATCTCAAATGAGGCATGCAAATCAGCCTTAAAATCAGCAATATATGTCTCAATAGGACCAGTGAGCAGCATGTCATCAACATAGACAACAATGATCAGAAGCACATCGCACGCTTAACATATAAGGTGCTTTCAGTTGGACTATTCTCAAAACCATGTGCAATCAGATAGGCATGTATCTTCTCATACCAAGCACGTGGTGCTTGCTTTAAACCATATAATGCCTTCTTTAACCTGCAAATATGAGGTTTTCATGCCCTTTCTGCACAAAGCCACGGGGCTGAAAAACATACACTTCTTCATGCAAGTCACCATTCAGAAATGCTGTTTTAATGTCCAACTGATGTACATTCCAACCATGATGGGCTGCAAGTTCACAAATGCTGCGAACAGTAGTCATACGACATGTAGGTGCAAAGGTCTCATCAAAATCAATGCCTCTTTCCTGTGCATAACCCTTTGCAACAAGCCTAGCCTTATACCTGTCAACTGTACCATCAGGTTTACGCTTCAGCTTGTATACCCACTTAGTGCCAATGGCCTTCTTGCCAGGAGGCAAGTCACATAAAGACCATGTACCATTCTTCATTATAGCATCATATTCAGATTGCATAGCAGCCATCCAATTTTCTGAATTTTGTGCTTCATCAAAAGAAACAGGCTCATTCTCATCACAGAGACTAGATGCAGCCATAGCATAGCAATCTGATGTAAAGGAGGCACTATGAGAGCCTGAACGAGTACGATATGACAAAGGTGCATCTAATTTGCTGTCACACAAAGTCTGCACCAGCCATTTTGGCATAGTTTTTGCCTGCTCAATATCAGCTCTCTCATCAACAAGTGCATCATGTAAATCTGCATCAGAAATGGAATGATCTGCATCATCATATGAAACCTGCAAAGGCTGAGAAGTTGCCTCATTAGGACCAGCACTAGCGTGTCCACCTGTAAAAAGAGGCATCAAAGTATCATACATGTCTTTGGAGCTAACAGATGTCTCCTTAGTACATGAAAGCAATGGTTGAATAACATCTTCCACAAAGACAACATCACGGCTAACCAGAATGCGTTTAGTCTGTGGATGATACAGACGATAGCCTTTACTTTCAGAACTGTACCCAACAAAAATACATTTTACTGCCTTATCATCCAATTTTCTGCGATGTTGTTCAGGCACTAATGCATATGCCAAACAACCAAAAACACGCAGATGAGCAACGGATGGCTTGCGGTCATGCCAAGACTCATATGGAGTGATAGACTGCAACGCTTTAGTGGGACACCTGTTCAGTACATATGCTGCACACATGACAGCCTCAAACATGTGGTAAAGCCTGACTTTTGACCATGCACCTCGCCATCTCCATGAGTGACCTGTTCTTTCGTTCAGCAACTCCATTCTGTTGAGGTGTATACGGCACTGTACACTGGTGTTTTATCCCACGTTCAGCCAGAAATGCATTAAAATCTGAAGACATATATTCCCCCCCTCGATCAGAACGGAGGGTGCCCATTTTACATGCTGACAGATTTTCAGCCAAAACCAAAAACTGTTTGAAGCACATGAACACTTCGGACTTTGCTTTGAGTGGATATACCCATGCATGCCTGGAAAAATCATCAATGAAAGTCACGAAGTAAAGGTAATTTCCAAAAGAGGGTGTCTACATAGGACCACAGACATCACTATGTACAAGCTTCAATTTTTGCGTAGCCCGAACTGAACCATCTTTTGGAAAGGAAGAACGCTGCATTTTGCCCAAAATACAGCCTTCACAAACATGTTTTCCAGGTGCCTCAAGTTTGGGCAAAGAGGACACCATTTCAGATTTCTGTAGGCGTAACAAACTAGCAAAATTCAAATGACCAAAGCGTGCATGCCAAAGCTTTGCATCTGACATAGCCTGAGAATCATGAACTGCACATGCCGAATCATTCACAGATCTTTCATAGTCTATGAGCTTATACAGCCCACGACATAAAATGCCAGAAGCAATAATCACATCGCCATTTGAGAGATCATGAACTGTACACCTGTCATCAACAAATTTCACAACCAAGCCAATCTTGGCTAATGCAGAAACTGATAACAGGTTCTTTTTGATCCCTGGCACAAATAAAGCATCTGACAAAGTGAAAGAACTACCATCAGCAGTAGTCAGAATGATCTTACCAACTCCCATAACAGGATAAGAAGAGTTATTGGCGCATGTGACAGTATTCCCTGTAGGGGTAGGCTCGAGTGAAGAGAAGAAACTACGCTGCAAGGTAATATGTTTGGTCACCCCACTGTCAAAGTACCAAACATCTGAGTCTACTGCAGACATGCACTGATCATGTGAAGATGGGTCAAAACTGCAGACAGTAGTAAACGCCCATTCTTCTTCCTGCACAAGATTTGCAGACTCTGTTTTTGGTGTAGAGGCCTCTGCAACAACCATTCCAGCCTCTTTCTTCTTTGCCTCTTTAGCAGCTAGTTTTGGACAGTTCTTTATAATATGATCATTTCCTTTACAGTACTTGCAGAACAATTTCTGCTTTTCTGATTTCTTTTCATCTTTATCCTGGTTCTTTGATTGTGCAGCATTTGCAGATTTCTGCTTACTAGTAGAAGAGCTCCATTTTCCTTTGCCCTTCTGACTAGCCAGGAAAGCTTGATCTGCAACATGCATAATGGACCTGTTCTGCCTAGACTGATCTTCCTGCAACATAACAGAGACTAATTCCTCAAATGACAAGGCATTCGGATTGCCTTTCATCATCAACCGAAGAGTAGAGGCAAAACTCTGATATGAATCAGGAAGACCATTCAGAACGGTCTGCACAAGTGAGCTATCTGGTATAACCTCATCAGCAGAAATCAATTGTTCCTTCAGGTCTTTGATCTTTGTAAGAAAACTTTCCATAGAATCACCTTCATTCATGTGCTCACTCTCCAACTATTTTCGGAGGTAAGCAACACGAGCCTCATTCCTAGCCTGGTACAAAGTGGTAAGTGTATCCCAAGCATCCTTTGCTGTTCTGCAAGAGCGAATGTGAGGAATAATGGCACGTTTGACAGACAAGGCTATCAATGCATGTGCCTGGGCATCTCTGCCATCCCAACGAATCTGCTCTGCAGTAGGTGCAACAGAAACAGCAGCACGAACAGGAATCTGCGGAATATCATCTTCGACACCATCTTCATCAGCTCCAACACCTGTATTTGCAGTACCTGTCGTTACAGGTGTAACAGGACGTCTTTCAACACCCTGCACAATGTTCCACAATCCTTTTGCAACCAGTACATGTCGCATCATATAAGCCCATAATGGGTAGTTGGTACCATCCAACTTATCCTCAACAGCCAACATACAAAATACATCACTGCTTTCAGCCATGGCCAGTGACTAAAATACCTTGATGCAGAAAATTGACTGTATCTCAAAAAGTTGAACAAAACTGCCCAGACGAGTTCTGCTAGACCTGTAGCAGACTTCGAGACGCTTAAACTGGCGAACAGAAACTGGTATATACCTTTGGCACAAAAGGACGAAATAGCCTGCACAAGCGCTGCAATAGTGCGTTCGGAGGCCGAAACGAGCTCAGATCGCGATTTCGGCACGACACAGCAAAGCTGTTTTGATCTCGAAAACACCCTGAGTATGCTCACCAAATTTCGTGCGAATCTGAGACTGCAAACGGAGGAGTGTCAGCGGCGCCCTAGAAGAAGGGACGACCTGCTCTGATACCAATTGTTGGAGATAGACGTCTGCGGAAGCACGCGAGCAGCACAAGGAAGAAGAAGAAGCTTGGAGCACAACACACAAGATTGAATGTATTACTAGAGAATGTACAAAGATAAGTAGCCCATTATGGCAATAGGCGTATATACAAGCCGGGGGAAAAAAACCTCCTAAAGAGGGAAAAAAGTGCCCCGACGGTCCTAGAGTGTTCACACACATCACTACCTAAATATATCAACAAGGATTAGTTAATCCACAAATAGAACAAGGATTAGAAACTTGGGGTCTCTCCTTGCCTTGTCTTCCTCCTCTACCTCTACCTCTACCTCTACCATGTCTTCCTCTACCTGCATAGTTAGCTTGGTGTATACCTGCTTCATCATCCACTTTCTTTCCTCTTCCTTTGTTATCTTTGGCTTTACTTTCATCATTATACAAAGCAAATCATTGATTACCTTTGGAACCTTCTCCATTCTTCATGAGCTTGGCCTCTTGAGTAAGTAGTTGTCCCATAAGTGTATTGAAATCTGGTACATGCATATCCATGTATAGGTCCATTGCTGTGGTGAATGCTTCCCACTTGTCATCTGCTTTTAGGCCATTGATTACTTGCCTTACAATTTGTTCTTCATCTATCACTTCTCCAATGCTTCCTAGTTGATCAGCAATATCTTTGATCTTTGTGACAAAATCAGTCACATTTTGCTTGGAAGATTTCTTGAGTGTTGTGAAGTCCAACCATAGTTGGTTCTTTCTAGCCTTTTTGCTTGAAGAGAAGAAGGCCTCAAGTGCATTCCACACTTCCTGTGATGTTTTGCAACGTCTAGTGTGAGGCAAGAAGAAAATGTGAGATAGAGTTGAGGAGATAAGACCTTGCAAGTGCATCCTTGGAGCACCATGTGCTCAATCTTTCTTGCTCTTCTTGTGTAGGTTGACCTTTATTCCTAAAACTTGGCATAACTTCATCTCTAGCTATATACCCATATAGATTCCTACCTTGAAGATAAGCTTCCATTCTTAAAGACTATGCTGACTAGTTAGCTCTATCCAATTTGTCAATTGATGAAGGAAATCCATCTCCCATGTTGCCCAACCTTGCTCTAATACCACTATTAGGATGGATTTGCACTTGATGAAGATGAAGTGGTGCTATAAAATCTTTGAACTACACCAGCCAAATGAACTCTAGAGATATGTAGTGGGCCCTTTTATCTTACCAAAGAATGTATTAGACACCCTATGTACCTTGGAATATCAATCTCAAAAGGATGAATCAAAACAGATATGTTGGAGTTGATCCAAGAACAAAAAACTTGCTTTAAATTATGGCAAATGATCAACTACACACTGAGAAGAAGCTTTGAGAATATCATTGTTCTGATGGAGTTATAATAGAGAAGTAAATGATGGAGTTATAATATCATTGTTCTGATGGAGTTATAAATGACAATATAATGACCATATATATATTAAACATGTACAAATACAATGACCATATATTTATTAAACATGTACAAATACAATGTCATTGGCAATCAAGCATTGCTCAATGTGTGGTTAAAGAGATATGAGGTGAGCTCTCACTTCAAAATGGATGTACTAGAATGATCTCTCTACCTCGAGATACACGTGGGTCTTCTTGATCCTCTTCTTATAGTTGAACTTGGAGCCAAAGTTTGAATTCAAATCCAAACTTCTACTTAAAAGGTGAATGCGAACATATAGGATAGATTCTCATCGCTCAACAACCAAGTGATACATGATTTAGAGCTTCCTAACTCCTCATGGGTGTAATCCATTTTTACAAGGGTAAATGTGAAGTACTTTTACGAGAGGTTGATCATCTGAAGCCTTTCATGGGTTATGCCAATAAGTTGAGCATAAGTGAATTGATCAAGCATGTGGGCTTGGGTATAATTGCACCAACACAAACAAACATTTTCTGTAACTTGGAGAAGGAGATCAATGAATTGGATTACCCAAAGGGAATGAATCTCTATGAATCTAGCAATGATGGGAAAAATATGGAGGATCGCAGTTGCAAGGAAGAAAACCAAGAAGGATACACCACTAGCAAAGAGGATGGATTCACCACCAACAATGATGATAACCTGGGTAGGTAAAGCTTGATAATTGGATCCACAATCCTTAATATGATACCTGCATTGATATATTTAGGTAGTGATGTGTGTGAACACACTAGGACTCCTGGGGCACTTTTTTCCCTCTTTAGGAGGTTTTTTCCCTCGGCTTGTATATACACCTATTGCCCTAAGGGGTTACTTATCTTTTTACATTATAGTGCTAATACATTTTTATTAGGTGTTTTGCTCCAAGCTTCTTCTTCTTCCTTGTGCTCTTTGTGTGCTTTTGCAGACATCTAACTCCAGCAATTGGTATCAGAGTAAGTCACTGCTTCATCTAGGGTGTCATTGATACCCCTCTGGTCATAGTCTCAGAATCACACGAAATTTGGTGAGCATACTCATGTGAATAAGAGATCAAAATTCCTTTGCTTTATAGTGCCAAAATCACGATCGGAGCTCATTTTGACCTCCAAACGCATGATTGTAGTGCTTATGTAGGCTATTTTGTCTTTTTGTGCCAAAGATATATATAAGTTCTGGTTCACTAGTATAAGCATCTCAAAGTTTGCTATAGGTTTAGCAGAACTCAACATGGTAGTTCTGTTCAACTTTTTCAGATACAATCAATTTTTTGCATCAGGGTGAAAGCAATGATGTATTCCATATGTTGGCTATTGAGGATAAGTTGGATGGTACGGATTACCCATTATGGGCTTATATGATGCATCACGTATTGTTGGTGCAGTACAATCACCAATTGATGTTTTGACATGGAAATGAAGTCAAGATTTGAAGGAAAAGATTCAAGTTGTGAAGCAAGGAAGAAATATACATTCAGAAGAGGAAGACATGTACACATATGTACAGATAGTTCATTTATATCTTAGAGAAGTCATAAGGTTGTAAATTTTTGTATATATATACTATGAAAATGTCGGGGCAAGTATGAGAGAGCATGAGAATAGAGAAATGAAGAGTTGTAAGAGTCATTAGACACATTAGAAGTTAATTGAACTCTCTTTCATCATTCAATTGTAACCTCCTTCAGAAATGGAAGAAAATTGCGCCCAAAGTTTCTATGTATTCTCCTTCTGTGCTTGATCATTTTAAGAATCCTTTTGTAGATGTATAAGTTCATAGTTAATGAGTCTATGACTAAAGTTTGAGAGCCTAATTGTAAACAGGCTGTGAGAATTTTGAGTAGGAACATTCATATGTAAAAGAGTGTGCATAGTTTTCTGAAACAGGCGCATTCTCGATGGTCAAGGATTTGATCATTTCTCACTGCACAGATTAAAGTTTTGCATGACTGAGGACTTAATCTTTAAGTTGGAAGGTAAGCTACTTGTAGCTAAAAGCATTTGCTTAAACGGGTTCTATTCTTGGAGAACCGTGTCTTAGAAGTTATAGGTGTCTAAATCGACTTCTCAGAAGTACAGTTTTACACATAGTTGACTTCTCAAGTTGATTTCTCAAGTTCTACTGAATCTTTTGGAGTGATTCAACTTGGAGGAGGTGCACAATCTTTAGGCGACACCTTGTACAAAGTTTCATCAAAAAATTTACACATTTGATAAGTCAATGTGAGAGATATGTGCATCAGACTTTCTGTGTAGTCATCTTCTTCACAGAATTTTTTAAACTTTTGATAATTGGTCATTGATCCTCAAAATTGGTGAAGATTTTGACTTAATCTTGATATAGAGGTGCTCTAATTTCAAGAGTAGGTTATTCTTTTGGAGATTAACACTCTCCATCAGTGGTATCAGAGCAAGAAGCATCAAAATTGAAGGAAGGAGGATCCCGACTGCTGCAGTTGCAAAGAATTCAACATCTGGAGGATTAAAAGGTGAAAGCTTGAAGGCAAAGCTTGAGGAGGAGATCATATGACATCAAGAAAGACAGAAGGAGTATTATTCGAAGTAAAGGTACACCTATTACTCATAAAGTTTGAAGAATTCAATACATAGGTGAAGAAAAGATGGGAGATTCTCTTCAGATAGAGAAATTGGATAGAGAAAACTATCCTGCATGGTCAATGAGGATGGAAGCTCATCTAATGAGCAAAGATTTGATAGGTTACATTACAAGTGAAGAAGAAAAGCCTCAATTCAGAGATCCTAGTGTTCCAACTAGGGAGGAATTGTCAGATTTGAAGAATTGGATGAAGAGAGATGCTCAAGCTAGGAGCATTATCTATATGGCAGTCAATGACTATTTGCTACCTCACATTAGAGGTCTTGAAAGTGCAAGTGATTTATGGAATGCTTTGGAGGAGCATTTCCAAAATACCACAAAGTCTAGAAAGGCATCCTTGTGGGAAGAATTTACTACATTCAAGAAGAAGGCCTCTCAATCCATCTCAGATTATGTAACCAGAATGAAGGACATTGCAGATGCATTAGGAGCTGTTGATGAAGACATAGAGGAGGATAAATTGGTAAGACAGATTCTCACAGGTTTAAGAGGTGATGACAAATGGAAGCCATTCATTTTGTCTACTGAATTATCACTTGATCATTTTACTCCTGACTTAAATCAGTTGCTAGGTCATATGCTAACCTTTGAGTAGGATGTCAAAGGTGAAAGTGACAAGAGTACAGGTCATGCAATGTACTCAAAGGATAAGAAGAAGAATAGCAAAGGAAAGCAACAAGCAAATGAAGATGAAGGCACAACTAGTCAAGCTAACTTCCTAAGAGGAAGAGGAGGTGGCAAAGGTAGAGGAAGAGGCAGGAGTAATAAAGATGGAATCAAAGCTTGCTGGATTTGTGGTAAGACAAATCACTTAGCTAATGATTGTTGGCATAATACTCAGAGTAATGGTGGATATAGTCAGAACTTTAATTCAAGAGGAAGAGGTGGCAGAAACCAAAGAGGTAATTTCAGAGGTAGAGGTAGTAGGGGTTACTTTGGAACAAATGCAGGTAGAGGATTCCAAAGTCAACATTACAACAATACCTACTACAATTATGCTTCAGATCAGAAGGAGGATTCAACATTGATAATGAATGCAACTTGTGAAAGGCAAAGTGAAGACCAAAGAGTCTTCTACATTGACTCAGGGCGTAGCAATCACCTGAGTGGTAACATAGCATGGATGACTGATTTGGAAAATAAGGTATCTAATCATGTTGTTCAAACAGGTGACAATACAAAACACAATGTGAAGTCAATTGGATCAGTGAAGGCCAAGGATGGTAACACCTTATTGAGTAAGGTCTTGTATGTTCCTACAATTCCTAAGAATCTGATAAGTGTAGGACAAATTGTTGAAAAAGGTTATGAAGTAAGGTTCACTAATGAACGAGTGTTTGTGGAAGATCCTAGCAATGGGTATAAACAGATTGTTTTAGGGAAGAAAGAAGGAAGATTGTTCACACTGAAGATTCAAGGCAATGTTGGTCATGCCTTGTTCACATATGGAGGACATAAGATCTCTGAGTTAGATCTTTGGCACAAGAGGCTTGGACATTTCAATGAAAGAGGTATCAAAGACATGATTAACAATGGTTCAGTGCTTGGATTGCCTAATGTTGCAGGTCAACATATGACATACAGATGTGAGGCATGTCAATTAGGTAAGGCTCATAAGCAATCCTATTCCAAGCATGGTTTTATGTATTCAGAGAAGCTAGAGTTGGTACACACAGATGTGTGGGGACCATCAAAGGATTTCAGTATCAATGGTTCAAGATACTAGATGGATCACTATCTATGTGATCAAAGATAAGTCAGAGGTATTCAATACATTCAAACATTATCATGTGTATGCAGAAAGAATTACAGGTCATAAATTGAAGAGACTAAGGTCAGATGGAGGGGGAGATTATTTCTCTAATGAGTTTAGTGATTATTTGTGGAATGCAGGTATAAAAAGGGAAATCACTTGCAGGTACTCTCCTCAACAAAATGGTGTAGCAGAAAGGAGGAATAGAACTCTTGTTGAGTTTGCAAGATCCATGATGAAGGAGAAAAATTGCCCAAATTATTTGTGGGCTGAGGCTGTAAATACAGCTACTTATTTGGTCAATAGGTTACCATGTAAAGCCTTGCAGGTTATGACACCTTATGAAGCTTGGTGGGGTAAGAGACCTGCCTTGGATCATTGCAAAGTATTTGGATGTTTGGCATATGCATATGTGCCATCACAATTAAGGCACAAATTGGAACCTAAAGCTGAAAAGTATGTGCTCATTGGTTATGATGACAAGCAAATGGGTTATAGATTGTGGAGTCCATCTACTAAGCAATTCATTGTGTCTAAGGATGTTACATTTGATGAGCATGGTACTTGGTATGCAGGTACAATCAATATTAATACAGGTGATGAAGAAGTTGTGAGTCAAAAGAAAGGTAAATCAAAGATTCAAATACTTGATGAAGAAGAGAATAATGAAGTGCATATTGAAGTTGAAGAAATGCCAAGATTTGATCCTGAGTGTGAAGAACCAGAAACCTCAAGGAGTGGAGAACTCAGAACGTCATCAAGACACAAGTGGCAACCTACAAGGTATAGCTATGATACTTCTTTTTTGGCTACCAAAGATTATGCTTACATGATAAAAGCAGATGAAGACCCTTCTACATATGAAGAGGCAAAAGGTAAGGAAAATTGGCAGAAAGCTATGCAGGAAGAATATGATGCATTGATGGAGAATCAAACATGGGATTTGGTTCCTAAACCAAATAGTCAGAAGATCATTGGATGCAAATGGGTCTACAAGACAAAGAGATTTGCAGATGGAAGTGTGTCTAGGTACAAAGCTAGACTTGTTGTGAAAGGGTTTGCTCAAACTTATGGTGTTGATTATGATGAGATTTATAGTCCTGTGGCAAAGATGACAACTATCAGGACACTCATAGCTATTGCTGCATGCAAAGGTTGGAAATTATGTCAATTAGATGTGAAGAATGCCTTCTTGAATGGTTATATTTCAGATGATGTTTTCATGGAGCAACCTCAAGGATTCAGAGATGGAAGGTATCCAGATCATGTGTGTAAGCTCAAGAGAGCTTTGTATGGTTTGAAGCAGGCCCCAAGGGCATGGAACTATAGACTTGTAAAGTTCTTGAAAGAACTTGGATTTCGAGTATCTAAGGCAGATAGTAGCTTGCTTGTGAAAGCAAGTGATGAGGGGTTCATTTACATGTGCATATATGTTGATGATATAATTCTTACAGGTACAGATGAGAAAGGCATTCAAAGCCTAAAGAAGCAAATGGAGAAAGAGTTCAAAATCAGTGATTTGGGAGATTTATCATATTTCTTGGGAATGGAGATTTCATAAACTCAACATGGAGTGTATGTGACTCAAGAAAGGTATTTGAAGAACTTGTTAATCAAGTTTAAAATGAATGATTGCAGGGTGGCACCTACTCCAATGGAGGTGAATCACAAATTGAGCAGATATGGTGGAGAAGAATTCAAGGATATGAAACAATATCAGAGTTTGGTTGGTAGTCTTATTTATGCTACATTAACTAGACCTGACTTGTCATATGCAGTTGGGGTTTTGTCTCAATTCATGCATTGTCCTAGGAAAGAACATTGGATTGCAGGTCAAAGAGTGCTGAGGTACATTAAGGGTACACTCAAAGAAGGTTTGTATTATGGTTTTACATCAGATACAAATATCAAGATTTATAGTGATGCAGATTGGGTAGGTAATCCAGATGATAGAAGGTCAACCTATGGATACATGTGTTATGTGGGAGATAAGTTAATCTCTTGGTGTTCAAAGAAGCAACATACAGTTGCTTTGTCATCTACAGAAGCAGAGTACAAAGGCATGGTTGAAGCTGCAAAGGAAGTGATATGGCTTAAGACTCTGATGAAGAGTTTTGACACTATACAGTGTACACCTATCATATATGGAGATAACATGAGTTCATTGTATTTAGCTGCTAACCCTGTTTTTCATGCCAGGACCAAACATATTGAGATTCAGTATCACTTTCTAAGAGAGAAAGTAATGGATAAAGAGATTGAAGTCATACATACTTCAACAAAAGATTAGATAGCTGATATGCTTACCAAAAGCTTGGATGGACCAAAGCTACAGAAGTTCAAAGACATGGCAGGTATAAAGAAGATAGAGAAAACCTCAATTGATGATTGAGGGGGAGCTGTTGGTGCAGTACAATCACCAATTGATGTTTTGACATGGAAATGAAGTCAAGATTTGAAGGAAAAGATTCAAGTTGTGAAGCAAGGAAGAAGTATACATTCAGAAGAGGAAGACATGTACACATATGTACTGATAGTTCATTTATATCTTAGAGAAGTCATAAGGTTGTAAATTTTTGTATATATATACTATGAAAATATCAAGGCAAGTATGAGAGAGCATGAGAATAGAGAAATGAAGAGTTGTAAGAGTCATTAGACACATTAGAAGTTAGTTGAACTCTCTTTCATCATTCAGTTGTAACCTCCTTCAGAAATGGAAGAAAATTGCGCCCAAAGTTTCTGTGTATTCTCCTTCTGTGCTTGATCATTTTAAGAATCCTTTTGTAGATGTCTAAGTTCATAGTTAAAGAGTCTATGACTAAAGTTTGAGAGCCTAATTGTAAACAGGCTGTGAGAATTCTGAGTAGGAACATTCATATGTAAAAGAGTGTTCATAGTTTTCTGAAACAGGCGCATTCTCGATGGTCAATGATTCGATCATTTCTCACTGCACAGATTAAAGTTTTGCATGAGTCAGGACTTAATCTTTAAGTTGGAAGGTAAGCTACTTGTAGCTAAAAGCATTTGCTTAAACGGGTTTTATTCTTGGAGAACCATGTCTTAGAAGTTATAGGTGTCTAAATCGACTTCTTAGAAGTACAGTTGTAGACATAGTTGACTTCTCAAGTTGATTTCTTAAGTTCTACTGAATCTTTTGGAGTGATTCAACTTGGAGGAGGTGCGCAATTATTAGGCGACACCTTGTACAAAGTTTCATAAAAAACTTTACACATTTGATAAGTCAATGTGAGAGATATGTGCAGCAGACTTTCTGTGTAGTCATCTTCTTCACATAATTTTTTAAACTTTTGATAATTGGTCATTGATCCTCAAAATTGGTGAGGATTTTGACTTGCTCTTGATATAGAGGTGCTCTAATTTCAAGAGTAGGTTATTCTTTTGGAGATTAACACTCTCCATCACGTATTAGTCGCAAAAGGATTGTGCAACATTGTGTAGGGTGTTGAAAAACATCCTATTACACTTGCAAATATAGGTACTGAAGCTGATGCAGATGGTGTCGAATGATAGGGATATTTTGCAGATTCCTATTCGTGCTGCAATTTCTCCTCCATCTACTGCAAAGAAAATCTGTTGGGATGGCAGAGATGCTCAGGCACATGCATTGATAGCGTTGTATGTCAAACATGCCATTATTCCTCACATTCACTCTTGCAGAATAGTTAAGGATGCTTGGGATACACTTACCACTTTGTACCAGGCAAGGAATGAGGCCCATATTGCTTACCTCCTAAAATAGTTGGAGCATGAGCACATGAATGAAGGTGATTCTATGGACAATTTTCTGACAAAGATCAAAGATTTGAAAGAACAATTGATTTTTATTGATGAAGTCTTACCTGACAATTCACTTGTGCAGGCTATTTTGAATGGTCTTCCCAATCCATATCAGAGTTTTGCTTCTACTCTTTGTTTGATGATGAAAGGAAATCCAAAACGCCTTGACATTTGAGGAGTTAGTCTCAAATCTGTTGCAAGAAAATTAGTCTAGGTAGAGTAGGTCCATTATGCATGTTGCAGATCAAGCTTTCTTGGCTAGTCAAAAGGGCAAAGGTAAATGGAGCTCTTCCACTAGTAAGCAAAAATATTCTAATTCCGCACAATCGATGAAGGATGACAGAGAAAAGCTGAAATTGTTTTGCAAGTATTGTAAAGAAAATGATCATGTCATTAAGAGCTATCCAAAACTAGCTATTAAAGGGGCAAAGAAGAAAGAGGCTGGAATGGTGTTGTACTCTACACCAAAAACAAAGTCAAATAATCTTGTGCAGAATGAAGAATGGGCATTTACTACTGTTTGCAGTTTTGACCCATCTTCTTATGAGCAATGTATGTCTGCTGTAGACTCAAATGTTTGGCACTTTGAGAGTGGGGCAACCAAACATATTACCTTGCAACGTAGTTTCTTCACTTCACTTGAGCCTGCCCCTATAGGGAATATTGTCACATGCACCAAAAACTCCTCTTATCCTGTCATGGGAGTTGGTACGATCATTCTAATTACTGCCGATGGTAGTTCTTTTACATTGTCAGATGCTTTATTTGTGCTAGAGATCAAGAAGAATTTGTTATCAGTTTCAGCTTTAGCCAAAATTGGCTTGGTTGTGAAATTTGTTGATGATAGATGTACAATTCATGATCTGTCAGATGAGGATTTCATTATTGCTTCTTGCATTTTATGTCATGGGCTATATAAGCTCATAGACTATGAAGGATTTGTGAATGATTCAGCATGTGCAGTACATGATTCTCAGGCTATGTCAAATGCACAGCTTTGGCATGCACACTTTGGTCATTTGATTTTTGCTAGTTTGCTATGTCTATAGAAATTTGAAATGGTGTCCTCTTTGCCCAAACTTGAGGGATCCGACAAACATGCCTGTGAAGGATACATTTTGGGCAAAATGCAGTGTTCCTCCTTTCCAAAAGATGGTGCAGATCGAGCTACTCACAAATTGTGGCTTGTTCGTAGTGATATCTGCGGTCCTATGCAGCCATCCTCTTTTGGAAACTATCTTTACTTCGTGACTTTCGTTGATGATTTTTCCAAGCATGCATGGGTATATCCATTGAAAGCAAAGTTTGAAGTGTTTATGTGCTTCAAATAATTTTTGGTTTTGGTTGAAAATCTGTCAGCATGTTAAATGGGCACCCTCCATTCTAATCAAGGGGGGATATATGTCTTGTGACTTTAATGCATTTTTGGCTGAATATGGGATAAAATGTCAGTGTATAGTGCCATATACACCTCAACAGAATGGAGTTGTTGAACATAAGAATAGGTCACTCATGGAGATGGCGAGGTGTATGGTCAAAAGTCAGGCTTTATCACATAGTCTTTGGCTTGAGGTTGTCATGTGTGCAACATATGTACTTAATACGTGTCCCACTAAAGCACTATAGTCTGTCACTCCATATGAGGCTTGGCATGTCGCAAGCCATCTGTTGCTCATCTGCGTGTTTTTGGTTGTTTGGCATATGCATTAGTGCTTGAACAACAATGTAGAAAATTGGATGATAAAGCAGTGAAATGTATTTTTGTTGGGTATAGTTCTGAAAGCAAAGGCTATCATGTGTATCATCCACAAACTAAACACATTCTGGTTAGCTGTGATGTTCTTTTTGTGGAAGATACTATTCAACCATTACTTTCATGTATGAAGGAGACATCAGTTAGCTCCAAAGACATGTATGATACTTTACTGACAGTCTAGTGCTATCTTAACAAGGAAACTTCTCAGATATGTATGATACTTTGCTACCTCTTTACAGGTTTCATGTGATGATGCAGATCATTCCATTTTTGATGAGAGAGATGATATCGAGGAGGAAAAAACTATGCCAAAAGAGAGATGATATCGAGGAGGAAAAAACTATGCCAAATTGGCTAGTGCAGACTTTGCATGATAGCAAATTAGATACACCTCTGTCATATCATACTTGATCAGGCTCTCATAGTGCCTCTTTGATTGAGACCTCTAAATATCCAAAGGTTTGATCTATACTGATTTAAGAGCACCTCTATATGAGTTATGGACCAAACTTTACACACCAAATCTTCAATTATCACTTCTCTGAGTGAGAATCTTTCTTCTTCAATAAGTCTGCTTCAAAGATTGACTTCATTACCTGGACATATCTTCAGATTTATTCAAAGTAATGATGCACATATATCCATGCTACCTTTGTGCAATCATGTCAACCATTAGTCCTTCAAAAGAATCATTAAAACTTTAATTTGATCCTTAAGATCAAAAGTATGTCAAAACTATCTTCCTGAACAAGCGACTTTGACATAGCTAACTTCTAAGGTTGATTTTTCACAGCACAGATCCCGTTTCGCTAAATGCTTTTAGCCATAGCTTCCTTACCTTCTAACTTAGATTTTGAATGTTGATTCATCAAAAAGTTTACACTGTGCACTGAGATCTAAGCAAAACATTTACACAAAAAAGTGTGCGAGTCTGAGAGGTCTACCTGCAGACTTTACATACACATGTTCCTATTGATCATACTCATAACATGAAAGGAATTAGACCATAAAACTTTGAACATAGCTTCATTAGCTTCTAGATTACATGTGTACAAAAGATTTCCTGATCCACATGATGAATCTGAGAGAAATCAGAGAAAGACTCGATGCTAACTCGTGAAGATGACTCTCTACACATCTATCTCACTTCCAATGACTCTCACATGTATTTCTTTACATCATTGACTTGTATACATATAATTCTAGACTTAACCCACATCTATTGCATTACTCCTTACCATCCTAAGGATCATCTACACTCATACTACAAGAATTCCCATCTGTAATGTACATATGTATACAAGCTTCACTTCTGAGATCTCTTCACTTTCTCAAATGACTTCTTTCACTTCAATCTGATCATTGACATGCTTCAAGATCTTTGTAATCATCAATTTGTGATTGTTGTGTTCCAACAGCTCCCCCTCAATCATTAATTGTGATTATTCCATTCTGCTTTACTCCTGCCATCTCTTTGAACCTGTGTAGCTTAGGTCCATCCAAGCTTTTTGTTAACATATCTGCAACTTGCTCTTTTGTTGGAGTATACAATACTTCAATCTCTTTATCAAGTACCTTTTCCCTCAAGAAATGATACTGAATCTCTATGTGCTTAGTCTTGGCATGAAAAACAGGGTTAGCTGCCAAATATAATGAACTCATATTGTCTCCAAAAATAATTGGAGTACTCTGATCAGTTCCAAAACTCTTCAACAAGGTCTTTAACCATATCACTTCTTTTGCAGCCTCTACCATTTATTTATACTCAGCTTCTGTGGATGACAAAGCAACTGTATGTTGCTTCTTTGAGCACCAAGAAACTAATTTATCTCCAATATAACAGAGATAACCATGAGTAGATCTTCTAGTATCATCTGAATCACCTGGCCAATCTACATCACTAAACACTTTGATTCTTGTATCAGAAGTAAATCCATAATAAAAACCTTCATTTAGAGTTCCCTTGATATATCTAAGTACCCTTTGAGCTGCAATCCAATGAGTCTTCTTTGGACAATGCATAAATTGTGATAACACACCTATTGCATATGATAGGTTTGGCCTTGTCAAAGTAGCATATATTAAACTACCTACCAAACTCTGATATTTCTTCATATCATTGAATTCTTCACCCCATATCTGCTCAACTTATGATTTACCTCCAATGGTGTGGTTGAAGGCTTGCAATCCTCCATGTTGAACTTGACCAGAAGATTCTTCAAGTATCTCTCTTGTGTAACATATACTCCATGTTGAGTATACATAATCTACATTCCTAAGAAATAAGATAAGTTTCCCAAATCACTTATCTTAAACTCCTTCTCTATTTGTTTCTTAAGCTCCTTGATTCCTTGAGCATCTGTACCTGTGACAATAATATCATCAACATAAATACACATGTATATATATCCATTTTCACTTGCCTTCACTAGCAAGCTACTATTTGCCTTTGATGCTTGATATCCACATTCATTCAAGAACTTAACAAGCCTGTAATTCCATGCTCTTGGAGCCTGCTTCAAACCATACAAAGCTCTCTTGAGCTTACACACATAATCTGTTCCAATTGAATCCATGAAACCTTCTGGTTGTTCCATGTAATCTTCATCTACAATGTATCCATTCACAAATGCATTCTTCACATCTAATTGTGATAACTTCCATCCTTTACAAGCAGCAATAGCAATCAATGATCTAATTGTAGACATCTTAGCAATAGGACTAAAGGTTTCATCATAATCTACCCCATAAGTTTGGGTGTAACCTTTGACCACAAGTCTAGCTTTGTATCTAGACACGTTTCCATCTGCAAACCTTTTTGTTTTATACACCCACTTACATCCAATAACCACCTGATTCTTTGGTCTTGGCACCAATTCCCATGTTTCATTTTCAAGTAGAGCATCATACTCTTCTTGCATTGCCTTCTCCCAATTCTGTTTACCTTTAGCTTCTTCATATGTGATTGGATCCTCTTCTGTCTTCACAATGTAAGCATAATCTTTTGTTGTTAGGAAAGATGTATCATAGCTATATGTGATAGGTTCTTTTCTTTCTCTCAAGGATCTTCTGACCTTTGCACTTCTTGAAGTCTCAGCCACATGTGATTCTAGATCAAATCTTGGCCCATCTTCAACATTGTCCTGCAATTTACTTTTATAATCAACATCATCAATATCTTCTTCATACACACTTACTTTTGTCTTCCCTTTCCTTTTTATTTCTTCAACATCTGCATATTCATTTGTTGTCCCTGTATACCATGTACTTTGCTCATCAAATGTAACATCTTTTGTAACAAGAAATTGCTTTGTGGATGGACTCCACAATCTGTAACCCATCTGTCTATCATCATACCCAATAAACACATACTTCTCTGCTTTGGGTTCTAGCTTATGTCTTAATTGTGAAGGAACATAAGCATATGCTAAACATCCAAACACCTTACAATGATCAAGAGTAGGTTTCTTACCCCACCATGCTTCATAAGGTGTTCTTCCATCCAAATCTTTACAAGGTAACCTATTCACAAGGTATGTTGTAGTGTTGATAGCTTCTGCCCATAAGTAGTTTGGACAATTCTTTTCCTTCATCATTGCTCTTGCAAACTCTACAAGAGTTCTATTTCTTCTTTCTGCAACTCCATTTTGTTGAGGGGAGTACCTGCAAGTTACTTCTCTTTTTATACCTGCATTCCACAAATAATCATCAAACTCTTTAGAGAAATACTCTCCCCCTCCATCTGATCTCAACCTCTTGAGCTTTTTTCCTATAATCCTTTTGCTTATCTTGAACACTTCTGACTTGTCCTTGATTACATATAAAGTAATCCATCTGGTTGCATCATCAACAAACAACACATAATATCTAGATCCATTTATACTATAGTCCCCTTGAAGGACCCCACACATCTGTATGAACCAATTCAAGCAAACTTGAATACTTGTACCCTGATTTATTGTATGAACTTTTGTGTGCTTTACCTAATTGACAAGCTTCACACTTGTACACCATGTGTTGACCTTCAACATTTGGCAAACCAAGCACCCCATCATTCTTTGAAATTTCCTTATGGCTCTCTCATTGAAATGACCTAGCCTTTTATGCCATAGGTCTAACTTAGACATCTTTTGACTTCCATAAGTAAATAAAGCATGTCCCACATTACCTTGGACTTTGAGAGTAAACAGCCTTCCTTCCTTCTTACCTGCAATGATATTTCTATATCCCTGATTTGGATCTTGCACATAAACACCATCATTTGTGAATCTGACTTCATATCCCTTCTCCACAATTTGTCCTACACTTATCAAGTTTTTAGGAATAGTAGGAACATAAAGTACCTTGCTTAAGAGTGTACTCCCACTCTTTGTCTTCACTGAACCAATGCTCTCCACTTTATGCTTGGTGTTATCTCCTGTTTGAATTGTATGTCCATTCACCTTTGCTTCCATATTAGTCATCAATGATATATTGCCACTCAGATGATTGCTACATCCTCAGTCAATATAGAACACCCTTTGGTCTTCTCCTACTGCTTCATGTGTTGCATTCAAGATAAGAGTCATGTCATCCTTCTGATCTGATGCATAGTTATAATAGTTATTGTTGTAGGACTGAGATTGAAAATTTCTTCCACCTCCTCTAGCATATGATGTCCTACCACCCCTTCCTCTAAAGTTTCCTCTTTGATTTCTGCCTCCTCTACCTCTTTGATTGAAGCTCTGGTTATTACTTCCACCATTTTGATTGTTATACCAACAATCATTTTCCAAATGATTAGTTCCGCCACAAATCCAACAAGCTTTAGTATTGTCTTTGTTCTTACCTCCTCTTCCTTTACCTCTGAAGTTCATCTTTCCTTTTGTAAAGTTAGCTTGACTTGAAGTTCCTTCATCATCAATTGACTGCTTCCCTTTGCCATTCTTTTTCTTGTCCTTGGAGTACATAGCCTGACTTGCACTACTATCATTGTCTCCCTTAATGTCCTGCTCAAAAGTTAGCATGTGTCCTAGCAATTGATTAAGATCGGGAGTAAAGTGATCTAGTGACAATTCTATGGACAATATGAAAGGCTTCCACTTCTCATATCCTCTCAGACCTGTAAGTATTTGCCTTACCAACTTATCCTCTTCAATATCTTCATCTACTGCTCCCAAGCTATCTGCAATATCCTTCATCCTTGCCACATAATCAAAAATTGATTGGGAGCTTTTCTTCTTGAAAGGTGTGAACTCTGCCCATAATGAGGACTTGCTTGACTTGGTTGTGTTTTGGAAATGCTCTTCCAAAGCATTCCACACATCCGTTGCACTTTCTAATCCTCTGATGTGAGGTAGAAGATAATCATTTACAGCCATGTAAATGATACTCCTAGCTTGAGCATCCTTCCTCATCCAATTCTTCAAACCTGCAAGTTCCTCCCTAGTTGGAACACTTGGATCTTCAAACTCAGGCTTTTCTTCTTCTCTTGTAATGAATGCCATCAAATCTTTGCTCATGAGGTGTGCCTCCATCCTCATGGACGAAGCTGGATAGTTCTCCCTATCTAACTTATCAATCTGCAAGCTTTCTCCCATCTTTGATCTTCTGTGTCTGCAATTACTAGGATTTATGATAATATAGTGTACCTTTGATATGAGTCTTTAATCCTTCTTGATCCTTTGAACTCATGCTTTGTACTTCTTCAGTTTGTCTTCAAGAATTTGCCTTTGTCCACCTTCAATTAGAAGGAACTTCAATATCTGCAACAGTCGAGACTTCCAATGCCTTTACTTTACTTGTATTACACCTTCAACTCTGATACCACTGTTGGAGACCTCTAAATCTCCAAAGGTTTGATCTATACTGATTTAAGAGCACCTCTATATCAGTTATGGACCAAACTTTACACAAATGTTACCTTCATTTACCAAATCTTCAATTATCACTTCTCTGAGTGAGAATCTTTCTTCTTCAATAAGTCTGCTTCAAAGATTGACTTCATTACCTGCACATATCTTCAGATTTCTACAAACTAATGATGCACATATCTCCATGCTACCTTTGTGCAATCATGTCAACCATTAGTCCTTTGAAAGAATCATTAGAACTTTAATTTGATCCTTAAGATCAAAAGTATGTCGAAAATTATCTTCCTGAACAAGCGACTTTGACATAGCTAACTTCTAAGGTTGATTTCTCACAGCACACATCTTGTTTTGCTAAATGCTTTTAGCCATAGCTTCCTTACCTTCTAAGCTTGATTTTGAATGCTCACTCATCAAAAACTTTACACTGTGCACTGAGATCTAAGCAAAACATTTACACCAAAAAGTGCGCGACTCTGAGAGGTCTACCTGCAGACTTTACATACACATGTTCCTATTGATCATACTCACATCATGAAAGGAATTAGACCATAAAACTTTGAACATAGCTTCATTAGCTTCTAGATTAGATTTGTGCAAAAGATTTCTTGATCCACATGATCAGATTGAGAGAAATCAGAGAAAGACTCGATGCTAACTCGTGAAGATGACTCTCTACACATCTATCTCAATGACACTTGGCTTCTAATGACTCTCACATGTATTTCTTTACATCATTGACTTGTATACATATAATTCTAGACTTAACCTGCTTCTATTACATTACTTCTTACCATCCTAAGGATCATCTACACTGATATACAAGAATTCCCATCTGTAATGTACATATGTATACAAGCTTCACTTCTGAGATCTCTTCACTTTCTCAAATGCCTTCTTTCACTTCAATCTGATCATTGACATGCTTCAAGCTCTTTGTAATCATCAATTTGTGATTGTTTTGTTCCAACATCTTTTTCATTAGATTGCTATGCTATGGTTACCTCACTCTCTGTGATGAGAATGAGCCTGTTTCGTTTGATGAAGCACAAAATTCTAAAAATTGGATGGGTACTATGACATTAGAATATGATGCTATCATTAAAAATGGTACCTGGTCTTTATGTGAATTGCCTCTTGGCAAGAAGGCCATTGGCACAAAGTGGGTATACAAGCTAAAGCATAAGACTAATGGAACAATTGACATGTATAAGGCTAGGCTTATTGCAAAGGGTTATGTGTAGGAAAGAGGCATTGATTTTGATGAAACCTTTGCACCTACATGTGGAATGACTACTATTCATAGCATCTGTGCACTTGCAGCTCATCATGCTTGGAATGTACATTGGTTGGAGATTAAAACAACATTTTTGAGTGGTGACTTGCATGAAGAAGTGTATGTTTTTCAGCCCTGTGGCTTTTTGCAAAAAAGGGCATGAAAACCAGGTGTGTAGGATAAAGAATTATATGGTTTAAACCAAGCACCATGTGCTTGGTATGAAAAGATACATGCCTATCTAATTGCACATGGTTTTGAGAACGGTCAAACTAAAAGCACCCTGTATGCTAAGCATGCTAATGATGTGCTTCTGATCATTGTTGTGTATGTTGATGACATGCTTCTCACTAGTCCTCATGAGAAGCATATTGCTCATTTTAAGGCTGATTTGCATGCCTCATTTGAGATATCTAATTTGGGGCATTTTCATCATTATTTGGGTATTCATGTTTTGCAAGTTGATGGTAGAATAACTTTGTGTCAAATGAAATATATTGATACATTATTGCAGCATTTTGGCCTTGAAGACTGTAAACCTATTGCCACTTCTATGGAGACAGGCTTACGATTGAGTCTTCATGATGCTCGAGATGCATTTGATGCTTTTATCTATTAGCAAGCTATAGCATGCTTGATTTATTTATGCATTACTTGGCCAGATATTCAATTTGTTGTCTCACAGATGAGCAGGTTTATGCATTGCCCAGTTGTCAAGAATTGGTAGGCGATTAAGTGCATCTTTTGGTACTTGAGTGGTACCTGGCTACTTGGATTGTTTTATCCCAAGGGGGGGATCACTACCACTAGATTTGCATGATTTTTTTGACTCTCACTGGGCTGGTTGCTATGAAACTCATGTGTCCACTAGTGGTTTTTGCTTCATGCTTGGTAGCTCATGTATATCTTGGTTGAGCAAGAAGGAGCCTATTGTGGCCACTTCCACTTGTGAGGCTAAGTATAGGGCAACTTTCACAGTGATTGTTGAGTGTGTGTGGCTCAGACGCCTTATGGTGGATTTGGGTGTTGGTTAGTCTTCTACCACCACCATCTTCACTGACAGTCGGAGCACATCGGCAGTTGCGAGGAACCCTGTATTCCATGCTCACACTAAGCACATTGAGGTGCATTATCATTATGTTAGGGAGAGGTTCTCTGATAGAGAGATCAACTTGGCATATGTGCCCACACAAGAGAACATTGAAGACCTTTTCACGAAGGCTCTACCTAGGGAGAAGTTTGAAGCTTTCCGCAAAGCTTTGGGCTTACTTTCTTTTGTGGATTGATTCCACATAGCTTGGCACTTCCTTATACATGAGTGCCAGCTCCTTGTTCACTGCATCACTCCCAGGGGGGATTTTTTGATATATTTAGGTAGTGATGTGTGTGAATAGACTAGGATTACTAGGGCACTTTTTTCCCTCTTTAGGAGGTTTTTTCCCCCGGCTTGTATATATGCCTATTGCCCTAATGGGTTACTTATCTTGGTAATACATTCTATATTGGGTGTTGTGCTCCAAGCTTCTTCTTCTTCTTTGTGCTATTCGTGTGCTTCCATAGATGTCTAACTCCAACAACATGATTCATTTTCAAAGAAGACTTCTCCTAAAGGAAAACAGATGGCTGAGATACTATGGAAGAGCCCCCTTAAGGGTAAACTCTTTTTCCAAGAAACCTCCATCTCAAGGAAAAAATATGTCGAGACAAACAAGAAAAAGACGAACAATGCCCCTCCCCACAAAGAACTTAACCTCTAATAATGGGCATCATTTCTTTCAATGTTAGAGGGTTGTCTGACCCCTCAAGCATGGTAGTTATTGCCCAATGAATTCGAGATGAAAGCTTTAATCCAGACTTCATTTGTCTCCAAGAGATCAAAATTGATAGTTAGGACCTTAAAATGAGAGTGAAAAGTATTATGTGATCCCATGCCTAGCTCTCCACTATGCACCCCAGGGGAAATGATGGCTCGACTATCAGCATTAAAACTAACTGATACTCTAGACCCATGGATATCATTGTAGATAAGAATCATCCGTGGATTGGGGCTTCCTTTGGGGGTCCTATGTAGTTCACCATAGTCTCTGTGTATGCTCCCAATGTCAATTCTAACGGACTTTGGATTTGGTAATCTTTGGACTCTCTACCCCTCAATGCCATTCTTTGTGGGGAATTTAATATGGTGGAGGTTCTTTATGAGAGATGGGGGGAAAGAGGGTGGGTTATTGATGGGCATGAGAAGGATGTATGGGACCAAGTCAAGTGTAAGGAATTGAACTCACAACCTCTTGGTTAGGAATGTGATGGGCTAACCACTTGCCCCAAAAGCCATGGTTGAGGATTACTTCCTAATCCTCTCTCTTAGGGTGTGGTTCAAACATCTCCTACCTATCACTTTATTACATTCTTCCCCCCTTGATCAATCATTGTCCTCAATGATCTGCTCTTGTATCCCTCTAGCCTCGGTGATCAGCCCCTTGAACTCCCTAGGTGCACTTGAATTGATGTACCTCAACCTCGCATAGTTTCTTGAACCTTGTTCGCAACCTTGGTCTCTTGAACCCTTGCTCTCAACCTTGGTGTCTTGAACCTTCTTGTTCGCAACCTTGGTGTCTCGAGCCCTTGTTCTCAACCTCAGTCTTGAACCTTGTTCTCACCCATGCTTGGTATCTTGAACACTCAATCAAGTGTCACCCAATGATTCCCAAGGAATTCACACTTCCAAGCTAGCTCATTGGAAAGTTTGTTCCGAGAGCCTTCCAACGGTATATTACATGCCTCAATCCGACCCTTTTTTGCTTCAGGTAAAAAGAGCAGCGCTTGAAAGCCTGCATCAAGCTCCTCCGTTGGAAAGTCTACATGGCGGTCTCTCTCTGATGGATAGGGGAATGAAGTCCGCAGAATAAGTTTGCAGGTTCGATCACTGGTTGCCTTCATCCGAGAATGAAACTAAGATATCTTTGAAATCCCCTGCAGCGATTTCTTTCGATTCGATCATGGGAAGAGGATAATGACCGCATGAAGAGAATGATGAGAAAATACTAGTCAAGATTTCTACGAGAACTTTTTAGAGATGGAAGATGATAAGCTATCAAAGGTCTCCATAGGAGCTTGCCTAGGGCTCTAATACAAATGCAAGAGAACAAAGATTACGACCACCACATGCTTGAGAGATGACTCTCCTCCCAACCAAATGCCTCTATATATAGCTCTCTCCAGGGGACTGCCTTCTTGGGCAGGTGGATACTAACCATCCAAGTGTCAGCCATGTAACCACATGTGCGAAATTCAAAGAAAGAATCTCCAGATATAATTTAAATATCGGTGGATGGGAAAAGCACACAAACCTACTAAAGAGATGTGCAACCTCCTTAAGAAGCAGCCGAAGGAAATAATCCCTTTCATGATGGGAATTGATGGTGTTGAGTGCAAGATAGATGAAGAAAATATTATGTTGATTGTCAATCACTTCACATAGTTTTTGGGGGGTTTCCACACCTCTTTCTCCTCATAGACATGATAGCATGGCATCCATCTCTAGAGTTAGAACCAAAAGAATTCCGCAAAATTTGAATCCTCTGTTTGAAGCTCCCATTTTAGATAATGTTATTTTTGAAGCTATTGATGCGCTTCCTAATGGAAAAAGACTGGAGTTGGATGGCCTTCACAATGAGTTTTTCAAGACCTTCAAGTATGTGGTGACTCTTCCATTACGTTTGGTGTGGCAAGAGACCGTGTCTTTCAGCATACTACTCAATTGCCTCAATGAAGGCATTTTCAAGCTTATTCATAAAAACAAAAGCAACAAAAGATTGAAAATTGGTTTCCAATTATGATGTTACAAATTGGCTACAAGATCCTCTCTAAGGTTATTGCTAAATCACACTGCTTGTCACCTAGAAAACTGGATCATCAAGGACTAGAAGGGGTTCATGAAGGGGAGGTCCATCCTAGAGGCTATCATTGATGTTTGGGAAGGCTTGGCTTTTGTTGAAGAGTCTAATCAAGATGTACTCTTCCTTAAGATTGACTTCGACAAAGATTATGATAGACTTGAGTGCGACTTCATTCTCCAATCTCTGAAAGACCTTGGCTACAACCAAATATTTATTAAGATCATCTCAACGTTGCTAGGAAATGCCTAAGTTCAGATAAAATTCAATGGCTAGCTTTCTCAAGCTATTTGTCTAAAACATTCTATCAGACAAGGAAGCCGCTTGGCTCCTCTTCTCTTTGCAATTGTTGTCCATGGATTCAACTACCTAGTTAAACATCACACATGCTTAGGTCTTATTCAAGGCCTCATTCTTCCCCTTGATCAAGATTAGATGATCATGAGACTCTTTTCTCATGACACAAATGCTTTTGTGCATAACAATTCGGACAACATCGATACCTTTTGGTATTGCCTAAATACTTTTTGTGAGACATTGGGCTTCAAAATTAACCACTCTAAAATGGATTTCAAGGTTATATTGGGTATCTACCTCAAATTTTGATTGATCATGGCCATCAATTGATCCCCATGGGGCCAAATCTTTTGCCTGTCAGGTATTTCGATGGGATTCGATGTTACAATGGGTCGATGATGGAACTCGGATCATTCTAAACTTGATAACAAGTTGGCATACTAGAAATGTATGCAATTTAGCCTGGTTGGACGAGCTATGGTGGTGAACATGTTCCTTCTTTCTTCCATTATTTACTTTTTATTATGCTAGAGACCGAAGGACCAAGAGACTACTGAATTGGAAAGAATTCATAGAAACTTTCTTTGGATGGGAGACCCTAATAGGAGGGGTGTGCCTTAAACTAAATGGGCTACTTGCATAAGCCAAAATGACCAAGGTGGTTTGGGCATGCTGAAAATTGACAAAATGGACAATAAGTTGGTGGCCAAATGGCTAATTAAAGCATGGAGCAATAGGGAAGCCTCTTGGGCCAAAGTGATTTTTAGAATAAGAGATCTCTTAGATTGGTAAGCCTTTTGGGGTGGAAGAGAATTGATCTTATCATTCTTTTGTTCTCCCCCTATTCGGTGACTCCCAAAGGCTCGGGCTTAGTTTATTCTCTATGGAAGAGTTGGAACAAGATGAAACAATATGTCAAGATCAATGAAGATTGTAAATGGGTGGCTGTTTCTAGAAAAAATGATTTGATTTGGTTCCCTATCAAAGGCATCTGTTAGCAGCCGGTGTGGTTGGGCTATTCTTTGTAATTTGCACTTTTGTAATTATGGAGATGTCAAGAGTTTCCGGAATTACGGAGGTTAAGAATGGTGTGAAGTTCATCCTTACTCATTTTTACGACATGTGGAGATGGGTCTTCTACGGGTTCTTCTAGATTTTGGACGTGACGATTATGAAAACGTTGATACGTAGAGTAGTGAAGGAAGTGGAATATACAGAGTGGAGAACAATTGTAACTACAATGCTATAATGAAATTACCACTCTATTTCTGAATAGGATATCTATTGTTCTATGTAGCTAAGATTCCGAACTGTTTATGAATTGTCTATCTACGCTAATTCATATTGAAGTATGGAATAGAAACGCATGTTTACGAATAGTAATATTCGTGAATCCTCATTCTCGAACCTATTACTTGGGTGCTGTTAGTATTAGGACGAGCAGTGTCCAAATATTTGGCGACCACGATGGGATGGGGTTCTAGCTAAGGAAGTGCTATCAAAAGTTTCATGCAATAAGTCGAGACCCAGAAGTGGAAAGGGTACGTAAGAGATTTTAAACACTCTGTTCAGCCCGGATCGTGGCAGGATAGCCAAGATGTATGCAATACAGGAGCCTCACCATACTCAGAATTACAAAAGAATGCGGACTCTAGAAGACGTTACAAACATAATTTTAATGATTTCGGTAGAGGACGACGATTCTATCAGCCTGGTCCGAACAATTTCGCTAATTGCCCCATCCAATGTCAGTTCTGTTTACAGTTTGGACACCGTAGGTGGGAATGTGAAGAAGCCAAAGAATATGATCAAAGGAAGTAGGAGGCGAAATTAAAAGCCCATATGGCTAGCATGCTCTCCATAGAATACACTGAACCAGAGATTGCAGTCATCACTCGCTTGCAGAATGAATATTCCACCATACCGGAACTCTATATACCGATTCCGAAAAAACAGAAGCAACATCTAAAACCAGTTGTACGATGGGATCATGAGTATCCGCCCCATTTTCTTAATCCAGAAACAATTCCTTGTGCAGTTGATGATTGAATTCAGCAATCTTGGGGACGTCAAGCGACGGAGCTTTTGGGCAATCCTGTTGCTGAGTCTTTTGGCAATTTTTCGCAAGTTGTGGACTCCGGAATTGCGGATTTTCAAGAAGGGATAAACAGTTAGAATAGGAATGGAATGCATGTCAACTCTGATATACGGATAGATAACGACAAATCACCTCAGGCAGAGAGTGGTGGATTATTGCAGGTCTTGCATATGAAATTATCATTAGGAGCTTTGCTGGAGATAGTGCCCACTTTTTGGAACCAATTATTACAACAACTACAGTCGACACACCGTACAACAAAAACTCCGGAACCAACAGCCTCAATGGTAAAGGACACTCCAGAAAAGTTTGTAGACTATGTCGTCCCTACCATTACAATTTACCATCGCAATCGTGCCATTCTGAAGGTATTAGTTGATGGAGGATCGAGTATCAACATAGCATCTACAACAACATGGAGGCAGATGGGGTGGCATCAGTTTGAGCCAGCCCCATTTTTTGTTCGAATGGAGGATCAATCTCGTGTTCAACTCGTGGGTCTGATTAAGGATATTCCGATCCGGATTGCGTAGGTATTATTTAAAATTACCTTTATCATCCTGGAATTAAAGGGGCAAAATTTAGATTACAACCTACTTCTGGGACGACCATGGCTCCGAAATGCCAAAGTTCGACAGAACTGGGATGAGAAGACTATCACTTTTCAGAAGGGACATTCCAAATTTACAGTTTTGTTGGACGACAAAAAGTACTTCCTTCCACAGCAGAAACCAATCTGGGCGGAACCACCACATATGCTAGAAGGCTTAGAAGAGGATGAGGAAACTCAATTTCTGGAGGCTAATAAAGACTTGCTGTCCGTGGGAGTGGTCGATGTTAACTCAATTTTTAGCATGGAAGTAGATAGTTTGACAACTGCAGTAGACCCCGAAGTGTTTGACCATACCGAGACTCAATTACCAAAATTTTCTATGAAGGATCCTATGGAGATGAGCAGCATCCGCGTTGAAGAAGATGCTCTGGAAGTGATCAACTTGGGAAGCACGGAGGACCCGAAGCCAATTCGAATATGTTCAGAATTAGCTTCGGAATTTTGGTCAGTTCTGATTGCATTGTTAAAGCAGTACAGTGATGTGTTTGCCTGGTCATATTCATAGATGCAGGGACTTGATCCGAAATTATCATCATCACTGTATTTTACTCAAATCGGATACCACTTGTAATGCAAGAACGATATCGGATGAATCCCCACTTCGTGGAACATATTAAATTCGAATTGGATCGTCTACTTAAGGTTGGTTATATTGTTCTAATCGAAAATCCAGAATGGGTATCTCCAATAGTGATTGTCCCGAAGAAAAACAAACAAATGCAAATCTGCATGGATTACTGAAAATTGAATGCTGCCATAGTTCCATATCCATTTCCATTACCCTTTTTGGACAGTATGTTGGACAAAGTCACAGGGTGAGAAATGTATTCTTTTTTGGATGGGTTTAGTGGCTATAATCAGGTGCCCATGGTTGAGTCAGATATACCTAAAACAACATTTATTACCAATTGGGGCATCTTTGCCTGTACAGTCATGTGGTTGGGACTCCAAAACGCTCCAAGTACCTTTCAGCGCTGTATGCAACAAATCTTCGTGCCATACTTAACATCTTTTATGCGTATATTTTTGGATGACTTCTAAGTCTCCGGCAGGATGGTGTCGCCTTTGGAACATTTACGTTTATGTTTCGAATCCTGTCGAAAGGCATGGCTATGCTTAAATCTTTTAAAGTCAGCATTCATAGTGAAATGTGGCAAATTGCTCAGACACAGTATTTCGGAAAAAGGAATTGCGGCTGATCCGGATAAGGTTAAAGTTATTCGAGATACACCAGCCCCAAAGAGTTCAAAAGAAGTGCTCAAGTTTCTCGGGCAAATCCGCTGGCATGGCAGACATTTAAGAGGACTCGCGTATATTGCTATCTCGCTTAATAAGTTACCACATGTACCGCCGAAGGATTTTCTTTGGACTGATGAAGCACAACTGGCGTTTGAGAGATTCCGGAAAATGCTCGTGAGTGCTCCCATATTAAAGGCCCCAGACTGGAAATTGCCCTTTCATGTTTTCGTGGACGCCTCAGATTGCACGATTGGCAGCGTTCTCATGCAGAAGGAAGATTCGAAGTGGTTTCATCTGGTGTAGTATGCTAGTAGAAGGCTTACATCGGTCGAGCAGAACTATTTGACTACAGAGTGTGAGTGCCTGGGTCTCATTTATTCTATTAAAAACTTCCGACACTATCTCTTGGGCCGATTGTTCACATTTCATGTGGACCACAGTGCTTTGCTTTATCTGGTTAAGCAGCAAAATTTAGTTTTACGTCTCACTTGATGGGTGTTGCTATTACAAGAATTTGAATATGATGTAGTCCACTGCCCTAGCGCTATTCATGTGATTGTATATTTTTTGTCCGGAATAGATCATGGTGAACCTCCGGAGGGCATCGGTGATTCTCTTTCGGATGCTGAAGTTTTTACGGTGGCTAAACCGGAAGATGTTCCGTAGACTACTCCAACTTGGTACGAAGAAATGGTGAGCTTTCTCGCCAATGGTGTTATGCCATCTCAGTTATGATCGGCAACCCGGAAGAAACTTGGATTACGCAGCCGACACTTTACTATGATCATGGGGCAACTTTATCATAAAGACCCGACGGGAGTTTGGCTTCGTTGTGTACCCCCGCATGAACTATGGGCTGTCATTTCGAAAGCACATAGCAAGCTTTTAAAGCAACCCTTGCTTTGTGCGATTTTGGGGGTCCCACGGGTGCTAGGCCCATTCACTTGTAGAGTTGTTCTTTTTATTGATTAAAGCTTGGGAGAGTAGGCTGCAACCCAGTTCTTTTGGGGAGAAAAAATTGGGAATTATTAAGTTTAAATAATCCAAGACATTACAATAAAATGTTATATTCTCAGTGACGGGTTTTTGACAAAAATCTATTTTGTTCCTAAAGTTGTGAGAATAGTTGTCTTATCATTAGTGTGGACGTCCAAATAGCCATCTATAAGGTCGTCAATATGATCGCCCTTGACATACACAAATAAAAGTGAAAAATAAAGCATGCCCAACAGAAAAACAGACAAAAAAACCAAAAAGAAAAGGAAAGTGGCATACAAAGCATGTGCGTATCAACATATGTAGCAATGGACAAAATGATGAATTGAAGATTGGGGAATATTATCGTAAAGGTCATTTTACATCCATCCAGACTAGTATATTTTGAACAACACCAACCTCAATAAGTAAAGATAGGCATGCAAGTTCCTCCAAGATCCTCTCTAACACATCTAGCAATGCTAGCTCAAACGGATGGATCATTTGCCTCCCTTGGGGGGGATGACTTAAAATTATATTGTCTATGTTGGCATGACATTTTCTATCACATGTTATGATGAGATGTTAAATCAACTCGCTTTGGGGAATCGTTGATCTTGGAGTCGATTATGTTAGTAGTGGCAAGGGTCATGTTGACTGCAATAAGGTCGAGTAAGATTGACCTCAACTTAAAACAATCTCCTTATTTGGACTTACTTCTACGCGTAAAATTTCTACTTTTACTCTTAAAATTTCTACTTTTAAGAGACTTGTTGTATATATCGTGGTGTTTATATCTTGTTGTTCATCAATGAAAGAAAGAGACACACTTTCATGTCCTATTTCCTATTTGGGCATAGGAGAGACCCCATCTCTCTCTACTCTCTTTCTCTATCTCTTTGCTTGTGCATGGTCATGTCCCTCTCCATCCCACTTCACTCTGCTGTGCATAAGCACCTTGTGCTTCTCTGCCCTTTCAAAATGAGTCCGTGTCTAGTGGTGATAAGATAAGCATACCGCCCCCAAAGGCTTTCTATCACTTAACTTGAATGCCAAGCATTTGCCATCTTATAACTAAGAAGCACCTTTACGGAGTTTCTTTATGAGTGCAAATCCTTCAACAATACATAACGATGCACACGATAACATACAATATTCAGCCTCACTTAATCACAAAGAATATCCAATTTCATTACTAAGCGTATCTACACATACTATATAACATCTCTGCATTACATCTTCCTCAATTACACTATACCTGTCTCTCACAGCTTGCGTTCTTTCAGCCTCTATCTCTCTCACTTCACTCTCTCTTCACACAACCACAATTGGGCCTACTCAGTTTACGTAATTCAAGAATGTAGATACATTTATTAACCTTCTACATACATTCAACATACCAAATTTAAGAAAAAGGTAAACAATTTCTATTAGAAATACAAAATTGGGGTTTTGTCGCTTTGTTAGCCAACCTTTGGCATGCATGGAGGACCTAAACCAGCTAGGTCTTATCTTCAGATGGAGGTTTATCAATATCTTGGTTTTCAGTATCATCTACAAAATCGATAGGACACTTCATCTTTCGACTCTACAAATGGTGATGGCATCGAGCTAGTAAATCAGTCTTTACTTTAGTAACAATCTATTTAAGGTATCTTCGCCAATATAATCACCCTTGGGGTAGGACTAGCTTTGTACTCGAGTCTACAACACAGTATTTTTGGTCTATAAACCAAGTTATTTGGGTAGTAATCTCCTCAATGAAAGGTACACTTTGTCGAGATGCTTGTGTAGCATGCTAACATAGATGTCGCTACTGCTTGACGTTGATGGTGCAAAACTATTGCAACTTCATCCTGCATTTGCACTTTTAACTCAAAGAGGTGCTGATGCACTTAATTAATAACTTTCAACTCAAAGAGGTGCTGATGTACTTAATTAGTATGAGCCTCAAAATGCTGAAGTGTCTAGTGATGATCCTTCACAATTTGGGATAGATTGTTGAATCAAAGTCGTGCTTTTATACACCCAAGATTGTTTTTATGAATGATTCCAATGATGTTCTTCTTTAAATGTCCCACATTTTCATCCATATCAGATAATTGACTACGTAAGTCAAGAATTTCATCATCTTTTCTTTGCGTTGCTATCAGGTTGCTTTAGTTGTCCTGTAAGAGAAGTAATAGTGGACTCCAAAACTAAATTCCTATTGATTTGGTCTTCAAAATTTTCATTCAAGAGCTAGAATTCATGTCGCAAAAGATAGTTTTCAAAAAAATGTTCATTCAAGACGACCTGCTGCTATAAGTGCTAACATCTTTGCTAAAGAACTAAATCCTGTGTATGTCACTTCTAGTCCATGAACCTGAGAGGAATGTCACGGGGAATGAAGAAACATGGGAACATGGAGATTCGGCATTGTAGGGAGAGCAACGATTGTAGAAATGAATTAGGAATGAATTGAGATTGAATCTTAAGAGGGAATGCTGGTGAGGGAGAAAGAGGATGGTTACTTGATTTAGGACAAGCCATATGAAAACTACCAAAAGATGGTTGCAAGGTAGAAGATAGAATGAGAATGGGTTCAGTGGAAGTATGCAAGGGAGAAGGAGGGGACAAAGTTGGCTTTATAGAGAAAGAGGCACCAACACTAAGTAGAATGCAGACTGTCTTGGAGGTAGGCTTGGAAAGGCTTGTATCCTCCAAATCAATGATAATAGAGGGGCTAAACGTTTCTTATCAAGTTAGAGAAGGGGCACAAATGACTCAATGGCCATGCAAGGGAAACAATGCAAGGATATGCAACTAATACAAAAACTCCCACAACTCGAAACTAATGGGTATGAATCATTGGACTAAACAAGATTTATGAGATCCCAACAACATATATGAGATCCCATAAAACAAGACCATAGGTATGAAACGCGATGTCCAAAATACAAGACCTCTCTTCATGGAGATGAACTAGATACAAGAAAGAACTAGAAAACATATAGTACGAGATTACAAGATGAAATTAGATGTCTAGAAGCTAAAGTAGATATGACTAGAACAAGATCCAAGCAAGAACTAGAACTTGGAAAGTACTTATTTGAAGAGTCCGATTCCTTGAACCCTCAAGATTTGCATTGGAAAGATTGAGGATCTATGAGGCCAAGCCCTCTTTATATAAGTGTTTAAGGACAGTGGACTTGAGGCAATTATGAATTAATGATGTCAAAAAATCAAAACAAGACCTCTACATATCAAAACAAGACAACTAGACAACTTCTTAGGGTTTTGGCATGCTTCAAAAATGATGATTATGTTATATTTTTCGAATTCTTAACTGATAGATATGCAAAGTCACATGGAATTTTGGATGCAAGATGCTTTTCATAGTTTCCATGACATCACCTCCTCCTCAATAGAGGATTTTCAAGAAGCGTGGTCATGTTCTTTAGCTTGGCTTCATTGGGTGCTTCTTGTGGAATTCACAAACCTCTATTGGTGCTCTCTGAGGATTTTCTATAGGTTCCCAAGTGTGATTACTTTATATATCGTGCCCACTTGGGAGATTCTTGAATCTAGGACATGCTCAACTTTGAATTCTTCATGATCTGAAATCTCAATAGGTGGGGAAAGACTAGGTCTCTTCCCCCTCAATTGTGAAATATGATATGGTTCCAACATTGATACATGGAAAAATGAATGTATTCTCATGGTGTTTGGTAACTTGACCTTAAAGGTGACTTGATTAATCTTAGCTAGCATGGTAAAAGGACCAAATAATTGATCGTATAACTTTGCACAAGGCCTCGAAGTCTACAACTTGAGTAATCATACTTCATCCCAACATGATAAGATAGATTTTGAACATAGTGTCGATATTCTTTATTGAGCTTCGTGAATATCTTTCTTGATTTCTTGATCCATGAGGTAGTGAGCTCTATTTGTGGTAGCTAGCTTCTCCACATGATTTGAAAGTTGTACATCCACGTACACTCATACACACATCTACACTTACATACACATAAACATACACTTGTAATCACACATACATTCATAGACACACATATACATACATGCAAAGCATGTGTATATGCAAACATATAAACACATGCACACATACATACACACTTTTATGTGCATGAATGCATGCACACATAAATGAACACATATATATACACTTTTATGTGCATGAATGCATGCATACACACATATGTACACATGACTTTATGAACATACATACATATATTCATGCATATACGCATGTATACATGCATGCACACCTGCATGCATACATATAAGTATGCATATATGTATGCATACATTTAAGTATGCATAAATATGCTTACATGTGTGCATACACTTTATGTGCATGCACATACACACTTTATGTGCATAAATACATGCATACAAACTCTTGACAGAGAAAATGTGTGAAAGAGAAAGAGGAAATGTGAGACAAAGAGATATGCCAAAAGCGCTACATACGTACAAATATGTATACATATTTACGCACATATTTGTGTATATATGTAGCTACATGCATACACACACACACACATACACATATATATATATATATATGTGTGTGTGTGTGTGTGTGTATGTGTACATATATATATTTGTGGATGAAAGATTTTAGGAGGGGGGCATGTTGGATGGGTCAAAGGATTTACCCCAAAATAATGCTATTTTCTTGTTCACTTCTAGGTAATTACTCAAAAAAATTTCGAGGTCTAGATAGATTCCATGATTCCAATTTCTAAAACTTATTTCTTATTTTCTAGAGATTGAAACCTATTATTAAGGGGAAAGATCATTTCTTGAGAAGAAATTATTTTATTGTTGGAAGAATATAAGTTCCTTCTCATATTCATTTTGTAACATTTTTTCCTAGTTGTTGGAGTTTATTGACCTCCAAAGTATAGCTAGAAGTAGATGGGAACCCTTATTTACTAGTTGACCTTCTCACAAACTTATGTACAAAAAAATAGTCATGCTAGTAGAGTTTTTGGTTCTCTAGTCACTTAGAATTTCTCAAAACCGTTTTATCCACATATAACTGACACCAAGATCTTTCCAATGAGTTAAAGAACACTCAAATTGGATAAATACACAAGGGGATATGACCTTTTCAATTTTGAGGTTTAATGGAGATCTTCAAAAGAGATAAACTAGAGAATAGACATTACGTATAGAGAAAACTACTCTTAGATCACAAATCCAATGAGTATTAAAATTTGAGAAATGAAAATAGAGAGTAAGAGCTTTCCAATGGACCATCAAAATGTAATTTGGATATATAATGACGGAGATACAAGCTCTGCAATCCCTATCTACAAAACTACAACAATAGAGAGATAGATATATGACTCTCTTGGACTTCAAAGAAGTTCACAACTTCTCCCTCTTATTAAAGCATGGAAAACTAACTCAAAACCTTCCTAATATATCCTCATTTTACACACTTGGATGGAGGTCTTACATGATTTAAGTGCTCAAATAAGCTAAATATGGATGGACTTTGAGAACTAGCCACATCGACCTTCCACTAGGACACCATTTGAGCTCCCTTATGAGTCACTCATTTGAGTCATTAACTTCTAGAAATTATATGGTTTTTTGGCTATAACTTATCAATTATTTGAGCCCTCCTTGAAGTATTTGAAGACCTTCCAAAGGTATATACATCTTTTGGAACTTTTACCTTAACCTATACATATTAAAAAAATGTTCTCAACATTCTCCCCACAAAGTTTCAAAGGGTATTTCCTTCATGCCAAGAATATAGTTGAATATTTGAAGATTTGGTCCATCCAAGTATTTGGTGAAAATATTTGCAGCTTGATCCTTTTTTTCAACAAAAGAAACCTGAAATTCATTGTTTATGGCCTTCTCTCAAACATAATGATATTGTACCTCTATATGCTTTTTTCTAGCATGAAAAATAGGATTTGAGGTCATATGACTGCTACTCAAGTTATTCTCATATATCATGGTACATCAAAATGCACATTCAAGTCATAAAACAAATCTTTAAACCAAATAATCTCAGTATTAGCCAATGCTAAACCTCTGTAGAAGATAAAGCAATTGTAGGTTGTTTCTTTAAGCTCCATGTTAAGTCTTGTTTATGGCTATTACCACATATCCACTTGTGGATCTTCTTTCATCTTTACATCCAATCCAATCTGCATCACTAAAGACTTTAAGAGTTAGATCAATATCATGAATATAAAATAATCCTTCATTCATGGTACCTTTGAAATACCTAAGCACTCTTTTTGTTGCATGCATATGAGGTACTCTAGGTTCATGCATAAACTGTGATAATACTCCCATTACATAGCATATATCAGGTCTAGTTTTTGTTGCATAAATCAAAGATCCTACCATGGATCTATAATCATTCATATCATGCAAACCATCACCTTCTTTTGCACTCAACTTTACATTACATTCCGTTGGAGTAGAAATAAACTTACACTCCTACATACCAAACCTTTTTAGCATATCACATATATACTTTCTCTATATCAACCACATAGCTTCATCGCCATACACAATCTCAATCCCAAGAAAATATCTAAGCAAAACAAGATGTGAAAATTTAAATTCCTTTCCCAAATTACCTTTGATCTCTTCAATTTCTTTTGCATCATTCTCTGTAATAAACAAGTCATCCACATAAATGCATACATAGACACACATATCATCTACATGTTTTACATAAAGTGAAGGATCACCATGACTCATTGTGTATCCTTGGTGCATAAGATACTTTAACAAACTTGCATTCAATGCCCTTGGTTCTTGTTTAAGACCATACAATGCCTTCTTTAACTTGCATACATGATTAGGATATCCATAACCATCTAGTTGTGACATATATACTTCTTCACTTAACTCACCATTAAGAAAGGAATTCTTTATGTCTAATTGATATATATTCCATCTTTTATTTGTAGGTAAATCCAAAAAAGCTCTCACTATGGCCATGTTTGATTCTAGAATAAATGTTTCCTTATAGTCCAATCCTTGAGTTTGAGCATGTCCTTTTGTGACAAGTCTAGCCATATATCTTGATACACTACTAGAACTATTTATTTTAATATTAAAAACCCACTTGCAGCCAATTACCTTTTGTTTTGGTATTTTTGGAACCAAATTCCAAGTCTTGTTATCTTGTAGTGTATCCATTTCTTCTTTCATTGCTTTCTCCCACTTTTCATCTCCTTTCTCCTCATCATAACATGTAGGTTCATTTTCCTGCTCAACCTTTGTCATAAAAGCAACATGAGTATTCATAAAAGATTCATAAACATACCTTTGAGGTTGCTTACTCACTCTTGAAGTTCTTCTTACCTCCAATGTAGGTTCTTTTGATTTTTTATTAGGAACCTTTGATGACTATCCATACTCATATATGCTACCAACTTCTTCTCCTTCACCATCACATGTGGAGGTGACACTTGCATTGATCTTCCATTGAAAGGTAGCTCTCTTTCTTCATCCAAACCACTCTTCGTATCACTTAAACTTCTTGTGGAATGAGGTAAGAACTCATTTCCTTCAACAATATCTTCTTTGTCTCCATCCATGATCTACAAACTTTTCTTATCTCCATCCATGACCTACAAACTTTTCTTCTTTGTCTCCATCCATGACCTAAAAATTTTTCTTATCTTATCAAAGTTTACATCCCTTGAAACAACCACCTTATTGGAATGAGGATTATAACATCTATATACTCTTTGAGTATTTGCATAACCAATAAATATACACTTTTTTGATTTCACATCAAGTTTTGATCTCACTTCACTAGGTACATGCACATAATATATGCAACCAAATACCTTCAAATGACTTACACTTAGTTTCCTTCCATGCAATACCTCATATGGTATCAAATGATGAACTCCAACAATAGAAACTCTATTCATAATGTATACACTTGTGCCAACAACTTGAGCCCAAAAATAATTAGGCAAAAACATATCATTTAGCATGCTTCTAGATTCTTCTGTTATGATTCTATTGCTTCTCTCAGCAAATCCATTTTGTTGTGGAGTACACCTACATGTAACTTTTCTTTTGATACCTTCACCATACAAAAAATCAATAAAATCTTGAGAAAAATACTCTTCTCCTCCACCAAATCTTAGCTTTTTAACATACCTTCCTGTTTTCATCTCGACAAATGGTTTGCGCTTCTTGAAATAATCAAAGACTTCACTTTTATGTTTAATGAAGTACACAAATTTCATTCTACTATGATCATCAATGAATGATACATAGTACTTATTACTAGCCAAGGCTGCCTCTTTAGTAGGACCCCATACAACCGTGTGTATAAGATCTAGCAAATTATCACTTACATGGCTTGAATGCTTGAAAGGTTGTCCACTATGCTTGCCCATTTGACATGCTTCACAAAGATGCACCATATTTTTCTTGGTAAGATCACGTAATCCTTCAACAATCCTCTCCTGTGATAGCTCCTTTAACCTGTGTACATCCATGTGACCAATCCTTTTGTGCCACAAAACAAGCTTTACTATTCTATGCATACCATAAGAGAAATAGTCTGTATGATTTGGGTTTACCTTTAATGTAAACAATATACCTTGTTTTTTACCTCTATCAATTAACCTCCTTTGCTTTGGATCCTCAATGAAGCATCCTACATGATTAAATCTTACTTGCAAAACTTTTTATACCATTTGACCAACTGACATCAAATTCTTAGTGCTTGTTGCCACATAAAGTACATCCTTCAAGCAATTCATCTTGCACTTTTCCTACATGACAACATCTCTAGCTTGCATAATCTTATGTGATGTATCATCTCCTATTTCAACATGACCTTTACATGAAGGATTATGCATATTTGAAAACCATGAAGCATCACGAGATATATGGTTAGAACAACCACTATCTACATACCATACAGTACTATTGCAATTCATCTTAGTTTCTACATTCATCATAAGAAGAGAATCATAATCATTACCTTTATCTTCAACTGCATAATTTCCTTGTTTACCTCTTCTTGAATAACATCCTCTTCAATTACCACCTTGATTATTCTCATTTTGATAGTAATCTTTGGCATACTGCCATACCTTCCACTGTAGCAATTGTTGTTATCTTCACTCCTTTGTCTTTGATTCTAATTGTAGTAGCCTGTCGTACAGTGCTTGATCTTCCTCTTTCTCTTGTGTTGAAGGAGCCACTTGAAGTCCCTTAATCACTGCTCCTTCTTTATCGACCTCTATTTAAACTTCTTCTACCTCTACTTCCTCGTCTTGATGATCCTACATAGAGAGCTTGTCCTTGAGATCCTTTTTTATTTGAAGTAGACCCTTTAGATTCATATCCTTCGTGACCATTAGAGAAAAAAACTGATCAAAATCTAGTAATTCTCCTTTGACATAAACAGAAGTAATGAATGGTTTCCATCTCCCATCATCCTTGAGTCCATTGAGAGTATGTACAACCAAGTTGTCATTCTCTACATGAACTTGAATCAATCCTAAATGATCTACAATCTCTTTAACCTTCAATGGCTAATCATTCAAAAATGTCCTTGTATCTTTCTTTATGTTGTGCAACTCATTTTTTATTTGAATCTTCCTTGCTCTTGTTAGCTCTTCTCTTAAGTTGCCCTCTATTTCTAGCACACACTCTTACACATTGATCAAGGGTTTTTGGTTCTTTTGAGTGGACATATGGCCTAAGATTTCCACTAAGAAGTTTGTGTAGGAACAAGGATACTTGCTTGGCATAGGTGGGCAACTCTTGCATAGGACATCACTCTATGTATTGCTTGAATCTTCTTCCTACAAGTCTCACAATCTCTTGAGGATTTTGCCTGAACCTATGAAAAAATATGAGGTATTATGTTGGATGTCTCTCTTTGAGAACTCTACAATGCATGCATCTAAGAGTTGTTAGATCTCAAGGTAGTAACATTTATTCAAAGGTTGAAAAAAAGCAAGATTCATGTCATTCAAGATCATACCAAAGACCTCAAATTGAGTAAATGATTCTTTGGATTTTTTTTTTAACCTACAAGGCTTGTTTCAACTCAACCACATGGTCATGTGGATCTTCCATTCCATCAATTACTTCTTCATGACTTTCACTAGTTGAGATGGCCTAAAGGTTCTAGAATGTTCTATAGGTCTAAGAAAGGTAAACTCATAAAGATCTTTATCTCCTTGAACTCTATTACCTCATTCCATTTGTCTTTCTTGTCGGCTAGTTTCTTGCTTTAATGTTCTCAAACCAAGTTTATGAAATCTAAGCTCAGGTTGTTCCTTGGCCTCTTGGTGTGACCCATGTGGATCAAATGTTGTGGGCCCCCATGGATCCTATGGATTTCTATGAGGTGGAAAGCTTACCCTTTCCCATGTGTGTAAGTGGGTGCGCTAAGGTCTGTAACTAGGTACAAGTAGTGTCATTTAAAGTCTAAGTAGGTGGCTCCCTTTCCTCATTCCTCAAGGTTCTGGTTTTTGTACACCAACATCTCATAATTGATAGTTGGTAATGGGGAGAAGAAAATGCCAAAAATCTTCTTTTATGACCCTATTCACAAGCAACTCATTACCTCTATTTCATGAGGGTTTTTGGAAGTAGAGATGATTCTTGATAATAGAGGTCTTCCATGAGGTGTACCAAGAGCAATGGTAGTGGGATCACCCTCTTCTTTTTCTCCTAACTCTAACTCAAGGATGACTACACCAAATTCATATGTGCAAGTAGGATGACTCATAACCACACACATGATTCCCCATCAAAGTTGCACTATCAATCTTCTCAACCCATCTTCATAGATTCATGCACCTAATGTATTTGTTTGAATATACTCAAACTATTTGCTATAAGGTGCTTCAAGAGTATGTAGGTAAATTGTATGTGATCTCGCTATTTTTCTCTCCATGCTATAGGTATTATCTAACTCATTGGTTTTAGACTCTGGGCTCAAAGGGTATGATCTTGATTGTTTAGACCATGAATTCTTAGTGCCTTTGACGTTAGCGTCACAATGATCTATCGCTTCATCGATCCATCTTACCAACATACTTGCCCAATCACAAGTTCATGAAGATCCAATTAACCACTAAGTTCTTTGTTTTTTTCAACATCTTTGGTTCTTTGACTATTTCTTGATTCATTTTGATTCTTTTATTTTGACAAAATACATTAGAAATTATACTTGAATGTAGGAACTTTTGTGATCATTCTTATGTTCCTTTTCTTTAGGTTTTTGTGTTATTTTATAAGTCTGAATACTTTAATCCCTTCATTTTCTCTTTAAACTTTAGTTCCTATCAATTCCTTAACAACTAAACACTAGCATTATTCTCTTAGCATAGTGTGGAATGACAAACAGAGTTTGTAAAGCTTCAACCTCAAACTTGGTCCCACATGGATCATCCTAGAATTTTGAACGTGTACGAGAGGCTCATGAAGCCCACAAACCATGGTGAGCTCATGTTTTGAGGTGATTTTTTCCTTGAGTGTTCCCTTGATTTTCCAAGGCCAAAAAAACCCTTGAATCATATAAATTAGCTAAACACTCACAAAAATAATAAAAAAAGGTTTCCTTACAAGTAGACTATTGTGATTGATAAAGACAATTATGATATTCCACTATGTGCAATGGCTCAAATTGTCTTGATAGACCGAAGTATATTGATAAGATGGGATTGTCATGATATATAGATAGTTGCAACATATTTATAAGTTACAATAGTCTTAACAATCACAATAGATAGACGTTGCAATAGAGGATAGAATGGGATATTTGGATATGGTCAAATGTCATGATAGCTTGGATATTCATGATAGGATAACAAAACATTGCAATGGAATAGTCAGTCAAGATGATGGTGGGTTTCAATGTTGTGTGTGATTGTGATAGTCAGGATTGTCATGACAATGTGGGTTATCTCAATAAATAGGGTCTATCAAGTAAGTGCACAATCATGATAGATTGGAGTGTTGTGATGGGTTAGTTTGTCATGATAACTTGAACCTCTCACAATAGACCCAAATATTCACGGTGGCCGCTACTTATCATGATAGGATGAGAGTTTTAACCTTTTTGAAAATCCATTTTCATGGATGTGTTTGCACTAATCTTGTGATGCTTTTGCACTTAATTTTTATGCTAAACATGCAACTTCGCATATTTTATGCACTAAAGAAAGATCCAAGAGCTTGGAGTCATAGACTAGTCTCTTACCTACAAGACAAAGATTTTTTGGTGAGCAAGGTAAATCCTTCTCTATGCATGAAAAGATCACATGGAGAAGTCATATACATCTGTGGATGACATTATTGTAATAGATAATAATGATGAAGGCATAAGGAGGATCAAACATCATATGAAGGAATATTTCAAAATAAGTGATTTAGGGCAGCTCACATACTTCCTTGGATTGGAACTCATGTACACAGAGCATGCTATGCACCTTAGTTAAAGAAAGTAAATAAAAAACATTATAAAAAAGTTCAAAATGGAAATTGCAAAGTTTGCAAGTACACCTATGGAAGTAAATCCAAATTGAGTTATCTTGAAGGAGATGTCATTGAAGATGTGATAAGTTATCAAGGTTTAGAGCATAGATATCAATCATAGTTGAGTGTTTTACTCACCTAGGAAGCCACACATGGAGATAGCCAAAAGGATACTTAAGTATCTCAAGGGAATAATCAATGAAGGCTTATTCTATTCATACACTTCTGATATAGATATGGCTAAGAGATGATAGGAGAAGTACCTCTCGTTATCTTTCATTTGAAAGTTCTAAAGTCATTTCTTGGTCATCAAAGAAGCAACCTACTATTGCTCTCTTATCTGCAGAAGGAGAGTATAGAGAATCAACAAATGTAACTCAAGAAGCTATGTTAATTAGGACATTATGTGTTGATTTAGGGATAAAGTCCTCTACTCCTCACATATTTGGTTATAATATGAGTTCTTTGCATCTTGCAACGAATCCTATTTATCATGCAAGGACCAAACGCATTGAGTTCCATTATCACTATGCTAGGGAGAAGATGACAAGTAAGGGGATTGAGCTTTCATATATCTCAACTCAACAACAATGTGTACACATGATCACTAAAGCATTTAATGGAGTAAAGCTAAAAATATTCAAACCAATGATTGGATTTTAGGAGATTGCAAAGGAATGAAGACTCAAGAATCCTAGGCTTGAAAGGGAGATCTTGGTACATATGGAAAGCCTAAGTTCTTGACCCATGTTTTTGGATTATATTTGACTATGAGAAAAATTGCATGTGTTACACATATACTTAGGTCATTCCTAAGGATAAGCCTCTGTATATTTTTACCTATTGTAAAAGTCTCATATGAGGAAAATTCAAGAGTCAAGTAGGTCTGAAAAGAGACAAAACCACAAGACACATTTGAATTCAAAACTCAGATGAGTGTCGAAAAAATTACTGGAATCTTTTTTATAGAATCAATCATTAGCTATCTAGTAAAATCAAGGAAAAAAGCTTATATATGCTTTAGTGAAGAAGTCAACGGATATATCTAAGCTCTCACTCACGTGTTGAGTAACCAGTGTACTTATCACATAGCCATTTGAGTCCTCCACCGTCTCCAATAATTTTTCTTTTAAATTTTCTATACATATACGTGAAGTTTTCACCATCTTATTGAGCTATTGTCCATTGATGACCGTATAGATTAAAGTAAAATTGTGGTCTAATTATCTCATCCAATGATTGATCATGAAGTAAAAATTTTGTGAGATTTTGTATGCAATATTTTGATCGTTGGGGCTCTTTGTGCATATATGAATCAATTTCCATGACTATGTATGTATATTTTCTATTTCTGGAAATGTCTAAATCACACCTATGAGTTTTTAGTTATATTTCTGACACTCTAGTCACTCTAAATTAGTTAAATAACTTGGATTAGCTTACTGACGTTCCCATTTGAAGTTGTGCAAATGTATTTTACGCAATCCATAACAAGTTGGGAGCTATGAGCAGTTTTTTGAGTGCCTTATTCTATAAATATAAACAAAAGGTTTTCTCTTCATGCTCATAATTTCAAAGTAGTCTATCTTGACTCGAGCATTTTAGATCAAATATCCAAAGGACTATGGTCATATTTATGTATCATTTTCAAGCTTAGATAGTCTATTATAGTATCCAAGCATAAATTGGTCTCGTCTACAGAAGGAATTTGCAAAGATCCTCTCATCTTCTTACTCAGCTATCACATGATCACATTATGAAACCTTAAATAAAAGGTAACAAGAGGAAGCACAAGTATATACATAGAAATATCATAAAATAATAACCTCGATTATTATGCAAAGCAAAAAAAGTATCATATATGAAAATTGTGAAGAGAGATGGTGGATGCAATCCAAAGATGAGTAGGTGCCGCTACAACCAGCTTCACACCAGCCAACTGAGACTTCAGAGTTGATTAGTAGACCCTTTGAGCTTCCTAAATCCACCAAAATATCAGCCAAGTACTTTGGAACATGTATCCCAAAAGTTTAAGTCAAGACAGGCTAGTTGCGAAATGACTAGCTCCCAAAACTTGCTATTTTTGGACATACACTTGCTGGAAAAAATGAACAGTGCTCTCAACCTGGAAGGAATTAGAAAAATTCCTTTTGGGCATAGCAAATAGACTTAGCAAGCTTCCTATTCCAAGTTAAAACACTTCAAATGATGGACTGAGCACTGAGAACAAGTTTCATCAAGTTCTGGATCATTCCCACAATTCTCGGGGCTCTGTAGAGATAGACCAGTAAGCAGTAAAATGCAGATATCTCCAAAAGTATAAATCCAATGACCTTGAAATTTTATAAGTAGAAACTAGACAGTGAGAGCTATCCAACGCACTTTAAAACACTGAAAAAGGTTCAGTAAAACTCGAGATATGACCTTCTGAAGTTACTGCTCTGAGTGAGTATAGCAGAGAACAAAACAGAGAGGTAGATGATAATAAATGTATAGATTCACATATGATTACAACCACATTGGCAATGAATCTTTGCACAATGGGAGTAGAATGATAGAGCTATGGAGTAAGCTCTTCAATCTCTACAAAATGACATCAAGTGGTCACGTACAAGGCTTGCTAATCGCCTCTTCCTTCTTGCTCCTTTTATAGCTATTCTTGGAGGGAGTTTTGAATTCGAATTCGAATGGCTCCACCTAAAAGTGATCCCCAAAGTTAGGAGAGATTCCCTCAGCTCAAAAATTCGTGATTTTGGTAGTTGGAGCCACGAATTTGCTTTTACATCATGGATGAGGTAAGCCATCCTTTTACTTTTTTCTTTTTCCATTTACAAGAGATAAAATGTACTCTTTTACAAGAGGTGTTCACATGACTACTCATGTGACTTACAAATGAGGATAATATCAAGCATATCAAGCATGTAGGCTTGGGCAAAATGCACCAACAGCTCCCCCTCAAGCCTAACATGCTTGGCCTCCAAATAAGTCTTCAATTGTCCTTGATTTCCTGCAAACCAATCATCAACTTGAATCTACTTAATTTCGTACCATCAAGAGCTTTCGTCAACATGTCTGCACATTGCATATCTGTAGAGACGTAGGATAGTTGAATATCCTTGCTCATTAGCTTCTCCCTTACATAATGGTAGTGGACTTCAATATGCTTGGTTCTAGCATGGTATACCGGATTAGCTGCTAGATGTAGTGAGCTTGTGTTGTCACCAAAAATGTGAGGTGTTGAAGAATGAAGTCCAAGATCTGTGTACAAAGATTTTAACCACATGATTTCTTGAGTTGCATTAGCCAAACCTCTATATTCTGCTTCAGTAGAAGATAATGCCATGGTTGGTTGCTTCTTCGATGACCAAGAAATGATTTTTGAACCTGCAAATGATATATACCCTGATGTGCTTCTTCTATCATCTTTAGATCCGGCCCAATCTGCATCTGAGTAGACCTTTAGCTCAATATCTGAAGTATATGAATAGAACAAACCTTCATTCATGGTCCCCTTTAGGTACTTGAGGACTCGCTTGGCCGCTTCCATATGTGGTCTTCTCGGCTTATGCATAAACTGACTCAATATGCTAACACTATAGCATATATCCACCCTTGTGAGTGTTGCATAGTTCAAACTTCCAACCAAGCTTTGATAGCTTGTGATGTCTTCAATTGGCTCTCCTTCATAAGCACTAAGCTTATGATTTTGCTCCATAGGTGTACCTGCACACTTGGTATTTTCCATCTTGAACTTGACGAGCATGTCATGGACATACTTCCTTTGTGTGATGTATATACCTGAATCTGTGTAGATCAACTCCAATCCAAGAAAATAAGTAAGTGGTCCGAGGTCACTTATTTTGAACTCCTCCTTCATTTGACTCTTTACCTGTTTGATTCCTTCAAGATCATTGCCTGTGATAATAATATCATCAACATACACACATAAATAGATCACTTCAGATCCATTCCTCTTTATGAACAAAGAGGTATCCGCCTTGCTAGCTTTGAATCCTTGGTCCTGCAAATAAGTAACCAATCTGAAATTCCAAGCTCTTGGAGCTTGCTTCAATCCATACAAAGCTTTCTTTAGTTTGCATACATAGTTAGGATGATGTGCATCCTCATATCCAGGAGGTTGTGCCATATACACTTCCTCAGAAATCCATCCATTCAAGAAAGCATTCTTTACATCAAGTTGATAAAGATTCCAATTTCTAGATGCAGCAAGACTAATGAGAACCCTAATTGTAGGCATTTTTGCAACAGGAGAGAAAGTCTCCTCATAATCAATACCATGGGTTTGAGCAAACCCTTTAGCAACTAACCTTGCTTTGTGTCTATTTATACTTCCATCTGGATTCCTCTTGATTTTGTATATCCATCGAGATCCGATTATCTTCATAGATGGCTTGTTAGGTACAAGCTCCCAAGTGTCATTCTCCTTCAAGGCTTCCATTTCTTCATCCATTGCATCTCTCCAAGCTTTCTTGCTTTGTGCTTCTTCGAATGTGGTAGGTTCTTCATTGGTTGAATCCTTTGCAATGTAGATTGAGTGCTTGGTGACCAAAGAAGTATCATAACCAAACCTCTCTGGTTTCTTCTTCTCCCTCGAAGACCTTCTAAGTGGTTGATGTGAGCTCTCGGGTCCATATGTAGCATCCTGCATCTTTGCTTTACCTTTGTTCTTCCATAGCTTTAGTCTTTCCAAGTCTTCTAGGTCAATCTCCGAATCACTTTCTTCAATCTGCTTTGGATCCTTTGGTTGAAGTGATGGAAAATCTTCATCCAAGTCATATGGCAGCTTCACTTTCCTGTCATCATCAAACCATGATTTGTTTTCATCAAAAATTACATCTCTACTCAAAGAAAATCCTTTATTGGTTGGATTGTACAATCTATATCCTTTTTGGTTTTGATCATAACCAATGAATACACACTTCTCTGCCTTGGGATCCAATTTCCCTCTTACTTGAGAAGGAATGTGAGCATAGGCTAAGCATCCAAAGATTTTACAATGCTCTAGACTAGGTCTTCTTCCATTCCACACTTCATATGGAGTGGTTCCATCTAGTGACTTAGATGGAAGTCTATTTATGAGATATGTGGCTGTCGACACAGCCTCTGCCCATAGGTAGTTTGGCAATCCCTTTTCGTTGAGCATGGACCTTGCAGCTTCGACAATAGCTCTATTCCTCCTCTCTGCTACACCATTGAGTTCAGGTGTATACCTTGTAGTGACTTCCCTTTTAATGCCTCTTTCATGCAAGAAGGCATCAAATTCAGAAGAGAAGTATTCTCCTCCACCATCTGATCTGAGTCTTTTCAAAGTCCTACCTGTTTGATTTTCAACAAGAGCAATATACTTCTTAAAGCAATTAAACACTTCATCCTTGTGCTTCATGAAAAACAGAATGGTCCACCTGCTACAATCATCTATGAAAGACACATAATATCTTGAGCCTGATATAGATGGCTCCTTACTTGGACCCCACACATCCGTGTGCACTAGATCCAAAGGATTTTGATACATATATCCTTTCTTATTGAAAGGTTGTCTATGAGCCTTGCCGAGTTGACAAGCTTCACACTTATAAATCATGTGTTGCCTTGTGATATTAGGCGAACCAAGTACACTTTGGTCCCTGCAAATCTGTTTGAGTGTCCTCTCACCAATGTGAGCAAGCCTTTTGTGCCATATCTCCAACTCTGTTAGAGTTTGAGATCCATAGCTAAACAAAGCTATGTTCTTTGTATCTTCCACTTCAAAAGTGAAAAGCCTTCCTGTCTTTTCTCCTTTGGCAATCCTTCGAAAGCCTTGCCTTGGGTCTTCAACATATGCTCCAAATCGATTGAATCTAACCTGCAATCCTTTTTCAACAATCTGTCCAACACTTATTAAATTTTTGGTAATTGTAGGGACATACAAGACTTTGCTTAAGAGGTTCATATTCCCATCTGATGTCTTCACATTACCTATCTTCTCCACTGAGTGCTTTGTGTCATCTCCTGTCTGCACTTCATGCTTGTTATGAGGATCTTCCAAATCAGAAAGTAAAGCCACATTTCCTGCTACATGGTTCGAGCATCCCGAATCAATGTAAAATATGTGATCATCATCCTTACCCTTCTTTGTTGATAGATTCATAATCAATAATGAATCTTCTTGACTTTGGTCCTCTGCATAGTTATTGTAATCTCTTCTTCCTCTATGGCCACTTTGATAGTTGTTGTTGTTGTTGTAATTGTTGTTGTAGTAGTTGTTGTTGTTGTAGCCTCCATTGTACCTACCTCTATTTGATCCATAGCCACCTCTATTGAATCCTCTTCCTCTTGAGTTCCTTGGATTCCTGAAACATTCTTCAGTAGTATGGTTAGATAAGCCACATATGTTGCAAGGTTGAGATGATTGGAATCTCCCCCTGCCTTGCTTTCCACCTCTGCCTCTTCCTCTAGCTCTTCCTCTACCTGCAAAGTTTGCTTGGAAAGAGCTACCTTCATCTTCATTCTTCCTATTCTTTGACTTGTCCTTGACCTTAGCTTTATCAGAATATAAGGCAGAAGTTTGATTACCTCTTGAGGACTCACCACCTTTGCTAATCTTTGCTTCATGAGTGAAGAGTTGGCCCATGAGTGTGTTGAGGTCGGGTACATGCATATCCATGTATAAATCCATGGCTGTTGTGAATGACTCCCACTTGTCGTCTGCTTTGATTCCATTCATGATTTGTCTTATGATTTGCTCCTCTTCAATTACCTCTCCAATGCTTCCAAGTTGGTCGGAAATCTCCTTCATCTTTGTGACATAATCAGTCACATTTTGCTTCGGGCTTTTCTTCATTGTTGTGAACTCCATCCACAATTGGTTCTTCCTTGCTCGAGTGTTGGAAGAGAAGAAAGAAGCAAGTGCATTCCAGGTTTCTCTTGATGTCTTGCATCCCTTGACATGAGGTAAAAGAAAATCAGAGATTGAGTTTAGAATATAGGACCTTGCAAGTGCATCCTTCGAACACCAATTCGAAAGTCCTTCCACTTCTTCATGTGATGGTTGCCCTTTGTTCCTCATGGTTGGCATTGCTTCATCTCCGGATATGAATCCATATAGATTCCTTCCTTGAAGGTAAGCCTCCATCCTTAGAGACCATGCCGGATAGTTGTTTCGATCCAATTTGTCAATTGTTGATGGAAATCCATCTCCCATGTTGCTTGACTATGCTCTGATACCACTGTGAAGAGAGATGGTGGATGCAATCCAAAGATGAGTAGGTGCCGCTACAACCAGCTTCACACCAGCCAACTGAGACTTCAGAGTTGATTAGTAGACCCTTTGAGCTTCCTAAATCCACCAAAATATCAGCCAAGTACTTTGGAACATGTATCCCAAAAGTTTAAGTCAAGACAGGCTAGTTGCGAAATGACTAGCTCCCAAAACTTGCTATTTTTGGACATACACCTGCTGGAAAAAATGAACAGTGCTCTCAACCTGGAAGGAATTAGAAAAATTCCTTTTGGGCATAGCAAATAGACTTAGCAAGCTTCCTATTCCAAGTTAAAACACTTCAAACGATGGACTGAGCACTGAGAACAAGTTTCATCAAGTTCTGGATCATTCCCACAATTCTCGGGGCTCTGTAGAGATAGACCAGTAAGCAGTAAAATGCAGATATCTCCAAAAGTATAAATCCAATGACCTTGAAAATTTATAAGTAGAAACTAGACAGTGAGAGCTATCCAACGCACTTTAAAACACTGAAAAAGGTTCAGTAAAACTCGAGATATGACCTTCTGAAGTTACTGCTCTGAGTGAGTATAGCAGAGAACAAAACAGAGAGGTAGATGATAATAAATGTATAGATTCACATATGATTACAACCACATTGGCAATGAATCTTTGCACAATGGGAGTAGAATGATAGAGCTATGGAGTAAGCTCTTCAATCTCTACAAAATGACATCAAGTGGTCACGTACAAGGCTTGCTAATCGCCTCTTCCTTCTTGCTCCTTTTATAGCTATTCTTGGAGGGAGTTTTGAATTCGAATTCGAATGGCTCCACCTAAAAGTGATCCCCAAAGTTAGGAGAGATTCCCTCAGCTCAAAAATTCGTGATTTTGGTAGTTGGAGCCACGAATTTGCTTTTACATCATGGATGAGGTAAGCCATCCTTTTACTTTTTTCTTTTTCCATTTACAAGAGATAAAATGTACTCTTTTACAAGAGGTGTTCACATGACTACTCATGTGACTTACAAATGAGGATAATATCAAGCATATCAAGCATGTAGGCTTGGGCAAAATGCACCAACAAAAATGATTTCACATATTTCACAAAAAATAGAGCTTGAAAATTATAGAAATGGTCACAAAAGGATGGTCTCAAGGTAGATATACTTATGGAAGCAAGTCTCACATGTCTTGAACCATGAAAACGTCACACACGAATAAGGAGATAAAGATTGTGCACGAAATTTTCAAGAGGAAGAGCTCTTTTACTCACAGTAGCAAAACATCGCTATAAGTGAGGAGCTTAGCCTTTTTATAGTGAGTGTCTAATCCAACATGAAGTTTTAAAAATGCCAAAAATAAAAAAACAATTATTCTCTAGCTCTTCTCATGGGGTTTCCTTGGAAAGACGTTCCATATGTACAAAAAAATATCTACAACCATATTTACAATGCTTGAATAACACAAAAATGATGCAAAAAATTTTGTTTCTATTACTCAATTTACGTCTAGTAGATATAACATGGTAACAATGCTCCTTAAAGTGTATCGTCCTTGACACGACTCTTCATAGTCAATCAGGTCAGGCCTATGTTGCAAGTTTGGCTGCTCTATTGTGAATATTGCTGATGACTAGAAGTCTTGTTGACTATCTGAGAGTTATAAGGTACAGTTCTTTTAGTTTCTGTTAGACCCTTGATAATGACGAAGACATTTATATCAAAAGAAGAAGTGGATGAGTATTTCAACAATTGCAAATCCAAGATTCTAATATAGAAAAGAGTTGTAAAGAGCAAAATATGCAGGTCAAATTAAAGAAAATATACTTTTTTTTTTAAATAAAGGAAGTTCGGCCTTAGCCTACTCTCTCGGACTCGAATTAATTAAACGAAAAGTACAAGAGAAGGGAACTAGTGCCCACGGGATCCCCCGAATTCCACATAGAAGGGGTAGCTTTTAGAGAGTTTAGATGGCATTACAAAGAAGGTTAATCACCTCTCATCACCCTCATGCGGGGCCCACTTGGGTTTGATCTTGTTGTTGATCAAAAGGATCACTTGATGATGCCTGAAAGGGGGGGATTTCTTATAGTTAGCGATCCTTTTGCCAAGGAGGAACAACAATTTCTCAATCGACCACTCTTTGGGGGAGTCGCCAAAGTTATAAGCACATCTTTCCCACCAAATCTTCCATAGGACCTCTCGCCTTCTAGAGAGTCGCGGAGCAGTCGATCGCTTCTCCCAACAGAGCTTGCTTCCAACTGATATGTTTCTGTAGTTTAATTTTGCTTCTGACAATCTGGCAAAGCCTGTTGGAGTTGGGACAAGTAAAGAAGATGTGAGAAACATCTTCGATGGACTAGTAGCAGTGTTTGCACCAGGGAGGCATCCCACAAATTTTGTTAGCCTTAAGGTTGGTCCAGATTCCACGATGAAGAATTTGCCATAGGAGGACCAAATTTTTTATTTCAATGAGGGGGTGCAATATAGCCATGAACTTCATGTCCCATCGAAGCCGCGTCCACAACAAGCATCACTTCTTGTTGAGGTTAACTTTATAGTCAGTGGTTTCTACCATTGTTCCATATGAGACCAAGCAAGCTCGGCATGTCGTGCCCCATGAGAAGGCGAACTTTAGAGCGGTCTCAGGCGAGACATCTACTTTGCAAAGTATTCCGTTCTTCATAGGAAATGTTGACGCTAGGGTCAATATCCTCGAAGTTGATCCACTAGTTGGTGTCTTGTTTCCAGAGATGTTTCCATTTTTTGAAGCCTTTGTTCCATAGCCTCTTGGCATTACGAATGTTCCAAGATCCCACGATCCGGATGCCATGGATCGGAAACCAGATAGAGTCATTTTATCTGATACCAGCTGCCCACTTCTGGCTGCTCACATCCAGTCTTCACTTATTCTTGTGAAGCTTTTGACTTTATTCCAACTCTTCCAAAGGGAGCACACAAGATTCGAGCCTTTCGGGAAGACCGGGATCGGGGAAAACAAAAGGGTCAGAATGTCAAGATTCTTCCAATTTGGGAATCCCACGAAAGCCAACACGTTCTTGTTTCTGAAGATCAGCTTGGCCCATGAGGCCTCCCTCTTGCACCACACCTTAATCATCCATTTTGCTGCAAGTTTGTTAGCCATGCATCTGATATCTAGAATGCCAAGGCCCGCACTATCTTTTTGGCTTGTGGAGATGGATCACTTGATTTTAGGCACTCCCCTCCTATTGTGGTTGCCCGTCCAAAGGAAGTTTCTGCAAATACTTACCAATGCTCTTGCTCTTTCGGTCTCCAACAATAGAGGAAGTAAATGGTCAAAGATACGAGGAACGTGTTGATAACCATAGCACAACCAGCGAGATTGATTTGCATACCTCTCCAATAGTTTAGCTTTTTTTCAAGTTTGGCCAGCACCTAATTCCATCGCTGCTCCATCGAGACACCAAACCCCAAAGGAATCCCAAGGAGCTGGAAAATTTGGCCCTACAAAATGTTTTGACAGCCATGATCAATGAGAAGGTCGGGTTGGATCCCACAAATAGCCCTAAAAGCGGTCTTAGAGTGGTTAATTGTGGATCCAGAGGCTTTGCAAAAAGTATCCAAGCACCTCCAAAATGTCTCCAGGCTGGTACTATCGTTGTGGACAAACATGTTCATATCATCGGCAAAAAGTCTCATGGTGATCTAGCATGGTCATGAGGAAATTGGAGTCCTTTGATATTACTAGCTTCCACCTGTTGTTCCACCAGCCGGCTAAGCCCTTCTGTGGCAATGGCAAAGAGAAGGGGAGCCAAAGGGCACCCTTGTGTAATCGATCTTCTAAGCTTGATCACCTTTGAAAGTTGGCCATTAACATTAATTTGAGTCGACACATTTCCCAGAAGGGTCGAGATCATCTTGGTGAATTTCTGACTACATCCTAGATCTTTAAGTGGCTGCATAATATAGTCCCATTCCAGTCTGTCGTAGGCTTTATCAAAGTCGATCTTGAGGAAGACCATGTCTTGTCTTGACTCATTTGCGAAGTCGAGACCTTACCAGATATCAATAATGGCTTCCAAAATTGAGTTTCCTTTGATAAAACCTTTCTGTTCCTCGCTTAACCACGCTCTCAGATGGCTGGAAATTTTGTTGGCAATGATCTTGTATCCCATTTGGAGCATCGTAATCGGACGCTAGTTCTCAATTCTGTTCTTTTCCCCTTTCTTGTGTATTAACTTGATAATGTCATTGTTGAGACAAGCCGGAAGCGCACCAAACTCGAGCGCCTCTTGCTAGATCAACTGAAGAGGGGTGGCAACCATCAACTTGAAGGACTTCAAGAACTCGTTAGTGAGCCCGTCTGGCCCCGAGCTTTTGCCACAAGGGAGGGAATCAATGACTTCAACGATTTCTGCTTCCGAGATAGGGGCATCAAGCAGGGAACAAAGGTTGTGTGGGATCCTATGAGAGGAAGCTCTAGATAAGGCAGCCATGCAATCCCGTCTATGGGGGGAGAGGGGGGTCGAGATCCCCAGGAGTCTCGTAAAGTGCCCTTCAATGATCTCGATATTATCTTCTTCCGTATTGCATACATTGCCAATTGAGTCTAGCAATAGGGGGATCGATTCTCTATTTTCTTTCCTTTTAAGAATGCGGCACATCTCTTTGGTGGGTTTGTCGGCTTTGCCAGCCCACCACTCCTTAAAGAAAATTTGCAAATTTTTCCTTTGTATTTCTTCCTCGTATCTCAATAGCGCTTTGATTTTTCATAGACCTTTTTGGGATTGAGCTTTTCCTTTGTTCACTTCCTCCTCAAGTCTCCAAAGTCTATGATAAAGAGCTTCTCTATGTGCCCGCCAAACAGTCTCGATCATCTTCCTGGTTCTAATCATGATCTACCGTGACTTTTCGATCGCACGTCTCCAGCACTTGGCTGGGGATGAGCCGGAGGTGAACACCTCCTTCCACACTTCAACAATTTCTTGATGGACGGAGGGGAGGGAGAAGGAGGTCGCCTAGACATGGAACCAAGGAGCCTTACAGAATTTGGTGAAAGGTTGGAAAGCGATAATGATCGGGTAGTGATCAAAGATGACAAGGTCAATGTGTTGCGATAGGGAAGGGCGCCCCACTGATGGATCAAGTTTTGAGCAATGTAGCATCTATCCAGTTTGGCTTTCCTCAGATCCTCGCCCGCTTGGAGATTCGACCATGAAAAGCCATTCGAATCTTTGAATTCGACCAAATCCAAGTGAAGTTTGGTGTTGTCCCATGTTTCTTTCTCTCGATTGTCGATGACCCGACCCTTTCCATTCCATATGTCTGCAGGGTCCTCCACCATATTGAAGTCACTACAAATTAGCATGTTGTGGGGGAGCGAGTCCGAGGAGGCCCAGGTGTTCAGTCTCTCCATCTCCCCATTAGGGGCATACATAGAAACTAAACTAAACCGAACAGGGGAACCAAAGGAAATGGCAATCCATCGATGGCTCTTGTCTTCAATGGGGCCCGCAAGCTTTTCAAACCAGAATTGATTAATACCAATTACGGTCCCACTGGACCCCTATGGGTGTGATGTTGAAATCCAAACATGGGTCGATGAGACATGTCTAAGACGTTTCTGGAGGTATGATCCATTGATTTTAGTCTCTTGAATATAGATAAATTTTGGGTTTAGGCTAATGTCCTGCAACCATTGAACAATGATGGTCGCTCTTGAGGGGTTGGTCGGCCCTCCAACATTTAACGAGATGATGATTATTGTCATAGGTTACCCTCTTTGCGGGAGGGGGCCTTATCCTTTCTCTTCTTGGATTCATCTTTCTTTTTCGATGGGAGAGGGTCCTGACTTAGCAATTTGCTCTTATGGGGGCTTCTCTAGGGTAGCTCAAGAGGTTGTTTCCCCTTGTGGGATGCCTCCTATTGGAGTGAATAGGAAACCATTTCCGGAATAGTTGATCCAATGATGGAGCTTTCACTATCCATGTTATCTTCGTTACTAGTGGTAAAGTTGTCTTCTTTGCTTGTAGTGTAACCCTCCTGGTAGGTTTCTTTATTGTCAAGGATCTCAAGGGATTTGTCACTGGTGTCCACCTCCAATAGGTTCCTACCTGGGTAATCAAGCTCATTGATCTCCTTTTCTAGATTGCAAGACAAGTTGTTTGAGGGGGAATCTGGCATGCAATTTCGCTCCGATGTTGCCCTAGCGCTTCTTTTCCTTCTTTTTTTGACTTCCATGATCCCGTCTGCATCGACTTTTGGGTTATAGGGGCCCTTAACTTCCTCTTCGTTCGCTGGGTGATTCAGTGTCCCATTGTTGCATTGATCTTTTCTCGATGCTTCTTGTTTTTGTTTGCTTTTTTGTCTTAGTGGGCAATCTTTAATCCTGTGGCCTTGTTGGCCACAACGAAAGCACGCATTAGGAAGGTTTTTGTAATTAACATCTTGTTCCCAGACATCCCCTTCGCCCAAGTCCACTTTGATCTTTGATGGAAGCGGCATGCTGAGATCAGCCTCGACACAGATTTGAGGGTGCCATCGAGCATTGAAAGAGTGCCTTGCACCTTCATAAATGAGACCACCAACGGCTTGCCGATTGGAGAAACGACGTCCCACACAAAGTTGTACAAGAAGTATGGAAGGTTAGTGAGCTAGACCCAGAGTGGGCAGCAGAGAGATTTTGATTTGACGGGGATAAAATCGGGGGACCATCTGAATAGGCAAAGGGTCGCCTGCCCGAGTTGCCAGGTTCTGACACTGAGGGCTTGGAACGACATATCTTCATTCTCAAAGACTAGCAACAAATGACTAGCTAGTAAGAACTGACACTTACTGACAATCAACCCGCCGGAGAACCACTCTTTTCGAAGCCATTGGTGCACAGTTTCAAGTGGAGGCCTAGGGCCAAACACTTGGCTAACGAGACATACTTTCTTGAGTTCTAGAATTGCAGCTCTAAGAGAGACCAAGGGAGGCTCGACACCCTCAGATGCCCCGTGAGTGACACAAGATCCCCCTTCTAAAATAGGGGCCAGGTTACCAATCATCCCCTAGGTCGGGGGCAGGTTGCTTATCACGAGAGAGGGGGTTGCCAAAGCCATGATAGGGGCCCTGAAGCACGCACCGAAGAAGAACTATCAGGCAGAAAACATACTTTTAATCGCATGTCATAAAGCCACATTAATGAGAGTGTGAATAAATGGAAAATGAAATCCTTCAAACATGGAAATCAAAGCCATCATGTTGTTCGATCTTAATATAAATATGCATAACAAAGGGATCAGACGTCCCATTTTTGCTAACAAAAAAACATAGACGTTCTTAAATCATCCCAATATGTTTCACCAAACACATGTAACATAGTTTTATGTATAAACTCTCTCTCTCTCTCTCTCTGGTAATCCACCCTTCTTTCCATAATATCTTAGCTTCCTTTTCATCGCGCCTATTCCTTTTGCTTTCTTTCCATGTTTTTACACCTCAGCGTGGGCTGACGACTCGATTTGTCCCTCCACTCAGGCAACCTCCGCCAAGAAAATTTGGATGAATCTTTCTTCTATGACAAAGCTGATGTAGCAATTGATCAACATAAGAACTTCTACTTTTCCATGAATATTATGCATATGTTATTTCCGTTCCCTCGAATCTTGTGATTGATAAAGCCATGAGTTGATCTTTTTCATGTACGAATAGCCCAAACGATTGAATTGCTTCAAGTGATGGATTAAACAATGAACTTTGAAGCCAAAGCTCAAATCTCCTACCTTACTGCCCGTAGTACCTTACAGCCTCCTTCCACTTGTCGGTTTTATCTGAAGTTATCTTCCATTCTTTCTACACGAAGACTTTACTAAACTGCTGTAGCATAATGTCGTCTCTTCCTTTTTCTTTTAGCATCACCTCCATTGACTTTGCCATTTGACGAATAAAAAACCCAGTCCCTAATCATTTTGATGGATATAAATCTTCAAGAAATTGGATTCGCATGTCAAATCAAAGTATTCTTGTCATAGTATAACAAAAATTGACTAAATTATGTATCATAATTTACAAAAAAAAAAAGCCAAAACTTTTAAGCAAGGGAATGCAATAAAAGATATTCATAGCTAGGTCAATCATTCTTTTGTTTGTCTAGAACAAGATGAAGGGTCATTGCTTCTATATGAAGTTCTCTCTTCTCAGGGTACATTACAAAGTCAATAATAGTAAAGGATTTATCAGTTCCTTCACTCATAATTTACATCTTCCATTAAATTTGATAAACATCAACCTTTCTTAGCTAGTTAGGAGGGCATATGTAAATGGAGCCTATCTACTAGTAAGAAAAAAAATTCCTAATGCCGTACAATCAAAGAAGGAAAATAAACATCAAAAAAGAAAGAGAAAACTAGAAATAGTTTTGCAAGTACTATAAGGCAAATGATCATGTCATAAAGAGTTTTCCTATACTTGCTTCAAAGGAGGCAAAGAAGAAAGAGGCTCAAATGGTTGTTGCAAAGGTCTCTATACCTAAAACAAATTCTCCTAATCTTTTTCAAAATGAAGAATGAGCATTTACTATTGTTTGCAGCTATGACCCATCTTCTCATGAATAGTATATGTTTGTAGTAGACTTGGATGTTTGGTTTGGAGAGTGAGCACATGAATGAAGGTGATTCCATGGACATTTTTCTGACAAAGATCAAAGATTTGAAAGAATAATTGATTTCTGCTCATGAAGTCTTGCCAGACACTTCACTTGTGAAGACTGTTTTGAATGGTCTTCCTGATTCATATTAGAATTTTGCATCGACTCTTCATTTGATGATAAATGGCAATCCAAATGCCTTAACATTTGAGGAGTTAGTCTCTGCTCTATTGCAAGAAGATCATTCTAGGCAGAACATTTCCATTATGTGTGTTGCAGATCAAGCTTTGCTGGCTAGTTAGAAGGGTAAAGGTAAATGGAGCTCTTCTACTAGTAAGCAAAAATCTACTAATTCTACACAATCAAAGAAGGATGACAGAGATGAGAAGAAAACAGAAAAGCAAATATTGTAAAGGAAATGATCATGTCATAAAGAGTTTTCCAAAACTAGCTGCTAAAGAGTCAAGGAAGAAAGAGGCTTGAATGGTTATTGCAGAGGCCTCTACACCCAAAACAGAGTCTCCTAATCTTTTGTAGAATGAAGAATGGGCATTTACCACTGTTTGTAGTTATCAACGATCTTCTCATGAACAATGTATGTCTACAGTAGACTCAGATGTTAAGTATTTTGATAGTGGGGCAATCAAACATATTACTTTGTAGCACAATTTCTTCACTTCACTCGAGCGTGCCCCTATAGGGAATACTATCACATGCACCAAAACCTCCTCTTATCCTGTTATGTAAGTTGGTAAGATCATTCTGACTACTACTGACGGTAGTTCTTTTACATTGTTAGATGCTTTATTTGTGCCAAGGATCAAGAAGAATCTGTTATCAATTTCAGCTTTAGCCAAGATTGGCTTGGTTGTTATATTTGTTGATGATAGATGTACAGTTCATGATCTGACAAATGGCGATGTCATTATTGCTTCTGGCATTTTATGTCATGGGTTGTATAAGATCATAGACTATGAAAAATTTGTGAATGATTCAGCATGTGTAGTACATGATTCTGAGGCTATGTCAGATGAAAACCTTTGGCATGCACGCTTTGGTCATCTGAATTTTGCTAGTTTGCTACACCTACAAAAATATGAAATGGTGTCCTCTTTGCCCAAACTTGAGGCACCTGATAAACACGCATGTGAAGGTTGTATTTTGGGCAAAATGCAGTATTCCTCCTTCCCAAAAGATGGTTCACTTTGAGCTACTCAGAAATTGCAACTTGTTCATAGTGATGTCTATGGTCATATGCAGACATCTTCTTTTGGGAACTATCTTTACTTCATGACTTTCATTCATGATTTTTCTAGGCATGCATGGGTATATCCATTGAAAGCAAAGTCCAAAGTGTTTATGTGCTTCAAAAAAATTCTGGTTTTGGTTGAAAATCTCTCAGCATGTAAAATGGGTACCCTCCATTCTGTTCGAGAGGCGAATATATCTCTTCTAACTTTAATGCATTTCTGGATGAACGTGGGATAAAACATCAATGTACAATGTCGTATACACCTCAACAAAATGGAGTTGCTGAATGGAAGAATAGGTGACTCATGGAGATGGCAAGGTGTATGGTTAAGGTTCAGGCTTTACCACATAGTTTCTGGCTTGAGGTGTTATGTGTGTAGCATATGTACTTAACACGTGTCCCACTAATGTATTGCAATCTATCACTCCATATTAGGCTTGGCATGGTCGTAAGCCATTTGTTGCTCACTTGTGTGTTTTTGGTTGTCTGGCTATCATTTGTATCATCTACAGACTAAATGCATTTTGGTTAGCTGTGATGTTATTTTGTGGAAGATGCTATTCAGCCATTACTTTCATGTACTAAGGAGACATCAGTTAGCTCTAAAGACATGTATAACACTTTGCTGCCTCTTTTCTACAGGTGTGCAGTCTAGTCCTGGTCCTAATGAGGCAACTTCTCAGCCTTTATAGGTTTCATATGATGATGCAGATCATTCCATTTCTGATGTAAATTTACATGATGCACTTGTTGATGAGAAAGTTGATATTGAGGAGGCAAAAACTATGCCAAAATGGCTCGTGTAGACTTTGCATGATAGCAAATTAGATGCATCTCTATCATATCATACTTGTTCAAGCTCTCATAGTGCTTCTTTTGCATAAGATTGCTATGCTATGGCTGCCTCTAGTCTATGTGATGAGAATGAGCCTATTTTCTTTTTATGAGGCACAAAATTCTAAAAATTGGATGGCTTCTATGCAATCAAACAAGTGTGCAGATTGAAAAAGGCATTATATGGTTTGAAGCAAGCACCATGTGCTTGGTATGAGAAGATACATGCCTATTTGATTGCACATGGTTTTGAGAACATTCCAACTGAGAGCACCTTATATGTTAAGCATGCAAATGATGTGCTTCTGATCATTGTTGTGTATGTTGATGACACGCTGCTCATTGGTCCTCATGAGAAGCATATTGCTTATTTTAAGGCTGATCTCCATGCCTCATTTGAGATTTTAGATTTGGGCATTCGCATCATTTTTTGGGCATTCAGTTTATGCAAGTTGATAGCGGAATAGCTTTGTGTCAAAAAAAATATATTAACACATTATTGCAACATTTTGGCCTTGAAGAATGCAAACATATTGCCTATGGAGATAGGTTTACGATTGAGTCTTCATGATGTTGGGGATGCATTTGATGTTGTTCTCTCTCGACGTGTTGTTGGATGCTTGATTTACTTATGCATTAGTCTGCTAGATATTCAGTTCACTATCTCATAGATGAGCAGGTTTATGAATTGCCCAGGTGTCAAGCATTGGTAGGCACTTAAGTGCATCTTTCGTTACTTGAGTGGTACCTGGCTACTTGGATTGTTTTATCCCAAAGGGGGATCACTACCGCCATATTTACATGCTTTTTCTAACTATGATTGGGTTGGTTGCTATCACACTCCTGTGTCCACTAGTGGCTTTTGCTTCATGCTTGGTAGCTCATGTATATCTTGGTTGAGCAAGAAGCAGCCTACTCTGGCCACTTCCAGTTGTGAGGTTGAGTATAGGAAAGCTTTCATAGTGACTATTGAGTGTGTGTGGCTCAGATGCCTTATGGCTGATTTGGGTGTTGGTCAATCTTTTGCCACCACCATCTTCACTGACAGTCAGAGTGCATTGGCAGTTGTGAGGAGCCCTGTGTTCTATGCTCCCACTAACCATATTGAGGTGCATTATCATTATGTCAGGAAGAGGTTCTCTGCCAGAAGATCAGCTTGGCATATGTGCCCATGTAGGAGAACATTGTAGACCTTTTCACGAAGGCTCTACCTAGGGAGAAGTTTGAAGCTTTCCGCAAAGCTTTGGGCTTACTTATTAAGGAATTCAAAATCAGTGATCTTGTTCTACTCACATACTTCCTAGGTTTGGAAGTAGTGTATACAAAAAGAGGTATATACTTTACTCAAAGGAAGTATATCAAAGACATGCTTGCCAAATTCAAAATGGAGAATTCAAAGATTACAGGTACCCCCTATGGAGATGAATTTGAAATTGATCGCTCATGAAGGTGAGAAAATTGAATATATAACTAGCTATCAAAGTCTAGTTGGAAGTTTGAATTATGCTACACTAACTAGAGTGGACATTTGCTATGGAGTAAGTGTCTTAAGTTAGTTCATGCATACTCCAAGGAAACCTCACAAGGAAGCATCCAAGAGAATCCACAATTATTTGAAGGGTACAATTAATGAAGGTTTGTAATATCCTTAAACCTCTACTATAGACATCAGAGTCTTCTTTGATGTAGATTAGGCATGCTCTAAAGATGATAGGAGAAGCACATCTGGATACATCACCTTTGCAGGTAAAAAGTTGATTTTTATTGGTCTTCAAAGAAGCAACCAAGTCTTGCACTCTCATCAACTGAGGCTGGATATAGAGGACTTACAAGTGCTATACAAGAAGTAATGTGGATTAAGAATTTATACTCTTATTTAGGTCTTAAATCATCCATTCCTCATATCTTTGGGGATAACATCAATTCATTGCATGTTGTTGCTAACCCAATTTATCATGCCAGGCTAAATATGTAGAAGTGCATTATCACTATGTCAAGGGAAAGATTACAAGCAAAGAGATTCAATTATCTTATGTGTCAACACATCAACAATGTGCAAATATGATGACAAAGGCATTGGATGGAATCAAGCTAAACAGGTTCAAATCAATGATTGGATTGCAAGAGATTTTGAAGGATTAAAGATTCGAGCTTCTTAGGCTTGAGAGGGAGCTGTTGGTGCAAATAGCAAGCATAAGAGCTTTGCTAAGATTCTTGGATTCCTCTCACTTTGCATCACATGATACATGTGAACTCATGCTTGTAAAAGATCAAGGTAATTCTTGAACTTGTCTTAGTTATTTGTAAAAGGAAAAAAAGGGGAGATGGAATCTCATGATGATAGGAAGTGAACTTCATGAATTTTGGTGGTTGGAATCAAATTTATAACATCCTTGGAGTTTAGATCGCCTTTTAGGCAGATGACTCACCAAATTCAAATTTAGATGCAAGTATAATTATACCCTCTTCTTAGTCACAAGATATCATACCTATTTCTAAGAGATTGATGTACATTCTTGAGCAAACATTGTGCTTGTTTTATGAAGGAGTTCTCTACACTTCCCATGTATCATATGTTCAATATCATACATATATTTATCCATTACTTTTGAGTGAGTCATTCTCCTTGTGTTGTTGCAGTACACTTATGTACACAATGAACTTGTTTTGTCTATTTCTCTATGCATGAGTATCCAATTTCTAAAATTTCACTTGGTTTGGTAGATCTCAAGATATGAACAATTGAAGTTGACTATTCCTGAAAAGCTAGGTGACCCCCCATACTTGTTGGAATTGTTTCTCTTTGTATGGTGCAGGTAAATTCATCAAATAACTTGCTTTAATCAGTTATGCACTTACATTAGATGTGTGCAAAAGCTCTTTAGTCAATTCATAGCAGGTTGTGATATTTGAGCATGTTTTTATGACCTTCTCTTCCCAAAATAGAAAGTTTATTCAATCCTTGCAAAGTGGAAGTTATCTATTTTGATGCAAACATTTGATGATATGTTCCAAAGGACTTGATGGTTCTTTGTGCATATTATGGAAGCTAAACATGTATACTAGGCATACCTAGTGTCACATTGGCTTGTGTAAAGCAGGTTTGTTGCAAACACCACTCATCTCTGCATAAATCCCATCACCTCTTCACATTCTAGTCCCATGGTTTTGTGTAGAAAGAGAATGCAAACGAAGTGTAAAAGATGAAAAAGGAATTCTATGGATTGAAGCAAGCATGATGTTCTTGATACAAAAAGATACATGCCTACTTGTTAGCACATGCTTTTGAGAATAGTCGAATTGAGAGCATCTTATATGTTAAGCATGCAGATGATGTACTTTTGATCATTGTTGTATATGTTTATGGTATGCTACTCACTGGTCCTAATAAGAAGATTATTGTGAAATTTAAGGTTGATTTTCATGCCTCTTTTAAGATGTTAGATTTGGGGCATTTACATTATTATTTGGGCATTAAACTTATGCAAGTTGATGGGGGAATAACTTTGCATCAAACAAAATACATTGACACATTATTATAGTATTTTGGCCTTGAAGATTGAAAACATATTTCCACTACCATGGAAATAGGTTTGCAATTGAGTCTTCATGATGTTGGAGATGCATTGATGTTGTTCTCCATCAGTTGGTTGTTGGATGCTTGATTTAATTATGTATAAGTTGGTTGTGATATTCAGTTTTTTCCCTCTCAAATGAGCGGTTTTATGCATTTTCTAAGTTTCAAGCATTGGCAAACAATTAAGCACATATTTCGCTATTTGAACGGTACCCAACTACTTGGATTGTTTGTCCCAAGGGGGATCATTACCGCTAAATTTACATACTTTTTTTTACTTAGATTGTTTGTTGTTTTTTAGATGAGTAGGCTTATGTGTTTCCCAAGTGTCAAGCATTGGCAAAAAGTAAAGTGCATCTTTTGCTACTTCAATGGTACGAGTGTGTGTAGCTCAAATGCATTCTGGCTAATTTGGGTCTTGGCGATTCTTCTACCACCACCATCTTTATTGATCGTCAGATCACATTAGAACTTGTGTGAAACCTTCTGTTCCATGCTTCCATAAAGCACATTGAGGTGCATTATCATTATGCCAGGGAGAGACACTCGGCTAGAGAGATTATTTTGGCATATATGCCCACATATGATAATTTACACACCTTTCACAAAGGCTCCGCCTAGGGAGAAGTTTGAAATTCCTTACAAATCTTTGGGCTCACTTCCTTTTGTGGATTGATTTCATTCCACATAGCTTACCACTTCCTTATACATGAGTGCCAGCTCCTAATTCACGACATCACTGCTAGGAGGATTTGTTGATATACTTTTGCAGTAATGTGTGTGAACACACTTAGGATCACTCAACAGTTTTTTTTTCTCTTTAGGAGGTTTCTTTCCCCTGGCATGTCTATATGTAAACCCTAATGGTTCACTTATCTTTGTACATTCAATTGGTAATACATTTACTATTGTGTTGTTCTCCAAGCTTCTTCTTGTTCCTTTTGATGTTTGTGTGTGTTCACAGACTTCAAACTCCAATAGATGCATCATATGTATGTGGATGATTTTATACCAATTAGGTGCTCTCAAAAATTGTTCAATCATTAGTTGATGCATCAGCCCTTCAAAAGTTAATGTTTGGCATTGGAATTATCATAGCTCATCCTTTGAATGGGGTTATTTCTCCTAATAGACCACCTTTCAATGCCTTTTGAGATTCTTTTTCATGCTAGTGTTTGTAGCTAGATTTGAGTGGCACAAACACTTCATTGAGTGAATTGTTGGTTGAATTTGGAAAAATCATTGGACCCATCTCCATGAGTAACTATAAATTCATATGCATGCATGAAATCCTAGAAAATGGGCTATAACATTGTGAAACTATAAGTGAAATTCAATACATTGAAGTGGAAATTGTTTGTCTGTGTCTTTTGGATTTTGAAGGAGCCACTAGGTATACTTTCATTTTTGCATGATACTTGAAGTGAGTAACTTTGTGATATGTGAAATAAAAATGATTTTGTTTCAGAGGTATACTAGAAGTGACTCTACTCTAACAATTTTATAATTGCTTGAAATTAATCACTATGTACTTAAGGTAAGGTATGGCATTAGGGAAGAGAAACTTACTCGAGAGTGATTTTGTTAGTCAAAAGATCCAAGATAGGCACGAATCACACTTTTCAAGAGTCATCTAGTAGTGAATTGGGATCTGAGTGGGAAAAAATGGATAGATAAGAAGAACTACATGGCGTGCCATTGGATTTTGACCAAGCAAGCCCCGTGAGCAAAAATTATCAAATAATTTTGCAATTCAATAATTATAATTACCTAGGATCACTATGGTGGTTAAGCACAAAAACCCTAATTTCTTGATAATTGTTCATGTGAAGATAGTCAAATATTGTGATGAACATTGCCCGACAAAAAAAAATCATTATCTATTGACCCAAACCATATGAATGATAGGGGGGAGAAATTTGGAAACCTAGGCTCTAATGATAACAATGATGAACAATTGAAAGAGAGTCTACCAACCCCTAAGGGCAACACAACCTTGACAAACATCATCATGATTAAGACAATCTCATTTAATGTTTCTTGAAATCCTATGTACATGGAGAAACGTAAAGCACAAGATGTTTCTAAGAAATAATTTCAAGTCTCCACATTGCAAAAGAGTGATATTGTATGAACATCAAAACACATTATTCTCAAATATACATTTAAGTACATGGACAAGGTAGAAAATACATATTGGGAAGTACATGCGCATACCCTTTCCATCATTTTGGAGCTTATATACAATGATGGATGAATTGATAAGATATTTTTTGGATTGTAGAGTGAAACATGATCCATCTTCTTTGATTTAGAATTTCAAAAAAGCAAGCCATGACTCGATAAGAATAATGTATATGAGGTATAAATTGTACGTGGATAGATGCCCTATCATTGAGAGAGATCTCTAGAAAACAAATGATTTTACTATTTTTGGATGGATTCATAAATGGATAATTGAGGTCCCTTGTCTTCATTCGTAGATTGGCTGACTTTGATTGAGTGCATCAAGGAATGTGTAAAACTAGAATAATATGTAGTTTTAAATATCAAGATCCTACCATCTGATGTGAGAAGTTAAGCCTCAACTTCAATGAGTGCTTCTAGATCTTTGATAAAGAGTTATATGACTTGGTAGTGAAAAGTTTGCAAATGAAACAGACTAGGGACCAAAGAAATGTGCTCTACCTTATAGGACTCTACCACTTAGAAGATGTTAGAATTGCAATGGAGATCATTCCAACTACCTGTATAGTAAAGGGTTTAAATTTTAACCAATGGAAGGGAGGCCTATGAAATTTTGTGCAATTGAAAAAAAGATGACTAATCACTCCATAGAGGAATGCTTTAAAAAATAGAAAAATATTGAGGTCACAATATCAAGAAAGATCCATGTATCCGGCCGGAGACATGTACATGGACTAGAAAAGAAAGCCATTTAGGGAACCTGACTGCAACAAGCCTAGATATGATCAAGGTAATCAAGATCCTACAAAAATAGTTTTGGATCAACAATCTCCACTAGCATAAAACATTTTTATGCAAAGGAAAACCATCAATGGTGGATACTAGTGGTCGCTATCAAATGCATTAGATTTGATTACCCAAGAAATACCTACAGTGAAGGGAGATGATATTAAGAGGAAGAATATTTCACAACACTGTATTATGTCAAGAAAGGACAAATGTCATAGCTATAACACATGAAAAATATACCTAATCCATGTGTTCCATGCTACATATATGGTGGTGATCATTTTGTAAGATATTTCCTTAAGACATCTGAGATTTTTACCTGGAAGATTCAAGGCCAATGTGTGAGAGGTATCTTGTCTCATGGATCTCATCCAATATTTTTGTTAAAAAATCTTAGTGTGCAAGATGATGTTGGTGATGCATGACGCTTGAGAGATGCTTGATTTGACTGACTACCCCACCCCATGGTCCTCCTTCCTAACTACGATCTCTCTCTCTCTCTCCATGTAACCACCCAAGTGGTTAACACACATGAGTGCCAAGTGTCCTCATGTGATTCCCTAAGCTAAGAGGAGTTTCTCAACTCTTTTAATATCATACAATGTGAGAATTGCAAAAAAGAGCACTCCATCAAGGATCATACATATAACCCACAAAATTCCATACATACACCCCTCAAAATGGTGGCAATCAAAATGTTGGTGATTTTGAAGGAGTTGTTCCTCCATAGACCATTACATGGGCTCATATTAAAAACCTAGAAACTACTAAGAATTCAAATGAAGAAGAGACCATGCAAGCTCAATCTATAGATAATGAGGTATCACATGATAAGAAAAATAATTAAATCCCATTTTGGAGATAAAGAAAGGAAAATTGGAGAAAGAAAATGGAGAGCTTAGAGGAGAAGTTACATGAAGTACATATTGAAGCCTTTCAAGATAAATCCTACCCCTTGACTTTAGGCCTAGCACTTAAAGCTAGATAGCATGATAAATCTTAGCATACGTTCCCAAAACTCTTAGAAAACTAAATCCCTATAGAAAAACTTAGTCTAGGAAAAACTTGCATTATAGTCTACTCATCTAAAATTGCAATGGATAGATAGACACACTGGTAGAACAATACAAATGCCAAAAGGAGTAAAGTCGAGCACATATGGAGTCCACTTGATCGAATCCTTGCGATATAGAATTCTAATCAAGACAATATAACTATGAGCCGATTCCGCATAGGTCATTCAACTGATCTATGAACCATGGATCAGTTGAAGGTTGCGCAAGATTGGGAGGATATTTCCTTAAATCTTCAACACATGTGACAACTAGACTCATATTTCACATGTTTGAACATAGAGACATACCTCCTCTTGATTGGAATATAGTGCATTATGATGTTGATGATTTCTCTTTAGATAGTTCATCACACCCAAATTCATGGACGGAAGTGGTGAATTTATGAAGGAAGAAAAGAATGGAGTCAAGAGGCATTAGAAATTTCATAGTTCATGATAAATCCATCCAAGATCCAAATTATATCCCTCAAAATTTCTTTGAAGTAGAAATTGAAGTTCAAAGATGGATGCGAGAAATGAAGAACATGTAGATTATAGACATAGTTAGGTGTATGATAAATGAGTTGAACATGCCCTTACTTATTGGACTGAGACTATACATAGAGTCGTGTATCTTATGAATAGGATTCTAGAAGTGAACTACATGGATTTATCCTTGGTGAACTCTATTTTGGCAAGAAACTAGATTTAGATTATCTCAAGGTCCTTGAGTGCATATGCTAGGTACACATACCACAAGAGGTAATAGGTAAGATGGATCCTAGATAAAAAAAGAATCTTTGTTGGCTGTTCTTTAGAGAGAAAGGATTAATAATGCTATAATCTCAGTATCAAGAAATTAAGAGTCTCAAGGAATGTGTTCTTTGATGAAGTAAGACCATGGTATGGAGAAAAAGGTAAAGAGAAGGTTCTTGATGATGATCAGGATTACTACATACTTCATCCAAATGTTCACATGTAGCAAAAATCTATTTCTATTTTAGGTCTCTTCAACATCTTCATAACTCATATAAGGATGCAAGGAAAGAGTTAAAAGTTATTCATCATCCCCTATCTCAAGGCAAATCCTGATTCGAGGTGAATATGGACCTAGTGATGACACACCTAGTGAAGGCAAAGATGATTATGAAGAAGTGGCTAGACCAAAAGTTATAAGTCAATCTTCAAGATCTAATTTCTTCCAAACGAAATGGGATCACATGGTTGGCAAAGGGGTATGTGTGCACTTATGGGGCAAATTAAATGATCCCACAATTTCACTCTAATCAAAATCCATATCTTCATATACCAAGCTTACGTTAGGAAATTTTTCTCCCTATAAATTATTGAAGGGGTTTCATGATGAATTTGACATTGAAATTTCTTATGATGGGGAGTGGGAGGAAGGATTTTGAATATTGTAAAGATACGAGTGAGAATATATACTTCATATCACTTTGGGTCTTGGAAGGGAGCAAGTGAAAATACAATACTTGATCAAGTAAGGGTTTGGCCTTTTTCACCCTTGATCCTAAAGGTCCATCACCACAATTTCAACTAGTTTTGTGTTTAGATTAGGAAAAATTGTACCTTAGATATTGTATTTTATAAATGAGATTCAAGTAGGTATTTGAGTGAAATCACAAGATTAAATTTGGTCTCTAATGTATTATCAAGGAATCTAGCAACCACACCTTCATTTGCACTCTGTTCAACAATCATTAGCATTTAAGACATTGTTGATCTTGGCAAAGGTAAATTCTACTCAACATGATGAATTTGGTTATCAATGTCAAAATGAAAAGAGTTCTCAATGGTTTTCATTGTCTATTATCATGAGATATGACCATCATCTCATTAATCCATCCCAAGGTTCATTATGATCTTGATTCATTTATCTTGCCATAGATCACACAAGCTTCTAATTTGCTAATCTTTTACTAGATCAACTACAATATTTTATATAATTATTCGTTGATGGATCAATTACTGCTTATATCAACCTTTTCTAGATATTGAATATCCCCTTGCATTTGGAAGTTTTTGAGGTCTTCAAGTGCCATTTATTTTGCTACAAAATTGAAAAGCTTATTAGCAATTGATTGGTCTAGCTTTTTCCAAGTCATAGAGAACATTGGGTTTTTACTTTTCGTTAATGCAAAAGGATACATTGTTCTATATAAGGTTAGGAACAACTCTTGAAATTATATACCACTCTTGGAACGCATTATAGCCATTTGATGTACTCATAAGCAATGGAGAAGCTTCAATAGAATTGAAATTTTCATATTTGAATTGTGGATGTCCGATTGAAGGAAGATCTAATGGTTCTTTTTCACAAAGGCATAGGCTTTTTTCCTTGTGTGAAAAGGTGTGGGCCTTTTGATGAGAAGAGAGGCAAATGATTGAGATGAATTTCCAAGTAGATTTCCTTATTTGAAAAGGCATACAACCTTGGATGGAGGAAAGATCAAATGGGTACTCTAGCTTGTGCAATCTCCAAGGCACCTTTTCTTGTGAATCATTTGATAGAATTAGAATCTCATGGTTTCAGTTCATCCATGATTGATCGCTCTAAAGATTAAAACTTTGAGCATCAAACGGAGGCCCATATCCGAACGTGCACATTTGGCCATGCAATATTGATCTTCCGAATCTTAAGTGACCCCTGGAAAAAACAAAAATCCATTGAATCTAAAGAAAAAATCAAACCCTACAAATCAATTATGCTTCTCCAAGTTAATGTTTCTACCCAAAACAATTTTTAAATACCCCAAAAAAACCATTCAAAATGAAGCTTAAATAATCATGCTTAAAAAATTAAGAAGAGGTATTACTTTTCACTAATGCGCCAAAATAAGTGGCCTTGGAAGACCTCAAAGTTTTCCTAATGATTCATTCTCTTTTTCTCTATATTATAGTATATCTATCAAGCAACAGTTGTCTATTATGTGATTTTATCATAGAAATTCTATTGACCAATGTGTTGACTTTCATCTCACAACATGAAAATGGATGTCTTTGATCTCTAATCAATTCCATTCAAATTCCATTGTCCTCCATTTGAAAAAAGACCTTTAAATCATTATCAGCAACAATAACAAGACAAGAAATGAAGTACTATCACCTTCGATCAAAAAGCATGAACCATCTCCTTTGATTATATCTTCTCTCTCTCTCTCTCTCTCTCTCTCTCTCTCTCTCTCTCTCTCTCTCTCTCTCTCTCTCTCTCTCTCTCTCTCTCTCTCTCTCTCTCTCTCTCTCTCTCTCTCTCTCTCTCTCTCTCTCTCTCTCTCCCTCTCTCTCTCTCTCATACAATCTCTTACCCATGATGAAGATCTTTCTCTATCATATGCTTCAAACAATGATGACCTATGACATAGCCCTCAATGAGAAAGGCAAAACCAGTACCCCTATATCATGTTCAATTGTAGTTCAATAAAAACAAATTTCATCACCCTCAACTTACCTTTTCCTCCATTGTTTGTCCACAAAGGGTATGGTCTCAATGATGTCCACAAGAAATCTTTAAGGATCTTGATTAAATTTAACTAGTTATGTTGTATTTATTATTCATCGCCTTGGATTCATTATTTCCTCCAAATATTTTGGTTGGCCACTATGTATCACCTCCAATGGAAATCTACTCGAGTCACTATTGATTGGCATCATAAAATATGATTCAATGAATCTCAAATCAATTGCACTTTGATTGATGATTTGAAGTCATTTGCAACAATGCAATGACTAATACAAGATGCAACTCGTTTGATGATATGATATTCATGCTTAGCATGTGTATAATGATATACCAAAGTAATAACTGGGAGCAACTCATGGATGAAAAAAAAATCATTCGCGTTGTTACCATCAATTACTTCATATAGACTGTGTTTGCTTCATTGCTTACTTTTTCGATTACTACATCACCACTAGTTATGGATAAGGTTAATTAGCGCAATCATCCGCTATGACCCTCTATTATTATGGCCCAATATATGGGCAATGTCAAGCTTGATTATCCTCTCCTGTCTATTGATATGATAAGTGATGATAAGGTATCACAAATTGTGGTCAATGATTAACTAAGTTTTTTTATTAACTTGATCACCCCCAATTTAGTAACTATGGAGGCACGTGTTCTCATCAAGACAAATCAATTGAATGATACTTCTACCTAAGAGATTTTGCCAATAGTACTACATTGATGAAGTACCTAATCACAAGAGATATGATGCTTCTCTCCTTGCCTTTCTCACCCGTGATTCTCGCAATTGATCTCGTTCTTTGGCAAGTTTCTATGGTAGGATATAATCTTGGCATAGGTCAGGTGTCTCTCTCTCTCTCTCTCTCCATATCACAATCAACAGAAATCATTGGAGTATTACAGAATTTTTCCGCATAATTTTTCTATTATTGCAGCATTGTAAATATTTTTGTACAATTGTGAAGAGGATTCCCAAGAAAACCCCCAAGAGAAGAGCTTGATTCTTGCTTGCATATGTGCTATCTGCCTTATGGTCACCCTTTTGTGGTCATTTTTCTAGTTTTCAAGTTCTATTGTGTGAAATATATGCAATTATGTTCAAGAAACTTTTTGAATGAGATAGTATTATACATGATAGTTTTTTTAATTTTTCCTTATGTAGACTTGTAACTCTACTTTACATTCACATTAAGTTATCATATACATAATTTGGTGAAGAAATAGGAGAGATATGACTATTTTAGTACTTGGCTATTTTCACCTAATTGGTTGTGTGTGCATAGCCTTTCACTTGGAGATGATGAATGATCATCGATCATGTGTGATTTAATCACCAATTATCTTTTGGTGGGATGATCACCATTGATATTTTGGTGGGTTAATAAGCGATCATCGATGAGTTTTAGTTGTGGATCCTACATGATCTTTGTATAATCATCATTTATAGTTTAGGGTGCCCTTGTGTATATGTGGTTGATCACTCAGGGGTTTGACAAGAAACTTTCTATTATGTTTTATTGCAGGCTCTCACCATAAGTAGATTAGGTCTATTCTTTGTGGATTGATCCATTAAAGGTATTTGAGTGTGCCCTTATATTGAATGTCGATATTTTTAGCATAGTCCTTGGGGAAAAGGAAACCATATTTAAGTAACTTGCATTATGGTTTTGAACTTGCAAGTGTTTCATTGTGAGTGATGTAGGTTGAGTGATTGATCTCCACGAATAAGAGACTTTCACCTTAACCATTAGTCCTACCTCCTTGATGTAGAATCATTTGCTAGGTTTGTGGAGTTACATGTGCTTCATTTCGCATTTTGGTCATTTTTTTTAATATTTTCCTTGATAGATGTTTTTTAATGGGGATGCAATAAACCATCTATGGGCCATGATGAGGTTGTGGTTTTGTGAGTGATTATGAGTGCCCATAAAATATGCTTCCATTTCATTTATTGACTTCCTAACATGTTCCATTATTACTAGTGTCAAATGTCCATTGCGTTACTAGGTCTTGCATGTGATGTCCTTCAAATCCAAAGCCTTATCTATCTCTCCCTTTCCCTCATCTAGGCTCACTTGGTAGAATCATCCATGCTATTGGTAGTAAATTAAGATCGTTGTTAAGAAATCACCATGAGTGATAGATGATGATCCCAAATGATTTTCAAATCCAAATTCTTACCTAGTATCTGTCCATTTCCCTCATCTAGGCTCACTTTGTAGAATCACCCATCAAAGATGTTACTCTATTAGTAGTGTGTTAAGATCATTGTTAAGCAATAACCATGAGTGATGGATGATGATCCCAAAGAGTTTAATCATCTCCCCTGAGTTTCACAACTCGCAATAACTCTTTAAAAACTATTTTAAGGTTGTCTTATGCAATTCAAGTATGAAACACATACCTTGTAATAATTGATTTGTATCAAGAGTCTTTATACTAGTGTGTGAAGGCACGACAAGCCTTAAGATCATTCCATAGAGAATTAATCATTGTCATGTATAGTTGGGTCTAGTTGCATTATCGAAAAGGTATAAACTTAGGTAAGCACATTAGTGAGGGAAGAAAGCAATGTGTGTATATTTTAAGGTAGCTTTTGTGGTTGTAAAAACAAAGGTGAATCAAATGAATGATAAATAACACTCATTGATGATAAAATGTAATCCCATTGCCTTCCGTGAGGCAAGAGAGTGCATTTGTAATCATGAAACCAAATAATTAAGGCGAATTGTAAGTCTCACATTGACTTGATATATCATTGTATCACACACACACTCACTCACACACACACGAGAGAAAGAGAGGGAGATAGGGAGTGGGAGAAAGAGAGAGAGGGAGGGAGCGAGGGAGAGAGAGAGAGAGAGAGGGAGAGAGAGATTGTGAGAGAGAGAGAGAGAGATTGAGAGGGAGAGAGAGAAAGGAGGGAGAGGGAGAGAGATTGAGAGAGAGAGAGAGATTGAGAGAGGGAGACTAAGAGAGAGAGAGAAGAAAGAAAGAAAGATATATAAATTTCATCCAAAGGCCAACTTTGGCTTATGAGGCATAACCATGCACAACTGTGGTCATCTCCATACAGAAATGGAAAAAAAAAAGTGACCTCAACAATCGATTATGGAGAAAAATTAAAAAAAGGTGCCATGGGGGGGTACTTGATAAGTAGGGGAGATAATAAGAATAGTTCAGTGTGGGGTGCGTCGGGGAGTGGCTCTGGCTCTGCAGATTCCACCCAATACAAGGAGGAGTGAGTAAGTGCACATACACTAGCTATTGATGATGGGGGGAGATGGGTGGAGTATGTGGTACATAGGAAGTGGTAGAAGTTCCCACTCTAAAGTGGTTGTCCATAAAGTGGTGGTACACCTCTACTCTATCATGTGGTCATGGGCTACCCTGATGTGTGGTCATTGATACCCAACAGCACATGGTCGATGGTGTCTTCTTTGACCCTTTGCCTATTGAAGTGTAAGCTCTATGCCTCTAGGGGAGAGGTTAGTCTGATATGGTCAGGCACATTGGAAGAACTGGGTAATACTTTGGTGAGTACTCACATATACTGGATGTGCGGGTTTGAGTATTTGTCCCCTTCTCTCATATGTCACTATGATGAAGCAACATAACCTCCGGTGATCTCTTGTAGTAATGCATTGCTAGAGTGATCCCACTATCTAGAACTCAGGTCGTAGGTCTGAATATGTTGGACATATGGTAATTAGGTGCTCCTTGCACTCTATCTCTATGTGGCATATTGGGCATCATTGTTCCTTACATGGGACTCCTCTCGCCTTGCCTCTCTCCATTTCAAGTTGATGTGAAGAAACTCAAAGCTTCCTAATGACGATAGTAGATGGTGTGGTAGGTATATTTGTATGTATCGTGGAGTCTCAATAAAACCCTAGTCTGCGACCTATAGAAAATACTCATAATAGTAGAACATTTTTGGTGGCAATGTATCCCTCGATTTGACCATGATCTCTATCTGTATGTATGCAAAATCTCTTGGAAGATAACCCTATTCTGTTCTTGGTGGCAGAGTGAGTAGGTGGGGGCATGTATCATACTATACTTGTGGCAGCCTATCTACGTCAAATCCATGATAGGCCAACCAATGCCATGTCCGCACATACCATGGGGATGTGTCCCCTGCCAAAGCCATCTCTCATGATGCCTAGAAGGCCCTATAAGTGATGCACTCTCTGTCCAAGCTTCGGACATGGTATAATAGACATATGGTCTCGTAAATCATAACAATCAAGATCATAGATCACATGATAAAAGTTAAAACCTTGCATCATGATTAATAAATGAGAACATCAAAAATTAATATCATACTGTCAATAAAATATAATCACAATATCAAATATCAATGAATGATAATAGATTCTAATCACAATGTCCAATGATCATCATCAAATATCACTCATCATCATTGTTCTCACTCTCATGATCATTACTCTCACCATGATCATCAAGACAATCAGATCTTGTCATCTCATATGTAGATATGTGGACAATCGTGGAGTGTCTGGATCACTTATAAGATTCCCTTCACTATCAAAATGAGAGAAATGCTCCACTAATGGTACTATACTCCTATATCTGCCATTACCTTTGATGCCTTGCCAGTACTAACTCCATCCACTGTGACTCTACTTCTAATGCTTTAGCTTCTTGTTTGTCTCATATCTACAAAGAAAACCTCTCTATAGAGCCTGGTAAAAAGATCCTCACCATCCTCAACCAAACCTTATGATGGATGAGGGTTATGTAGACAATGGTGGAGTGTATGGATCACTTATATTCCCTTCACTAACAAAATGAGAGAAATGCTCCACTAATGGTACTCTCTTATAGCCAGCATTACCTTTGATGCCTTGCCAATACTAACTCCATCCACTGTGACTCTACTTCAAATGGTATAGATTCGTGTTTGCCTCATGTCTATAGAGAAAACCTCTCTATAGACACAAGTAAAAAGCTCCTCATCATCCTCAGCCAAATCATATGATGAATGAGGGTTATGTATCATGGAAGTCCAAAATGTATCAACATCAATCAGAAAGAAGAGAGAGAGGGAAAGAGCGAGAGAGATTCAATTCAAAAATTATATATAAAAGATAAATACATACACACGGAACATCATAATCATCATAGAACATGTCATGAAAAATGAAATTTACAGCATTGATGCATCAAATTCAATGATCATGCAATATACTTGTTTTAGAGTTTCCATGTTAGGGATATTTTGCAACTACAAAATATTATTCTTTCCATGTGTTGAGTGTTATTTCTATTGTCCATCTGTATATGGATAAGAGAAAAAAGCACTCCAATTCCTAACACATGAATTTGATGAGCAATCTCGGGATAACACCATTGCATAGGTACATATAGTGAATGGAAACCAAAATTTTACCAAAACAAAAAGAGGCTTCAAATTGAACTTCTACCCCAACATACAAGATCGCCAAAAGTAAGATTACCTCCCTCATCAATATGGAAATTAATTTGCTCTAACATCTCATTATTTAAATGTGTAGGCATTACACATGATATATATGCATGGCAATCTAGTAATAACTCAACATCATTATATAAACTTCGGGCTTTCGAATGCAGTATGCAATAGATTGGTAAATCTATGGATAGGTTTATGCATACATGACCCTTTTCTCATTGTCACCTAATTTCACCAAAAAGAAAGAGTAAGTGGAAGTGCAAAATAAAATAAATTAAGACTTAATTTTTATTAATATTGAATATACATATATTATAATACACATTATGCTCTATGAACATGGCTAGCACTCACTTTTTGAGTGAAACATATGGTCTACCAACTAGCAAAGAGAATTGTTCTTCCTTTAGTAATTCCACTCCAAAAAAGTCAACAACAATGTGGCGTAGTTGCACACTCACAGGTACCTTCTCAAAAATGTACAAAAGTTGCACTTTATCCTCACCTATTAATGTGACAATGAACGAAAATTCCTACAATGTAGATAATTATAGATTCTTCAACTTAATGTTTGATGATAAATCTCGAAACCTCCATCACTATGACGTGGATACAGAGATAATTTTTAATAGTCACATTAAGTATTAGACTTTGGTAGTCTACCAGACGTGGGAGATGGAAACCTACCAAACAACCCTCCTTTAAGGAAGGTGGTTGACCTATATTTGTTAAGTGAATGATCTTGAGCAAATCACTTTGCACCCCTACGACCCATATGAATGACTTGGTAATGGGTTACTTAGCATTTAGTATTCCTTACCATGTCCTCTACCTTAGGTCCAGCAATTGATGATGATTAAACAAGACTTCTTATGTTGAGCCATCCGGTCAATGCACTCCCCCTCCCCCACCCCCCAAAACACATAACGAGTTCAGATCATGCAAGAGAGATCAAATGATCAAGCAAAAGAGGGAGACTTTTCATTGTATAAAGTTGACAAGAAAGAAAGCATTGTTAAAGAATACATGAAATTATCATACAAGACATTACATTTGGAAAGTGTGAAAGGATGTGAAAAGAAAGAGAGCAAAAAAGAAACCACTACAAGATATTTGGTTATTCCAATGAGATAAAAAAGGGTCAAGATGAATGGGCTTCACCACCATGGCATCTAATACTTTGTGAAGCTACCTGCAATCGAGGATCTATGGTCAGATTGCATCATACAATAGTGACCAAAAATGTTGTCACATAATTTTAATCTTCAAAAGAAAAGAGAAAGCATTAACCTTAGAACAAATGATGAGAAGAATCTACAAGATATGAACTTAAGAGTCCCTTTGTGCCAATTATTTCTACCAAATAATAAGCCTTGAATCAAAATTGTTCAACATCTTTGATGCATGATGACTTCGTGGCAAATGTTGTGGAACCTTCATCACTCCCTGTAGTTGCACATTATGAAGTTCTCAAAGGATGCATATTGACATGCCCATACCTTTGGAAAAAAAAGTCATTACTGGAAGGTATGCCTTCTTATAATTATATAAGCACAAGATAATACTCAAAATTTGTATTCAAAGGAAAATGGATATTTATGTAGCATAATTTCTGTGTTACCATAGAGTTGGGTTCCATAGTTCATAAGCTTAAATGTCTCTCTCACAAGAAACCTATGAGAATGTGATGGAACATTAGCCTTCGTGATGAAGCATCACCCTTAAACGTATTCACAGCATCGATACATTTGTCAACATCAATCTTGCAATGTTAACTGCACATATCAATTGTAAATAGTGTGTTTTACGAAAATATATCCTACAATTTTCAATAATTTTAAGTTCAAGCTTACACTTGATTTCATTAACAAAGTATCCTAGTAATGTTCCAAGAAAATACATGCTAACCTTGTCATCAATGACACAATCTGTAGTCTCTAGTTATACTACCATGACCAACAAATATATTGACATGAATTGAGGAAAATTCCAAACGCATGGACTGTAAACACATGAATTGAGGAAAATTCCAAACGCATGGACTGTAAGTACATGTTTTCATATTTATAACCATTTCTTTTGGTCGTTTTGAGAGTTTTTGGATGAGAATTATGAACTTCTAAAATGAAATGGCCGTGTTCCCTTTCTATGCTATTTCACAAATTCACACTCTTATTTATTTATTCTTTTTAAAAACTTATTGGAGAAATGCATGTTCACTTAATTAATAGCTAGTTTCTCTTTTTTTCCATATAGGGTCAATATAAATCTACGCTTGTGTGTCCAGTGTGCAACAAGGTTTCAATCACATTTGACCCATTTATGTATTTATCTCTTCCGTTGCCCTCCACTGCTACTTGGACATTATCAGTAAAGTTTTTTAGCACTCATTGAATAAGTCCTGCAACCTATATAGTTACAATCGGAAAGCAAAGCAAGTGTAAAGATGTGATTGCAGCTCTTAGTAAAGTTTGAAGTTTACAAGGAAACCAAAGGATTTTGCTAACAGAGCTTGGTGAATTTATGATACAACAAGTTGTGTATTGTTCCCTTTTCCTTGAATGGTCAGAGCTTTTCTACTTGGCTTTGGGTGATGTGTATATTCCAAAAACCTAGATCTTGCAGTTCAATTGGGTTTATGAAATGATAAACAATGGGACATTAATGTGAACTAGGGGGGGGGAGAGAGAGAGAGAGAGAGAGAGAGAGAGAGAGAGAGAGATTGAGAGGGGGAGAGGGAGAGAGCGAGAGAGAGAGGGGGGGGGGAGAGGGAGAGGGAGAGAGATTGAGAGGGAAAGAGAGAGGGAGAGAGAGAGAGATTGAGAGAGGGAGACTAAGAGAGAGAGAAAAAAAAGAAAGAAAGATATATAAATTTCATCCAAAGGCCAACTTTGGCTTATGAGGCATAACCATGCACAATTGTGGTCATCTCTATGCAAAAATGAAAAAAAAAAGTGACCACTACGATGCACTATGGAGAAAAATAAAAAAAAGGTGGGATGGGGGGGAGGTGTTTGATAAGTAGGGAAGATAATAAGAATAGTTCAATGTGGGGTGCGTCGGGGAGTGGCTCTGGCTCTACAAGTGCCACCCAATACAAGGAGGAGTGAGTAAGTGCACATACACTAGTTGTTGATGATGGGGGGAGATGGGTGGAGTATGTGGTACATAGGAAGTGGTAGAAGTTCCCAGTCTAAAGTGGTTGTCCATAAAGTGGTGGTACGCCTCTACTCTATCATGTGGTCATTGATACCCAACCGCACATGGTCGATGGCATCTTCTTTGTGCCTTTGCTTGCTGAAGTGTAAGCCATATGCCTCTAGGGGAGAGGTTAGTCTGATGTGGTCAAGCACATTGGAAGAACTAGGTGATACTTTGGTGAGTACTCATGTATACTAGGTGCGGGGTTTGAGTATTTGTCCCCTTCTCTCATATGTCACTATGATGAAGCAACATAACCTTCGGTGATCTCTTGTAGTAATGCATTGCTAGAGTGATCCCTCTATCTAGAACTCAGGTCGTAGGTCTGAATATGTTGGACATATGGTAACTAGGTGCTCCTCGCACTCTATCTCTATGTGGCATATTGGGCACCACCACTCCTCACATGGGACTCCTCTCACATCGCCTCTCTATCTCAAGTTGATGTGAAGAAACTCGAAGCTTCCTAATGATGATAGTAGGTGTGGTAGGTATATTTGTATGTATCGTGGAGTCTCAAAGAAACCCTAGTCCGAGATCTATAGAAAATACTCATAATAGTAGAACATGTTTGGTGGCAATGTATCCCTCGATCTGACCCATGACCTCTATCTGTATGTAAGCAAAATCTCCTGGCAGATAACCCTATTCCGTTCCTGGTGGGAGAGTGAGTAGGTGGGGGCATGTATCATACTATACTTGTGGTAGCCTGTCTACGTCAAATCCATGATGGGCCAACCAATGCAATGTCCACACATACCATGGGAATATGTCCCCTACCAAAGCCATGCCTCATGATGCCTAGAAGGTGTTATAAGTGATCCGCTCTCTATCCAAGCTTCAGACTCAGTGTAATAGACATATGGTCTCGTAAATCATAACAATCAAGATCATAGATCACATGATAAAAGTTAAAACCTTGCATCATGATGAATAAATGATAACATCAAAAATCAATATCATAATGTCAATCAAATCTAATCACAATATCAAATATATATGAATGATAATAAATTCTAATCACATGTCACATGATCATCATTAGGGATCACTCATCATCATTCTCACTCTCATGATCATCGAGACAATCAGATTTTGTCATCTCATATGTAGATATGTAGACAATGGTGGAGTGTCGAGATCACTTATAAGATTCACTTCACTATCAAAATGAGAGAAATGATCCACTAATGGTACTATACTCCTATATCTACCATTACCTTTGATGCCTCGCCAATACTAACTCCATCAATTGTGACTCTACTTCTAATGCTATAACTCCTTGTTTGCCTCATATCTACAAAGAAAACCTCTATAGAGCTTGGTAAAAAGATCCTCACCATCCTCAACCAAACCTTATGATGGATAAGGGTTCTGTAGACAATGGTGGAGTGTATGGATCACTTATATTCCCTTCACTATCAAAATGAGAGAAATGCTCCACTAATGGCACTATACTCATATAGGCACCATTACCTTTGATGCCTTGACAATACTAACTCCATCCATTGTGACTCTACTTCTAATGGTATAGCATCTTGTTTGCCTCATATCTATAGAGAAAACCTCTCTATAGAGACAAGTAAAAAGATCCTCATCATCCTCAGCCAAATCATATGATGAATGAGGAATATGTCCCATGGAAGTCCAAAATGTATCAACATCCATCAGAAAGAAGAGAGAGAGAGAGAGAAAACGAGAGAGTCAATTCAAAAATTCTATATAAAAGATAAAATAACATACACACGGAACATCATAATCATCATAGAACATGTCATGACAAATCACATTTACAACATTGATGCATCAAATTCAATGATCATGCAATATACTTGTTTTAGAGTTTCCATGTTAGGGATATTCTGCAACATCGATGCATTGAGGCATCAAATTCATCAATGCAACAAATTCAATGATCATGCAATATACTTGTTTTAGAGTTTCCATGTTAGGGATATTTTGCAACTACAGAATATTATTTTTTTCATGTGTTGAGTGTTATGTCTATTGTCCATCTTTATATGGATAAGAGAAAAAAGCACTCCAATTCCTAACACATGAATTGGATGAGTTATCTCAGGATAACACCATTGCATAGGTACATATAGTGAATGGAAACCAAAATTTTGCCAAAACAAAAAGAGGCTTCAAATTGAACTTCTATTCCAACATACAAGATCTCCAAAAGCAAGATTACGTCCTTCATCTATATGGAAATTAATTTTCTCTAACATCTCATTATGTAATGTGTAGGCATTTATATAAACTTGGGGCTTTTGAATGCAATATGCAATAGACTTGTAAATCCATGGATAGGCATATACGTACATGACCCTTTTCTCATTGTCACATGATTTCACCCAAGAAAAAGAGTAAGTTGAAGTGCAAAATAAAATAAATTAAGACTTAATTTTTATTAATATTGAATATACATACATAATAATACCCACTATGCTCTATGAACATGGCTAGCACTCAGTTTTTTGAGTGAAACATATGGTCTACTCTACCAACTAGCAAAGAGAATTGTTTTTCCTTTTGTAATTCCATTTAACAATTCCTTTAGTAATTCCACTCCAACAAAGTCAACAACAATGTGGCGTAGTTGCACACTCACAAGTACCTTCTCAGAAATGTACAAAAGTTGCACTTTATCGTCACCTATTAATGTGACAATGAACGAAAATTCCTACAATGTAGTTAATTATAGACTCTTCAACTTAAAGTTTGACAATAAATCCCAAAACCTCCATCACTATGACGTGGATACAGAGATAATTTTTAATAGTCACATTAAGTCTTAGACTTCGGTAGTCTACCAAACGTGGGAGATGGAAACCTACCAAACAGCCCTCCTTTAAGGAAGGTGGTTGACCTATCTTTGTTAAGCAAATGATCTTGAGCAAAAATCACTTTGTACCCCTAAGACCCATATGAATGACTTGCTAATAGGTTACTTAGAATTTAGTATTCCTTACCATGTCCTCTACCTTAGGTCCAACAATTGATGACGATTAAACAAGTATTCTTATGTTGAGCCATCCAGTCAATGAATGATCTTGAGCAAATCACTTTGCACCCCTAAGACCCATATGAATGACTTGATAATATATTACTTAACATTTAGTATTCCTTACCATGTCCACTACCTTAAGTCCGGCAATTGATGACGATTAAACAAGTCTTCTAATGTTGAGCCATCCGATCAATGCACTCCCCCTCCCCCACCCCCAAAACGCATAACGAGTTCAGATCATGCAAGAGAGATCAAATGATCAAGCAAAAGAGGGAGACTTTTCATTGTATAAAGTTGACAAGAAAGAAAGCGTTTTCGAAGAATACGTGAAATTATCATACAAGACATTACATTTGGCAAGTGTGCAAGGATGTGAAAAGAAAGAAAGCATAAAAGAAACCACTATAAGAGATTTGGTTACTCCAATGAGATTTGGTTATTCCAATGAAGCCACCTACAATCAAGGATATATGGTCAGATCTCATCATACAATAGTGACCAAAAATGTTGTCAGATAACTTTAATCTTCAAAAGAAAAGAGAAAACATTAACCTTAGAACAAATGATGAGAAGAATCTACATGAAATTAACTTAAGAGTCCCTTCGCGCTGATTATTTATACCAAATAATAAGCCTTGAATCAAAATTGTTCAGCATCTTTGATGCATGATCACTTCGTGGCAAATGTTGTGGAACTTCCTTGGTCACTCCCTGTAGTTGCACATTATGAAGTTCTCAAAGGATGCATATTGACATGCCCATACGTTTGGAAAAAACAATCATTACTGGAAGGTATGCTATAATCACAAGATAATACTCAAAATTTGTATTCAAAGGAGAATGGACATTTATGTAGCATAATTTCTGTGTTACCATAGAGTTGGTTTCCGTAGTTCATAAGCTTAAATGTCTCTCTCACAAGAAACCTATGAGAATGTGATGGAACATTAGCCTTCATGATGAAGCATCACCCTTAAACATATTCACAGCATCGGTACATTAGTCAACATCAATCTTGCAATGTTAACTGCACATATCAATTGTAAATAGTGGGTTTTACAAAAATACTTCCTACAATTTTTTATAATTTTAAGTTCAAGCTTACACTTGACGTCATTAACAAACTATCCTGGTAATGTTCCAAGAAAATCCATGCTAACCTTGTCATCAATGACACAATCTGTAGTCTCTAGTTATACTACCATGAACTACAAATATACTGACATGAATTGAGGAAAATTCCAAATGCATGGACTGTAAGCACATGTTACGCAACCAAAAGACTTTATAGCCATCAGGTAGGATTATGCAAACCATCCATCTCTAACACCATCAGTGCTCGATAGTGGGCATAAAGTTATGGATGAATATACCAACACACATCCATAGTTTAGCGTCATCTAATACTTCTGAAAGAGGATGACCTCTTAACATTGGACAGAAGTTCGTTTCATATGTTTAGAACCTACAAACTCATATTCAAGTAAAGATGCTGCATGATGAGTTATAATGTTAACCTAGAGAATCCTACACACCATAAAACTATGTCATAACATGTGTGTCTGATAACTGTTAAGAAAGGAATCGGTCTTTTTTATGAAGATTTGTTCAAACAGGGAAAATATTTCCATCACCATAGCTGAGGGAATGAGAAGGATCTAATAATAACAGAACAATTATCCACCTCACACATCTATGTTTTGCTTGAAAATACAGAAAATTCCAGCTGACACTATACATATATATAATCTCACACCCTAGCACAGTTTCCCGATGAAATTGCATATTCTGAACTTCATGCACAATTTTGAGTATTGCAGCCTAACTGCCATACATTGTAAAGCTAGTCCAAATTAAACCAACAGGAAAAAGAGAAAGAACAGGAGAAAAAAATACTTTGCAATATTGAAGCAACATCTAAGCCTGATTAGATGATTGAATGTCCAAGGCATCTTACCATGCGTTGAATGTCCAATGCATCTTAGCACGCACTTAGTGTCCAATGCATCTTACCGTGCATTGAATGTCCTTAATGCCTCGATATACTCAACCATGTCACTGAATGCCTGGTGAAACCGAGTCGGACAAACATATCCACATTTCATTCCAACCAATGGCTTTCAACAAATGATAGCTCAATACACACTATGATTCCAAAGACTTTTCTCACACCCTAGCACAGTTTCCCGATGAAATTGCATATTCTGAACTTCATGCACAATTTTGAGTATTGCAGCCTAACTGCCATACATTGTAAAGCTAGTCCAAATTAAACCAACAGGAAAAAGAGAAAGAACAGGAGAAAAAAATACTTTGCAATATTGAAGCAACATCTAAGCCTGATTAGATGATTGAATGTCCAAGGCATCTTACCATGCGTTGAATGTCCAATGCATCTTAGCACGCACTTAGTGTCCAATGCATCTTACCGTGCATTGAATGTCCTTAATGCCTCGATATACTCAACCATGTCACTGAATGCCTGGTGAAACCGAGTCGGACAAACATATCCACATTTCATTCCAACCAATGGCTTTCAACAAATGATAGCTCAATACACACTATGATTCCAAAGACTTTTCTCTTAATGCTCTAAAAGAACAACAACATGCCTTGCAATTGCCTGTTATTGTTTAAAGAAAATATTATTCAGATTGCCGTACAGAATTGAAGCTCCATAATCGCAGATCTGCAGTATATAAAAATGTCAGATTTGCTCATACATGTCTGGTACAAGGTTGACCCCATTAACTTGATAATGAGGTAGATGCTTGGAGATTCATAATGGGCTATTCTTGTCAGTCATTAACTCATTTTCTTCTGCCATCGTGTGCCAGGGACAAACAAGTGAAGTCCTTGCTTGAATGTGCATATAAATGCTTTCATTCCATGTCAGAAAAACAGAACCAAAGAATTCCGCAACAGCTATAGATGACCCATGGGTTCTCGACACATACAATCAGGAGCTGGATATCTGTAAATTGAATACCTCTCTGGCCGTGGATAGGGAGACCCTTGTCGGTCCTTGTGAATGGCATTGACAGCCTCAGAAAACTCAATCCATGACTGTGATGTGTTAGAAAACAGTGCAAAAAGAGCTGCTTTATCAGGATGTATGGACTTTCGTGGGCCCAGGAAAGTCCTCTGGCCAGTCTGCATGGCAACTTTGTGTTGTTAGAGCAGACGCCCAAACTTGTCAGACAAAACAACAACAACAACAACAACAAGGACAAGACCACTCCCCCCCTCATAAATATGGAACTGATTTTATCTTTGAGGTGTGTAAGAGGTTGGGTCCTGCAAGCTGTGTGTGTGTGTGTGTGTGTGTGTGTGTGTGTGTGTGTGTGTGTGTGTGTGTGTGTGTGTGTGTGTGTGTGTGTGTGTGTGTGTGTGTGTGCGCGTGTGTTATTGAGTGCGTGTGTGTGTGTGTGTGTTATTGAGTGCGTGTGTGTGTGTGTGTGTGTTATTGAGTGCGTGTGTGTGTGTTGAACAACAAGAAACGTGAGAAAGACCTACCAGTACATTCGGGAAATTGCCTGCAGAATTAGACAAAAATGTGTCACTTTCCAGCAGAACCATGAAGTCCAATGCTGCCAACTTATGAGAGAAAGGAAGGAACCACTCTAATTCTGTCTCAGAAGCTAGTGTAAGCTTTGTTTCGAGATGTGGAAACATATCCCTTAAAGGCTTCACCCTTGCTTCACCCCCATACGACTTCTGCATACACATACAAAGAATTTAAAATGATGTCCACCATTTTGTGAACATTTGCAAGTCAATAAGAGCAGACCAAACCACAAAACTGCATGAATTAAAAAAGAGCCATCTTAATGCCAAGCACCCATAATAACTCCATTACCATCTCATAATAGCGAAGTGAAGGAGTGCATAAACTGAAACCATTCATAATCGTATCAACCATAAAAAGAATATGACAAGGAGATGTTCAATGCTGAGATACTCGCAAACTTTTAGGCAGTTATAGAAGTGCACAAATGATGCCATACAACTGATGAGAACGGCTGAGGAGGAAAAAAAATGTCATTGAACAAAACTGAAAATAAATGCAGTATATAACGTTAGTAGGGCATTGCTGCTATTAGCTGGTCCTTACACAACCACCTATATAGACAGATGCTCTGATGAGAAGCACGCACAACAAATACAGCACATTCACATTCCAGCATAAGGTTTTTCATGATAGTCCCAAAAAAAAGAAAAAAAAAACTATGACTTGTTAATTCAAGCAAACCCCAAATTTACACCAAAATGAATCCATGCAAACCCTAAATTCACTCTCCAAGGAAAGTGCAACTATAAGCTCATGGTAGTGAACGACAAGACTATATAGCAAATCAGCTCCGTTATAGTCCCCCAAAGGGGCAAGCGCTACTCCCCTTGAGCTTATCACCCTAGCAGTGAAATCCCATCACATTGCTTCGGTCTATAGAATCAAAAGCTTAAATCTGAAGTAGATCAAAAAAGCATTAACCTTTTGGTACATGATGCTTACGTTAACAAATGATGAAAAATAGAACCTTTAACACTTAAATCCATTGCACAAATTGTTGAAGCTGACAAAGCAATAACTTGAACACAAATAACTTCCAAATGAAAGAGGTCTACACTAGAAAACTTGTAGCAGGCTAAAAGTAACAAGAACACATGCAGTCACCAATAAAGTTAGACATTTCCTATTAAAAACTGGAAAATAAATATTAAAAAAAAAGGGGAGAGAGAGAGAGAGAGAGAGAGAGAGAAATAAAGCAAAGCTTCCTTGCATACACCTACATCTTACGCAATGATAGGTAACCATTGAGTAATACTCTGATGAGAACTCCCAAAATTACAAGTTCCTGAACCAATAATAAAACAGAATAGAAACAATTCAAGACTTCCATGTGTTCAACACATCATGCACTTGTGTACTCTAACAACATTGGACATTCACATGCACCATCCAAGATAAATCCAAAGAAAAACAAGTTCTTGCAAATCCAAAGAAATTGAGATAAAATGGCACATACATCAAATAAATATGAAATTAAGAAAACTTCCTTATGAACAGGAAACTGAAGTATTTCAGAACTCACTTGACTATGTGGTTCATGTAGCGTACCATTGGCAGCTTAGAACACACATTATGTCACATGAAAATTCCTTAAATGGCAACACATTCTGAGCATTACCACCGCAAGTCAAACCAAACGCATATGCCTCATTTTCTGTCGCATAGATAAGGACAATATTCTACTATTGCACTAATGCCTAGCCAATGCGGTCATGTAGGATATTTTTCTTTAACAGTTTGAGGCACAAGCAACAAACAGCACACAAAACCCCCCCCCCCCCCCCCCCAAAAAAAAAAAGCATTACACGGAAGAAATTAGCTTGGTATTGTCCGACACATGTTAACAAAGACATATATAAGAGCATGATGTCTCACCTTCCCTGCTACATAAATAGGGGTGATGCTTTGAAACCCTAAGCCTGCAAGTAACAACCCTACTTCTTCAGGTGTCAATGGACAGCTTCCATTTCTTCTCAAATATTCTGCGCTAAACTGCGTTTTTGGCACAAATGTCCTTGAAATAGAACCCACTATAAGAATTAGCTTCATTAAAGCCAAATTTGAAAATTAGCATATCAACTATCTCCTTACTTGAATGTTTTGCGGCGATAAGATGCCAATGCATTCTTTTCAGCTAATCCTCCACCATAATAGCATGCTGAGTGTGCAATCATGTCCTTCTCAAATCTCAAGTGAAGGCCCAAAAAGTGTCCATTAGCATTCTTTATTCGGGTTTCTGTATCATTCATAGATGTCAAAATCAGCTTTGTTTGTGCCCTCTTCTGCAGAACTTTTGCTTTTATCTTCAACCGTTTCACCAACTTGCGTGCAAGGTCGAGAATTGGCTTAACAAACTTCAGAGAATGAAAATTTGTCTTGCAGCGCAACTGTGTTGCCTCATACGGAAGACCCTCAAAAGACAATCTGTGGTGGTATCTATCAAGAACCACAATACCATAGCTGTGCACAACAATCAGAAAGTCCGGAATTTAGCACACACATTTTCAAGTTATGTAGTCAACTAGTATTACAAATACTGCAACCATTAGTAATTTGGTATTATAGCTTGTATTCAGAACCCTTAGAAGCAAGAACACTAACATCTTACAGTAATGAGAGATACAAAAGTGAGCCACCCCCAGCTTCAAACCGTAATCCCTATGATCAGGTCTTGACATTATTCTGTACAGAAAGATATAGCAACACGTGACTAGAGCACAAACAACACATCCAATCAAGATCATTAGGCTTCCGAACAAGGCTCAATAGCAAGCTCACTGAAACATATGCAAGGATCATCCTCCAAGTTAGACCATAGTATGAAAACCAGGCCTAACCCAAGGTAAAAGCAAAGCAGTTTACAGGTACTAATCTAAAGAATGAAGACTAAACATAATGCATGTGAACCTTCCTCCTGTCATCGACAACATGATTAAAAACAAAAGCTTTAAGGAGTTTTGGAGCTAAGCCCTCAGAGATGTCTATGTTGGAAGATGCAACATCCAGAACCATAGAATGAGCCATAACATCCATCTTACATGCGCTGAGAACCAATTGCTCCTTCATCATTGGAAGCTTCATACTTGTTCATTCCCAGAAAAAAAAAAGGGACACAAGGAAAGGACGATATCTTTTAACACCATACTTTGATGTATTCTACCATTCCAAAACAGATGGCCCATGCATTCACTGTGGTTACAACTTCTTCAGCAATTACATGTGATCCCATGAAGACTGTATCTATGTATGTATTCTATTAAGCCACACTTGAAACAGATACTTTGTCTCTGAAAGATGCTCAATTAAATCAGATACTTATACACCCTCAGATCCACCATGCACTGGGTTAATTTTCCACATATCAAACACTGCAGTAGAACGAATTAATCATTCTGAAAAAACATCCTTGTGTTCAACTACAGACTCCAAAGTAAGTACCTACTCCGAAACATGCTCTCCTTCAGCAAAAGAGTGTCAAGCGCCATGGCGTTTACTTTCGGTAGGTGGGTGGGTGGAATTTTGGATGTGTGTGTGTGTGTGTGTGTGTGTGTGTGTGTGTGTGTGTGTGTGTGTGTGTGTGTGTGCACGCGTGTGCACCTGTGTGTGTCTGCAAGCACGCATGTGTGTGTGACGCGTGCGCACATGCCCTGTGTGTGCCCGTGAGCACGTGTGTGTGTGTGTGTGTGTGTGTGTGTGTGTGTGTGTGTGTGTGTGTGTGTGTGTGTGTGTGTGTGTGTGTGTGTGTGTGTGTGTGTGTGTGTGCGCGCGCACACCCTGTATGTGGCCGTAAGCACGTGTGTGTGTGTGTGCGCGCGCATGCGCACGCATATT
>CM035438.1:65912203-65914703 GCA_020310875.1 Ceratopteris richardii
CCCCTCTTCCCTGCCCACTGCCCATGCCCCCTGTCCACGCATGCCGCATGCTCGCTGCCCCCTGCCCACACCTAGATCTGCTCATCTGCTCTGCCTCGCACTCCCCCCCCCCCCAAAAAAAAAAAAAAAAAACCTCTACCTAGCGCCCCCCTCTTCCCTGCCCACTGCCCGTGCCCCCTGTCTGCGCATGCTGCCTGCTCACTGCCCCCCCTTGCCTAGATCTTCCCAATCTGACCCCCCCTCCCGACTTGCCCCAAGCCCTAGTTTCTCTCTCTTTGGTCATGAGGCTTGCATCGTGCTAGGGTTACTTCTCTTGAAGAGAAAAGAGAATGGCAAGACTAGAAAAAAAGAGCTAGAAGAGATGATCAGTAAAGCTATCAAAGAACGGAAAAAAGAAGCAGAAAGCTCTCAATCAAGAAATGAGAAGAGCTTTCCAAAGGATTAAAATTTAAATCGTTGGAAGATCAAATTATAGAGATCAAAGAGGAGCAAGCCGAATGGAGGGCTGAAAGTTGAAACACATCTCCTTCAAGAAGAAATTATCCACCTGAAGTTCTCCAAAGAAGGAGAGATCACAAACCTGGATGATCTCAAGGAAGAAAATAAAAAAAGAATGGAAGATGTATAAACAGGAATGAATCAGATCAAAGGTGAAGTCAACCCAAAATAATTGGGTAGAAGTAGTGAGCAAGAATGTTAAGAAATAGGTCAAAGAAGATGCAATAAGAAATGAATACATCCAAGTACATGACACACTAAAATAGGAGAGACTCAGACAGTTTACGTCGTCTACACATGAGGATCAAAGGTCTACTTGAAGGGAGATCAGCTGAGACAGAAGCATCGCAGATATGTGACCAACTAGGATATAATACATGCCATTTACCCGTGCACGAAGAGTTGGCAAAGACAACACAAAACCTAGAGCTTTGATATTGCAGATCAGCACAACAGAGGAGAGAACTGCTTTCTTCAAAAAGCGGTTAGCATTATGAAACCTCCCAAGAACACCCTTATTTATGGATGAAGACCTCACAAAAATGCAGATAGAACACAAGAGGGCATGTATGCCCCAGATCCAACAAGCAAGGAGAGACAGAAAGAAAGCCTTTCATCGAGATGATAAGGTTTTCATAGATGGGTGCCCTACTAAATAGGGATGTGTGGCCTATGAGACAACACTACATCATGACACAAATCTCAGCGGAGAAATTTGGAGCTGCAATGGGGCATTGTGGACATGACCAGATCCCTTGGAAGACCTACTCGCTGCACATGACTTCATTTGCATCACAGAGACACATGAAAGCCCATACAGAGGGTTACCCAATATAGACCTAAACCCCCAACCACCTAGACATGCACATACCACCATACACTTCACACACGAGCTTTCTCATGTCTACGTACACCATCTTCACTCACAAATCCTCACACTCAACCCACATGATTCTCTGGAGTCTTGATACACTCACTTCACAGAGTACATCCATCTTGCATGACTCAACCATACAAAGCTTTCCCCACCATACATGTACCTTTTTACCACGCATCAGGACCATGCCCCAAAACAGCTGGTATGATGAGGAATGCCATGAGCTACGCGATGCCTCAAAGTTGATGAGGCCCTCAAGAGAGATCACACATAAACGGGCACAGCGCCGCATGCAGTCGATGACACACCATAAAAGGCGGGAGTAGGAGGAGGACCAGTATTGGGACATATACCACTTGCTTATGAGCAAGGATTGTTCAGTTGCATGGCACTGTTTGCGAGAGAGGAGATAGTCCACCCTCATCCAGGATCCTATGAAATGGCATCAATATGCAGAGAGTTTGTATCAGATACCAAATCAGCCACTATATCGACACCTCAGAGCTCACGTCCGACTACATCCACTTTCTTCACACAGTTTTCTAAAGAAAGCCTTTCTAAAAATTATCCCATATGCAATAAAGCATGATTATTGTTGGCAAATGCTGCCTGAACAACTCCCTCACCCATGATGTGGAAAGAGGCTTTCCAAAAAATTAAAATTAAAAAATACCTAAATGAAATTGCCAAAAGGTAAACCTTTTTTAGAGCAAAAGAATGGTTATTTTCCCGCTTCATGAGCAAGAGGATCCCATATCAAAGGCCTACTCAGATACAACTACAGTAACAGAACCCCTAAAAGTCAAAATCAACCATCAATCGTTGCTCTCAAAAAGTGCCATGTTAGTGTCATTTGCTCATGGGATACAACCATCAGAAATCATCAATTAACAAATAAGAATACCATATTGATGTTCTCCAATAGGCCACACCTCGGATCCTTCCAGACAGCAGATTCTTCAAAATAGGGAACAACCAAAGAAGCATTCAGCAGCCAGGCTACGGTCACTGCATTGCATACCTGCATACAGTAAACAAGCTACTTTTTAACAAGTCACTAGAGGAAAAATCAGGTGACGACCAGAAAACAACTGCTATTGGCCAAACTCAAAATATCAGAGTTGA
>CM035438.1:65927203-65969703 GCA_020310875.1 Ceratopteris richardii
TTTTTTATTTCTATTTTTAACTTTTTTTGTGAAAATTTTAGGCAACGTCAATTACTGTCAAAAATGTTTTACCTTACCTGTCAAACGTCGGCTAAACGTCAAAAGTCAGAAGTGAGAAACCCGTCAGAAATAACTATGCATGTAAGTGAGAAATAACTACGAATGTAACTTGTAAGTGAGGTCCCTATTGAAAGGTTGTCCCAATAATACAATATTTCCAACGATTTGGAGCTTTGTTTCTTACATCTCTCATCTGTTGTTTATTTTACATCTTGTCTCTATTCTTTCTATGTCTCTATATTAATTGTGGGTCTAAAAACCAACAACTGGTATCAAAGAATGATAATTTAGAGTACATAGAGAATTTGCACATGTAGGAAGATCAAATCTTCATGGAAGGTGCACATCAAGCTCAACTATATATTCAGTCATCAAGTCATCGGTCTTTATGAATAAGCTAAATTATATTTAGAAGAGATAAACTCCAAAAGGGATGACAGAAGAAGAAGAAGAAGAAGAAGAAGAAGAAGAACGAGGCAGATTGCATTATTATAGCTGTAATGACAATATGGACACTAAATAAATGTAGCAATCTTATATTAAATGTTGGATTTGCTAGAACTAACCATCAAAAATTGTTTGGAGAGCATTGCTTCTTGGTGTACTTGTGAAGTGATGTTCAACTACTAATCAACCTTCTAATGCTCCTTAAAGTTAGTCACTCAACCATATATATAGGAGCTTGCATCTACATCTTGGCGGTCATGGAGGAACACGTGTGAGAGCAAGGGGTTATTTCTTCTACATGGAGAAACTTATACAAGGCCAACATGTGGTGGAATTATGTAACATCTTGTATTCGTGTATGTGTGTGTTTGTACAATAGGTGTAGAAGAGAGCATATAACCTTGATTTGAAAAGGAAAATCCAAACTTGATAATCTTGGGAGTACGTTTGAGTCTATATCCTATAATAACATAGCATCTCGTAATTATACCTAAAACAAACAGCTACAATAACAAACATATACATCTACCTTGCATATAATACCTAATACCCTAGTGTCAGGTTAGGAGAGGATTGTTAAAAAACATTTCTAGAAAGAGAAACCTTCCACTAGGGGACCTACTTGCAAGTTAAAAGCACTAAATAACATTGTCAAAAATTGGTCAAAGGGCTAGCCAAAATGGTCAAAATTTTATTGAAAATTTTATCACATAATGTGATGGTACTCCTTGAGAGCTATCCAACCATATATAACACTTGGGCAACTATTTGTTGATCAAAAACCAAACCCCTAATTTTAGATCTAGTGTGAAAATCAGATTTTAGTGAAAAGCTATGTGCAGTTGTCAAAATCATGCCATGTGGCACATTACAATCTCAAGAAAATAAAAAACAACTCAGTCACGTGATTCACGACAAAAATCTCGATGGGAATTACGAAAAGCAATTTTTGGGCTTTTCAATGACTGCGAAGCAAGGAATTGATAGCCTATATAAACAAAGGCTTATAAGCACACTTGCTATCACTTTTGGAGCTCTGAAAGAGTAGAGCTTGCTCAGCTTGGTGGAGATGTTCCCTTCAACTTGGAGAGGAATTTTGTTTTCTTCATCTTCAACAAGGTGTGCGGCAGCTTGAAGCTTATCTATCCTTGAAGGAGATCATCTACAACTTTGGAAATTTCGGATGTGTTGGACACAGTGTCATCCTGTTTATATCTTCTATGCTATCTTGTAACTTCAAGTATGCAATGTATGGATTATATTTGGAGCTTTGCTCCTTACATCTCTCCCATGTGCTGTCTATTCTCCATTTTGTCTCTATTTTCTCTATTTCTCTATATTAATTGTGGGTCCAAAAACAAAGAATTTATGAATGAATCATGAAATCTAAATGCATATTAATTAAAAATTAAACAGTGTGATAACTCATGAGTCATGAATGAAGGTGCAAGTCACGACTCATGACCTTACAACTTGAACCATAATTCATCTATAATTTATGATGTGTATCATGGTTATCATTATTCACTCATCATTCAAGATCATCAATGTATGATTTTGGAAGCAATTACACCATGAATGTCCAAATTATAGTACAAGACTATAGTACAATACATGTATGATGTAACACACATTTCAGTATCTACATATGTGCTACATCATATGACTTATGCTCAAACTAATGCTATACGCATCATATGAATCATGTAGAATCATTCCAACTTCAACTTCAATTTTTCCCACTTTTCACCTCCGTCACTATTTGTACAGCTTTTCAATCTTCAGCCTCGATAATTTTCATGGAAATATTTCAGCTGCCAGTGTCTTTTTTAAGGGAGTTTTTGCTCAGTCTTCACTTCAATTTTAGAGGATTTTGGGCTTCAGCTTCACACCTATTTTTGACAAATTATTTTCAGCTCATATTTAGCTGTTGTAAATCACATTCAGATCATGCCCATGGAGCTTATAAAACTTCAGAGTTTGTAGATGAGCTGAGCTTTGTTCATATTTAATTTTGTCCTTCATATTTCTCTATTACACCATCTTATCTCTTGTGTGATCTAAGATCTTGCATGAGCGAAATCCAAACAGCACTAACCTGCATGCATCATTCGTTTCAACCTTCTTGAACTTGTTCTTCTGATTTTCCACAAAATCTTGAAACATAGCATGCATATTATTTGTATTTGCCATGAGTAATGTATTAAAACTTAGATCACCACTAAGTAGCAAAACTCTAATAGAAATTAGAACATCATTAAGGGAGGACTATTTGCACAAAAGTGTAATTAAGTACAATTCAATCTACACTAATGAATTTCTCTATGAACTTTTTTATTATGGCTGAGTGTATGTGACAGAATCACCCTCAGCATATGAACACTTTGGTTCCTTGGTAAAACATAACATAAGCATCTCTCTTCAAACTATTTGATTATGGGCAAGTATAACTAAACTCACTTTAAGCAAATGTATACTCTCCAGATGTAAAACACGAGCCTTGTTCTTGACTTTATAAAGATTTATCAATGTGTCTCAAGTATCATTCATTGTTGGCATGAAGAACAATTATGATAGATGATAGACCTCTCTCTCTCTCTCTCTCTCTCTCTCTCTCTCTCTCTCTCTCTCTCTCTCTCTCTCTCTCTCTCTCTCTCTCTCTCTCTCTCTCTCTCTCTCTCTCTCTCTCTCTCTCTCTCTCTCTCTCTCTCTCTCTCTCTCTCTCTCTCTCTCTCTCTCTCTCTCTCTCTCTCTCTCTCTCTCTCTCCCCCCCCCCCCCCCCTCCCTCTCCCCCCCCCCCTCCCTCTCCCCCCCCCCCCTCCCCCCCTTCCCCCCTCCTCCCTCCCCCTCTCTCTCTCTCCCCCCCTCCCCCCTCCCCTCCCTCCCTCCCTCCCTCCCTCCCTCTCTCTCTCTCTCTCTCTCTCTCTCCTCTCTCTCTCTCTCTCTCTCTCTCTCTCTCTCTCTCTCTCTCTCTCTCTCTCTCTCTCTCTCTCTCTCTCTCTCTCTCTCTCTCTCTCTCTCTCTCTCTCTCTCTCTCTCTCTCTCTCTCTCTCTCTCTCTCTCTCTCTCTCTCTCTCTCTCTCTCTCTCTCTCTCTCTGTGTCTCTCTCCCTCTCCCTCTCCCTCTCCCTCTCCCTCTCCCTCTCCCTCTCCCTCTCCCTCTCCCTCTCCCTCTCTCTTCCCTCTCCCTCTCTCTTCCCTCTCTCTCTCTCCCTCTCTCTCTCTCTCTCTCTCTCTCTCTCTCTCTCTCTCTCTCTCTCTCTCTCTCTCTCTCTCTCTCTCTCTCTCTCTCTCTCTCTCTCTCTCTCTCTCTCTCTCTCTCTCTCTCTCTCTCTCTCTCTCTCTCTCTCTCTCTCTCTCTCTCTCTCTGAGTATCTACCATCCAGACAAATATATTCAACATCAGGTGATGTCCCAAAAATGGCATCTTCTTTTCATAAACGTATATTTTCTTCATTATTGGTATGCCCAAAGGAAGTAGTTTATTCCATCCAACTCATCCTATGCAGCCAACATACAAAGGACATCATTGGAGTCAATGATGCTAACTGTCTTATACAATAAAGAAGCGCCCTTTATCTGAATAAATTTTTAAGAAAAAAAATCATGATTAATGAGATGACAAGAATATACATGCAACGAAAGTGCAGTAGATGTCAAAATTTCAAAAAAAGAAAATGCTTGTGGAATGGTTCCTCCATCCTAAATGGAAGCTGAAATTTGAAACAAGCTGAAACCAAAATTTAGAGGATACTATTCTTGACTTACGTTCTCATAACATCAAAGATTGATACTGCATCAAATCAACATACATGAGCTCTTGAATGGACAAGTACAACTGTACATGACAAAAGCACAAAAGACTATTCCATCTCCTTTGATGTGGATTGTCTAAGAAGATCACAAAAATGCATTTATGATGTAAAAAAGATAAAAGGGGAAGAAGAAGCTCAACATAGGAATGGAATTATGTCAGAATTGCCTTCCAAAAAAAAAGAAAAACCCCATGAAGATGGAAAAGAAGTATTCTGATGGTATTATTGCATTCGCACACATCACTACCAAAACATAGCAACATCCTCCTTGATGAGAAACAAAATAGGCAGCTTGAAAGTTTATATCTTTCTTTTTTCATGCTTATAACTCTGTTTTAGCTACTACACAATGCACATGTGTATCTGCATGCGCACAAAATAATTTAGATGTTTGAAGTGGAAATTAAGAGATGGAACTTTTAGTATTCCTTTACGTTTGTTTGTAGTTTTGATGCTTTATTTTCATTTGTAGCCCACAATTATTATATGCAATGAGCATATGCTCATCGATTTGCAGTCTTCTTTCAAGATACAAGTTTTATTACTAAGAGATACTTAAGAAGCAAGCTCAAGTTATCCACTAAACAAATTTAGTATCATGAGGCATTTGTATGTGGAAAAATAAAAGAGTCGACACCTAACTTATCCTAAGTGAACAATCCTTCAACAGATAAGTATCAAAATCCATTGACTCATGACATGTCTACTTACAGGAATGTTTCCATTTCCATCCAGACAGGGCTTCCATCCGTATGACTTCGGGGGATCCCATAATCCAGGAGGTTCCGAATTATTCTGAACCACAGTATTCTTTGATTATGAAAAACACAAATAGAACAGTTCCGAACATAATTTCTGTGTTTCAGGAACAAAAATCCCAAATAAAAATACATACTTCGCCAAGAATGCGATCCCGTTCGTTGAGCAAATGCAGATGTACAGGTCCAGGAGGGATATACTCCTAAAAGGTGCGAAGCATAAAATTAATTTTTCTGACACAGCTTTATGTGTGTATTTGTGTGCGTGCGTGCATCTGTACGCGCATGCGTGCCCACGTGCATGATAGATACAGAATAGAAAAGAAAGAGAGATCATACACATTTAACGTATTAAAATGTGCATGGAAATACGCATGGATTCGGTCGAAACATGTTCAAATGTTTGAACGCATGGCTTCCTCTCTCTTTGTGTAAGTGCAAATAGAATATAAGTGCGCTTAAGTGGATGTGGGAAACCGATCAAAGATCTTCTCAGCACTTACAGAAAAGAGCTGATCGATCCACATACTCCTGACGGATGATAGAGGAGCACCGCTGAGTCCATAACCTGAAAGCCCTGCAATAGCCAACCCGAACAACCAAAACAATGGTAAGGCAAATGATCGGCTCGACGAAGAAGAATTAGCTGAAGGCGAGACCGCAACGTCTTCCGCAGGTGCAGGGTTTAATTCCTTATGAAGCTTGAAGCTTCTGCTTCTTCCCATTCTCCTATGGAGATTGGCTGCGATGCTCTACCAGAGTAACCTTATAATTTCATTGAAGACCCCTTTTGAATTCGAGACTGTCAAAAATACGTCAAATGTGGCATCTGATAGTTGAAAACTTGAAATGGCTCGATTAGTGTTTTATTCTTTTTAGCATTTCATCTCATGTGGCATCTTAATGTCAAATTGCCAAATCTACATGAAATGTGGCATCTCATGGTTGAAAACTTGAGATGTCTCCAATGGTCATCCGTTTCATCTCCTTATTCTAGCATTTCATCCTCAACACATAGTGAACCCTTCATGTCCTCTTTTCGTTGAATAAAACGAGTTCATGCTCGGATGGATATGTGAAAAAAAGAGACTTCAAGCTTTTAAAAATCCGAGTATGGATGTGGCCATTGGGCCTAAGGTTAGAAACAAATCAAGTTTCACATTAATAACCAAAATTCCAAAGCGCATCTCACGTGGTAATTAATTTTTGGGAGATTGAGTTGTTCAACTAAGCTCTCAAATGATGTCTAAAAAAGTTTTGAGTGAGCTCTTGGATGTATTTTGTTTGTCGATTACTTTTGTGAAGAGATGGATAGGTATGTGCTTGAAGATGAAGAGGTGTTGCAAAATCCTTGATCTACACCAGCCAAATAAACTCCAGGAGTATATGGTGGGCCCTTTTAGCTTGCCAATGGATGTATTAGACACCCTATGTACCTTGGAAGATCACTCTCAAAAAGATAGATCAAAACACATAAGTTGGAGTTAGCTCAGAGGTGAAAACTTGCTATTCTTGGTTCATACACCTGTCCAGTGTTTTACATAATTCTCTGAGCACAGCAGCAATTAGCTCAATTCCTCTTGGGGAAGTCTAGGCAACTTAAAGAGCTAACTTTCAAGAGTAATCTCATCAAAAATAATGAACCACACACTGAGAATGAGTTTTAACAAGTGATGACATCATCCCGATTTTCACGGGCTGCTATAGAAATAGACCAGTGAGCAGAAAAATCCACATAACTCAAAATGTAGAAATCCAATGATTATGTATGGTTATACTATACAGTAAGCTGAATCCAACAAGCTTTAAATCACTGAATTTGGATAAGTAACCACTGAGAAATGGCTCTGACAAGATGAGTGAAAAAGTCGGGTACCTGACAGAGAAGTGAAGATGAACAGACCCTGTTGACTTCAAATGAACATAACTGAAGATTGCAACATCCAAATGACATGAAAATTTGTGAGCATATATTAGACTTATAGAGCTAACTTTACCAAGTTAAATCACTGAAAATGATGCACCAAGCTCAGAGAAAACATCTCTGCAAGCTGACTGAGAAAACTGAGAGTAATGGCAGTGAGTAGTACACTTCACAAGAACATGGAAAGATGAACTCAAATAATCATGAAAATGAAAGTATATTGCTTGTACAATACAATGACTTACTGATACATATGTGTGCCTTGTAATCACACCTTGATATGGCATAAAGCTTAGCTCTTGGAGGTCTTCACATAGGTCTCTCTAACCACGACTAAAACTGCCATCTATTTATAGTTGAGTTTGGGAGGCTAACTTCCCTCAATCACTCTCCAATCAATCAATGATTGATTTGATTCTCTACCTACCACAAATCACGAATTCGTGGCTCCTCTTTCCATTCTTGATCAAGTGGACTCAACCACTTAAGATTCTCTTACTTTTACATTAAGTAAACTCTTCAAAAGTTACAAGAGGTAGTTCACAAGTGAACTTTACATAGTCTTCTTTTTAAAGCTTCTTCTAAGACTTTGTGAGACTCAAGCCAATACTTAGGCTTGTCATAGACTTGCTCCAACAGCTCCCCCTCAAGCCAAGTATGCTTGAGGTCTTCAATCTTCCAAGATTACCTACAAACCAATCATAGCCTTGAACTTGCAAAGCTTTGTACCATCCAATGCTTTGGTTAGAATATCTGCACATTGTTGATGAGTGGACACATATGATATTTGAATCTCTTTGCTTAGAACCTTCTCTCGTACATAGTGATAATGAACTTCAATATGTTTAGTCCTTGCATGAAAAATAGGATTAGCAGCCAAGTGAATAGAACTCATATTGTCACCAAAAATAGTTGGAGTTCCAAACTCCAATCCAAGATCTTTGAATAATGTCTTCATCCACATAGCTTCTTGTGTAGCTATGGCAAGACCTCTATATTCAGCTTCAGTAGAAGAGAGAGCAACTGTGGGTTGCTTCTTGGATGACCATGAAATAAGCTTTGAACCTGCAAAGGTAAGATAACCTGAAGTGCTCCTTCTATCTTCCTTGGAGCCAGCCCAATCTGCATCAGAAAATAGCTTCAAACCTAAATCAGATACATAAGGATAATAAAGTCCTTCATTTATGGTTCCTTTGAGATACTTGAGAATCCTTTTGGCAGCATCCATATGTGGTTTCCTTGGTGTGTGCATAAATTGACTTAGCACACTCACACTGTAACATATATCTACTCTTGTCAATGTGGCATAGTTGAGACTACCCACTAGACTTTGATATGATGTGATGTCCTCTATGAGTTCACCTTCATGTGAGCTCAATTTGTGATTGACCTCCATTGGAGTACCTGCAATCTTACAATCTTGCATCTTGAATTTTGCCAACATGTCCTTAATGTACTTTCTTTGCGTGAGAAACAAACCATGATCTTTGTAGACAACTTCCAAACCTAGGAAGTAGGTAAGTGAACCCAAATCACTTATCTTGAACTCTTCTCTCATCTGATCTTTGATCTTCTTCATACCATCTGCATCATTTCCTGTCAATATAATATCATCTACATATACAGATAGGTAGATGACCTCGGAATTACTCTTTTTAATAAAGAGTGAAGGATCTGCCTTGCTTGGTTGAAAGCCTTTGTCCTGCAAGAATGAAACAAGCCTGAAATTCCAAGCTCCTGGAGCTTGCTTGAGACCATACAATGCTTTGTTAAGTTTACACACATAATCAGGATAAACTTGATTCTCAAAACCAGGTGGTTGTGCCATATATACCTCTTCTGTTATCCAACCATTCAAAAATGCATTCTTTACATCTAGTTGAAGTATCTTCCAATTCTTGGAAGAGGCAATACTAAGCAAAACCCTAATAGTAGGCATCTTTGCCACAGGAGAGAAGGTCTCCTCATAATCAATTCCCTGAGTTTGTGCAAAGCCTTTTGCTACAAGCCTTGCCTTATACCTGTTAATGGAACCATCAGAATTCTTCTTGAGTTTATAGACCCATCTTGAGCCTATTACCTTCATGGATGAAGTCTTGGGCACCAAATCCCAAGTGTTGTTTTCCTCAAGTGCTTCAATCTCTTCCTTCATTGCATGCTTCCATTCTGATTTTGCTTTGGCCTCTTCAAAGGATGATGGCTCCTCTTGGTTTATGTCCTATGCTATGTAGATAGAATGTTTAGTTACTAATGAGGTGTCAAACCCATACCTTTCTGGTTTTTTCTTTTCCCTCATAGATCTTCTTAGGCCATGATGTGATGATTCTGCCTCATGTCCAAGTTCCTACAATTTTGCTTTACCTTTAGACTTCCATGCTTTGATCTTTTCCATGTGAGATTCTTCATCATCCTCTGAGGTGTCTTGTTCTTCAATCTTTGATTGTTCTCTACCAAGCTTTGGAAAATCTTCTTCAAGATCATATGGTAAATTGATCTTCCTGCATGAATCTTCATACCATGAATTGTTCTCATCAAAAACTACATCTCTGCTTACCAAGAATCCTTTGTTGGTAGGGTTGTATAACCTGTAGCCCTTTTGATTGTTGTCATATCCAATAAATACACACCTTTCTGCCTTTGGATCCATCTTGCCTCTAACTTGTGAAGGAACATGAGCAAAAGCAATACATCCAAAAAATTTACAATGATCTAAGCTTGGTCTTCTTCCATTCCAAGCCTTATATGGAGTCATCCCATCAAGGGATTTTGAAGGCAACCTGTTAATCAAGTAAGTGGCTGTAGATACAGCCTCAGCCCATAAGTAATTAGGTAAATGCTTTTCATTTAACATAGACCTTGCAGCTTCAACAATTGTCCTATTCCTCCTTTCTGCCACTCCATTTTGCTCAGGAGTGTACCTTGTAGTTACCTCTCTTTTGATTCCTCTTTCTTGAAGAAAAGAATCAAAATCATGGGAGAAGTATTCTCCCCCTCCATCTGACCTTAGCCTTTTTAGTGATTTACCTGTTTGATTCTCCACAAGAGCCAAATATCTTTTGAAACATGAAAAAACTTCATCTTTGTGTTTCATAAAGAATAGGATAGTCCATCTGCTGCAATCATCAATAAAGGAAACATAATACCTTGATCCAGATATTGAAGCTTCCTTGCTAGGTCCCCATACATCTGTATGAACCAACTCCAAGAGATCTCCATGCATATAACCTTTCTTCATGAATGGTAACCTGTGAGACTTTCCAAATTGACATGCACTACACTTATAAATCATATGTTGTTTTGACAAATTAGGAAGTCCAAGTACACTTTGGTCCCTGCAGATTTGCTTTAATGACCTTTCACCAATATGTGCTAACCTTTTGTGCCATACTTCCAATTCTGTGAGTGTCTAACTACCATAATTAAAGAGAGCAATGTTTCTAGTGTCCTGTAATTCAAATGTGAACAATCTACCTGTCTTTTCACCTTTTGCAATTCTTTTGAATCCTTGACTTGGATCTTCAACAAATGCTTCTGCTTTTGTGAACCTGACTTGCAACCCTTTCTCTACTATCTGCCCAACACTTATCAAATTCTTTGTAATGGTAGGGACATAGAGTACCTTACTGAGTAGGTTGATGTTTCCATCAGGTGCTTTGACATTGCCTATTTTCTCCACAGGATGTTTTGTATCATCTCTTCTTTGTACCTCATGCTTATTCCTTGGATCTTCTAAATCTGATAGGAGTGCCACATTTCCTGCCACATGATTTGAACAACCTGAATCTATGTAGAAAACATGCTCATCAGATTTACCTTGTGGCATAGCCATGTTCATGATCAATAATGAATCCTCTTTGTTTGAGTCTTCTGTGTAGTTATTCTAGTCTCTCCTTCCTTTGTAGCCTCCTTGATAGTTTGAATGATTGTAGTTGTTGTAGTTGCCATGATAATTGTTGAACCTTCCTCTTGAGTATCCATAACTTCCTCTATTGTATCCTCTGCCTCTTTGATTCCTGGAATTCCTAAAGCAATTTTCAGTTGTATGATTAGTTAATCCACAAATAGAACATGAGTTGGAGTCTTGGGATCTCCCCCTGCCTTGTCTACCTCCTCTTCCTCTACCTCTGCCATGTCGTCCTCTACCTGCATAGTTAGCTTGATATGTACCTGCTTCATCATCCACTTTCTTTGCCTTTCCTTTGTTATCTTTAGACTTGCTTTTATCCGTGTATAGAGCTAAAGATTGATTACCTTTAGAGCTTTCTCCATTTTTTATAAGCTTTGCCTCTTGAGTAAGTAGTTGTCCAATGAGTGTGTTGAAATCAGGTACATGCATGTCCATGTACAAATCCATAGCTGTGGTGAATGCTTCCCACTTATCATCTGCCTTCAAGCCATTGATGACCTGCCTTACAATTTGCTCTTCATCTATTACCTCTCCAATGCTTCCCAACTGATCCGCTATGTCCTTGAGCTTTGTGACAAAATCAGTCACATTTTGTTTGGGAGCCTTCTTGAGAGTTGTGAACTCCAGCCATAATTGATGCTTCCTGGCTTTGGTACTTGAAGAAAAGAAAGCTTCAAGTGCATCCCACACTTCCTGAGATGTCTTACAACTTCTAATGTGAGGCAACAAAAAATCTGAGATAAAGTTGAGGAGATAAGACCTTGCAAGTGCATCCTTGGAGCACCATGTGCTCAATCTTTCTTGCTCTTCTTGTGTTGGTTGACTTTTGTTCCTAAAACTTGGCATAACTTCATCTCCAGCCACATAACCATATAAACTTCTACCTTCGAGATAAGCTTCCATTCTTAATGACCAAGCTGAGTAATTACCTCTATCCAATTTGTCAATTGATGAAAGAAATCCATTTGCCATGTTGTCCAACCTTGCTCTGATACCACTGTGAAGAGATGGATAGGTATGTGCTTGAAGATGAAGAGGTGTTGCAAAATCCTTGATCTACACCAGCCAAATGAACTCCAGGAGTATATGGTGGGCCCTTGTAGCTTGCCAATGGATGTATTAGACACCCTATGTACCTTGGAAGATCACTCTCAAAAAGATAGATCAAAACAGATAAGTTGGAGTTAGCTCAGAGGTGAAAACTTGCTATTCTTGGTTCATACACCTGTCCAGTGTTTTACATAATTCTCTGAGCACAGCAGCAATTAGCTCAATTCCTCTTGGGGAAGTCTAGGCAACTTAAAGAGCTAACTTTCAAGAGTAATCTCATCAAAAATAATGAACCACACACTGAGAATGAGTTTTAACAAGTCATGACATCATCCCGATTTTCACGGGCTGCTACAGAAATAGACCAGTGAGCAGAAAAATCCACATAACTCAAAATGTAGAAATCCAATGATTATGAAAATTTGTATGTTATACTAGACAGTAAGCTGAATCCAACAAGCTTTAAATCACTGAATTTGGATAAGTAACCACTGAGAAATGGCTCTGACAAGATGAGTGAAAAAGTCGGGACCTGACAGAGAAGTGAAGATGAACAGACCCTGTTGACTTCAAATGAACATAACTGAAGATTGCAACATCCAAATGACATGAAAATTTGTGAGCATATATTAGACTTATAGAGCTAACTTTACCAAGTTAAATCACTGAAAATGATGCACCAAGCTCAGAGAAAACATCTCTGCAAGCTGACTGAGAAAACTGAGAGTAATGGCAGTGAGTAGTACACTTCACAAGAACATGGAAAGATGAACTCAAATAATCATGAAAATGAAAGTATATTGCTTGTACAATACAATGACTTACTGATACATATGTGTGCCTTGTAATCACACCTTGATATGGCATAAAGCTCAGCTCTTGGAGGTCTTCACATAGGTCTCTCTAACCACGACTAAAACTGCCATCTATTTATAGTTGAGTTTGGGAGGCTAACTTCCCTCAATCACTCTCCAATCAATCAATGATTGATTTGATTCTCTACCTACCACAAATCACGAATTCGTGGCTCCTCTTTCCATTCTTGATCAAGTGGACTCAACCACTTAAGATTCTCTTACTTTTACATTAAGTAAACTCTTCAAAAGTTACAAGAGGTAGTTCACAAGTGAACTTTACATAGTCTTCTTTTTAAAGCTTCTTCTAAGACTTTGTGAGACTCAAGCCAATACTTAGGCTTGTCATAGACTTGCTCCAACAACTTTGATGGTAATCATTCGACCTTTGAAAATGAGTCTGCCTTTCAGAGGACATTTATGCCATCATGTGCTCTTATGGATTCTTAAAGATGGATACGGAATTTACACGAAAGGCTTTGGATTCTTTAACTCTTTAATGAAGCAGACAACTCATTTTGTCAATTCATGCCATCGATATCGCCAAGAAATATTATGTGATGTGGAACAAAGAAGGATGGTGCTTCCTATTGCGATATAGGTGCACATTTCAACATTGAAAAGAGGTGTTCATCACGTCCAAACCATCTTTTATAAAGCTAGTGTCACAGTTTGGGCAAGTGCACACATGCATGTTTTTCCTAATTCTTTCAATTCCATTAGTTTTAAGTCTGACATGTGTTCCAGTCTACTCAAGTTAAATGTAGTTAACTCGCGTTTGTTTCTATCAAAAGGCTCTAGGAATCTCATGGAACTCCCATGCTCCCTATGGGGGTGGAACTCAACATCTTCTTCTTCCCATCCATTAGACTTAACTAGTAGGCTAAGATCTTAGCTTGTCTGATCTCTTAGAGAACTCTCCTCTTGACTTCGCTGTAAGCTAGGTCAAGTCACATGTCATTTTAAATCATTATTCCCTCTTCAAAGAACATTTTTGTTGTATCCAAAGGGGAACTGAACCCATGACCTGTCGAGTAAGAGTTTGATGCACTAACCACTTGCCCCAAAAGCCATGGTTGAGGATTATTTCCCAATCCTCTCTCTTAGGTGTGGTTCAACCATCTCCTACATGTCATTTCTTGAACATGACACTCTCTTTCCATTCGCGAGATCATTATCCTCAATGATCAGCTCTTGAACTCCCCTTGAATTGATGTCATGACCCTTGCACAGTTTCCTAAACCATCTTGTTTGCAACATTGCTATCTTGAACCTTTGTTCTCAACCTTGGTGTCTTGAACCTTTTTGTTTGTAACCTTAGTTTCTTGAACCTTTATTCTCAAAATTAATATCTTGAACCTGGTTTTGACCCATGCTATGTATTTAGAATCCACAATCAAGTACTTTCTCAAAAGAGTTAATTATGAGTGCTTTCCAATGGTACCATACATGTCTAGATCTTACCTACAAATTGGCAAGTACACTCCATTCTTTGTTGTGCAAATTTATGAAAGTGGCACATGCTTTTTGTAACTTTTTAGATAACAACTGGCCAAGCCCCTTTTCTAAAAACCATTAAGTACCCACAACCTTTGTGGAATCCATCCATCTTGCCCAAGCCTACTTCCTAGGCTATGATACCAATGTTGTATCTAGAGGGGAATTGAACTCATGAACTATCAGTTATGAGTTTGATGGGCTAAACCTCCCTCTTAGGGTGTGGTTCAACCATATCTTGCCTATTATTTCTTGAATCTAACAATTTTTATCCTCAAAAATGTGCTTCAACACATGAGCTTTACAAAGGTATTTCCATGAGCCTCATGTAATCATTGATAGAGAGTATTGATCCTTGCTTAGATTAACTATACTCCTATCCCTTTGTTCTTATAAGTATGGATTTATGTATATGAATTATATTTCTCAAATGTGTAGTGTTAATTTGCAAAATGGGGTTTGAATGAGTATATCATCTAATCTAGTGCTACTATTCTATTAGTTAGTGCCCACCACTTTAGAAAATTGGATGATGCCTTTGACAAAAATCATAAGGTTCGATCTTGGCTAATTAGACTTACTCAAGGAGCCCATCCCAATTTTTAACCACTTACTTTTTTTTTTGGAATCGAATCTTATTTTTAATCCCTTAAGCAAAAGTCTAACTCCTAAGTTATAATCCATAACTAATTGTAGCTAAAAAAAGGTTGTCGTATCTCTTTGTAAATTTGTCTCCATAATTATATGAGGATTACATCCTATCTTAATTTGAAAGGAGAATAATCAAAATCCATAACCAAACCACTTTCCCTCAATCCAACTTGACATACATGTATGCCTTGTACTTATGGACTAGTGAAATGAGTGGATTTCTCTCGTGTTTGTAGCTTAATTCTTCCCGCTTGGTGCTTTCTCTAGTTTTGGCTCCATAAAAACATACATATGAGTACAATTTGACATTGTGTACCTCCCTAGAAATATATATTTCTAGAATCTTTTAAGGACATTTTTGAGTGGCGATCGTACCCCTATCACTAGTTTCATATTCTTTCTATAGAATGGAGAGGAATCAACACATGTTATTTGCTTAAATTAAGCTTCTATATGTCCTTTGAAATGCAAATGTACATCATTGTATCGTAGGAATTTAGCAAAAATGTATGAAGTTAGTCCTTATCTAGTCATGCTTGACATTTTATAACTTGAGTAGATCTAGTATCCTCTCAAATATTTAAAAAGCTAGGTGTCTTTATACCAATCAATTAGTTTTATAATGATCATAACAATATTGACACCTTCTCACAATGTCTAAAAGTTTTCTATGTTTCATTTGGATTTAAAATAAATCACTCCAAAATTGCTTTTAAGGCCATTTGTGGGCCCTTGTCGCAATCCTTGACTAACCATGGGTGTAAAGTGTTGACGACATGATAGCTCCTACATCATTTACATTTGTATCTTCATGAGTGCATCTCCATTTTGTATCTAGGAGGCACTCTATTTCCTTTTAATATTGTATCTCTTTTGTATTTGGGTACCTTGCCATTTGCTTCTACCAGTGTATTCATTCTCCTTCCAGAAGAATTATCCCACATTCCATGTACTTTGGAGAGCCCTTCCCAAATCTACATAAGGAGGGCCTCCCCCCTTTTGTACTTAGTTAGAAAATTGAGGAGCCTACTCCATGCTCTTGGCAAGTCACTCTAATCCATGTGAGTTTTCCCATTTCATGGTCTACTCACTTTTGAGTCTCACACTCTTTCATTTTGTGAGTACACTCTTCTTTCCATTTTGCTTCCACATGTGTACTCTCTACATGGTATCAGAGCGTTAGCTGGAGGTCTTGGTGGTACATTTGGTGATCGTTTTGGTGATGGTGGTGTTTGAGTTTGGTGGTTTTGCTCTCCTCCCATTTGGAGAGTTTTTTTTTTTTGCCATCATTTTACACTCTTTTGGACCTCATTTTGCCCATTTTCCCACTCTCTTCTTCCTCATTTTGCTACATTATGTTTATCCACTTTTTCCACCCTCATCGTGGTCATTTTCGTTGCATTTATCTTGCATCTGCTATATTTTGAAGTGCTTATCAACACTTTGACATTATTTTGTGTCAATGTAATGGTCATTCTGTGAAGTTGATAGTGAATCTCAAGACTGAAAAGTGTTTTTCAACATTTTGGGGATTTCATTTTCCTATCATATTTCCATATTGTTTAGAAACACTCTCGAGTCCCGTATGGCATTTTGGTGGTCTTTGGTTATCTCTTAATCACTGTTATCCATTTTTTTATTTTAACTACACTATGAGTAAGCCAAGAAACTACCAATGCATCTTCAGATCCAACTTCTAATGTAGAGCGAGAGCACATAAGCACTCCTAGATAGAACTTTGCCCTCATCATATAGTTTTTCTAGGCATTCACGCTTGAGGATTGTACTTTGATCTAATCGCTCTCTCTTCTTGGACTTACCATATGAAATACGTGAAGAAGCAAGGCTGTAAACAGAGGCTTGAGGGAGCCTTATACTGAGGAGATGCACCCGGATTGTGTTGTGCATCTCCAGCTTCATGCATCTTCCTCCAACCTAGAGGGTAGTAGTTAAAAAACGATGCACCATCGAATCCAACCAGAGCAATTCACATTTGCTATCTGCACTATGAGTTCCTTCGATGACAATGGTTGCACATATACCTTTGGTAAAGATTGATAGAAAGAGAGCTTATAATTTCATCACTCTCTTTTGCAAGTCTGACTTTGGAAAGCTCTTCAACATCTATTGTGGTGAATTTGACGATTGAACCAAAGGGTGGCCTTCTTGTCTCTATTATAGCACACTAAGAAAAGAGAGAGAGTGCAACAGAGAGTGAAGCATGGGCATCTATAACTATGGCTACTCCAAGTCATCTCTATCATCTATACGTATGCAACTCGGGCTCATTGTCTCTCTATTGTACTACATTGTGGCACCCATTGCCTTCCTCTATACCTACGTGCCTTAGATCCAACCTCTGCTCGGTGCAGGCTACGTGGATGAAGCCAACGTGATGACCACTCCTCCTACTGCACACAAAGCGAGAAAAGGCTTCTTTACATAGCAAGAACAAGTTGCACCTCTTCATTTGGCTATTCTTTGATAAACACCAAGAGAGAGAGAGAGAGAAGCTATTTGATGAAGCCTGCAGTCGGGCATACAATACTTATTTGGGCATCTCAAGAGAGCATAGATAATGATTTTTTCCTCTTTGCCTTGCAACGATTTTTTCCTCTTTGCCCTGCAATGGGTCCCACTGCAATTCAAAGTCCATATGTATGCAATAATTGCAAACAATTTTTGTGCCAAAATTTGTTAAAAGAATCACGAGACTTGTTCAAGCTTGCATTCATGCTCGTAACAACTCTATCATATGATATCAGATACATCTTAATTGGGAACCATGCAATCTACCTATGACATCATACATGATGTTTTCCGTATATGGAGTAAAGTTGAAATTGTTGGATGTGATGGCTGGATACAATCAAAAGATCAAGATGGTGCTGCAAGACCTGCTTCACACCTGCCCTTGTTTCTCTTCAGATATGATTAGGAGACTCCTTGAGCTTCCAAAGGATACCAAGAAACTATATATGTGCTTTACAAAATGATTTAGTAATGACCAAATCAAAACAGATAAGTTTGAACCTTCATAAATCCAAAAACTTGCTATTCCTGTAATGACACCTGCTCAGTCCTAAGCTCAGTGTGTCCAGTACACTTACAATTGGTCTAATTCCTTCTAGGAGTATTAAATTAACTTAACAAGCTACCATTAGCAAGTTAAATCACTCCAAATGACAAACTATACACTTAGCATGATGTTTAGCAAAATCAGGGACACCCCCGACTTTTTAGGAATCACTCAGAAATATACCAGTGATCACTTCGACAGCGATTTCTCCCAATTGGCTGAATAGATTGACTTGAAACTTTGTAGTGTTGTAGAATGCTTTGAGCTGGTTCCAATGAGCCCTTGATCATCAAATTTGGTTCAGTAGATCTTGAGATATGCCCTGTTGAAGTTGACAGACTTGGAGGTAGTCACTCAGAGAAAAACACAGAGATAATGACTATGAATATATGTATTGAATCTATCAAATGTACATTCCCATTGGCAAGAGATGTAATGCACAATGGTACTCTGAGGTGTAGGCTAGGTAGTAGCTCTCACACACTCACAACTTTGCATGGATTAGCCTCGGAAAGAGTGTAACTTTAACCGCGACTTTTTACATTGATTTTTATAGATGTTTTGAAGGAATTTGAATTTCAAAATTCAAATGTAGGCTCTCTCAAATCTCTCAACTAATCACATGGAGATATTCTCTCCATTCATACCTTTCAAATTCCACGACTTTTGAAGGTAGGTACAATTACAAGAAGTCACTTTGACTTTTACATAAAGTAATAAGTAACTAAGCATAGACATGTGTTCCTATGCTTTTTCTTGAAATGAAGTAATCCAAACTTTTGCAATAAACTTCAAAGTTGATATCCAAAGCTAAGTGATCTTTGTGCAATCTTCTTGTTGAGTCTTCAAGGCACAAGACAAGTCCAAGTGTTAAGGCTTGTTTGCACCAACAGCTCCCCCTCAAGCCAAACACTTGCTTGAGTCTTCATCTTTAGTCTTCAATGATATCCTGTAATCCAATCATGGATTTAAACCTGCATAGCTTGCTCCCATCCAAAGCTTTTGTAAGCAAATCTGCACATTGAATATTAGTGGACACATATGATAATTGGATTTCCTTGCTAAGTAATTTCTCCCTCACATAGTGGTAATGAACCTCTATGTGTTTTGTCCTAGCATGATACACAGGATTAGCAGCTAAATGAAGTGAACTTGTGTTATCACCAAATATAATAGGTGGCCTTGTATATAGGCCCAATTCTGAGTATAGTAGCTTCAACCATATTGCTTCTTGAGTGGCATTGGCTAGCCCTCTATACTCTGCCTCAGTAGATGATAGAGCCACTGTGGGTTGTTTCTTGGATGACCAAGAAATTGGTTTATCACCTGCAAAGCATATGTAACCAGATGTACTCCTCCTGTCATCCTTACAACCTGCCCAATCTGCATCTGAGTATACCTTGATTTCAATGTCTGATGAATATGGATAGTACAAACCATGATTTTGTGTTCCCTTTAGGTACTTTACTATCTTCTTGGCTGCCTCTAAATGTGGTATTCTTGGCTTATGCATAAATTGGCTAAGTACACTAACACCATATGAGATATCAATCCTAGTTAAGGTAGCATAATTGAGACTACCTACCAAACTTTGGTAACCTGTAATATCCTTGAGTTCTTCTCCTTCATGTGCACTGAGTTTGTGATTGACCTCCATAGGAATGTTTGAGACTTTAGCTTCCTGCAAATTAAACTTCTTGACCATGTCCTGAATGTACTTCTTCTGAGTAATGAATATACCTGAATTTGTGTAGACCAATTCAAGCCCTAGGAAGTACTTCAATAATCCAAGATCATTGATCTTGAATTCCTTCATCATTTGACCTTTGATGTGTCTAATTCCTTGAACATCACTTCCTGTAACAATGATGTCATCAACATAGACACACAAGTATATTACCTCTGAATTGTTCTTCTTTATAAACAATGAAGTATCTGCTTTACTCATCACAAATCCTTGATCCAATAGATAGGTTGTCAACCTATAGTTCCATGCTCTAGGTGCCTGCTTCAATCCATACAGAGCTTTCTTCAATTTGCAAACATGATTTACCTTATTGGAATCCTCATAGCCAGGTGGTTGTGACATGTAGACCTCTTCAGATATCCATCCATTTAAGAATGCATTCTTCACATCCAATTGGTACATGTTCCAATTCTTGGATGCAGCTACACTCACCATAATTCTGATAGTTGGCATCTTTGCCACAGGAGAAAATGTCTCCTCATAATCAATGCCTTGGGTTTGTGCAAAACCCTTGGCTACCAACCTAGCTTTGTACCTGCTTATTGTGCCATCTGAGTTCCTTTTGAGTTTGTAGATCCATCTGGATCCTATGACCTTCATGGAGTCCTTCTTGGGTACCAAGTCCCAAGTATCACTCTCCTTGAGAGCCTCCATTTCTTCATCCATTGCTTCCTTCCATTCTGGTTTAGTAATAGCTTCCTCAAATGTACCTGGTTCTTCACTTAAGATATCCTTTGCAAGATATACAGAGTGCTTGGTTACAAGTGAAGTATCATATCCATACCTAATAGGTTTCTTCTTTTCCCTTGAAGATCTCCTCATAGCTTGAGTTGAGGATTCTGGATTGTCTTCAAGTTGCTTCAACTTCATCTTCCCTTTGGATTTCCAAGCTTTGAATTCTTCAATGTTGATGGTGTCTTCATCATCTGAACTTGTATCCTCATTCTGAGTTGGTTCTTGTCTGACAAGCTTTGGAAAGTCTTCTTCCATATCATAAGGTAGGCTTACTTTCCTGCACTCATTATCATACCATGAATCATTTTCATCAAAGATTACATCTCTGCTTACCTTGAAGCCTTTGTTTGAGGGGTTATAGAACCTGTATCCTTTCTGATTCAAATCATAACCAATAAAGATACACTTTTCAGCCTTAGGGTCTAGCTTTCCCCTTACCTGTGAGGGAATATGCACATATGCAACACACCCAAAGATTTTGCAATGATCCAGAGAAGGTCTCTTACCATGCCAAGCCTCATAGGGTGTCATTCCATCAAGTGTCTTTGATGGCAACCTGTTGATCAAGTATGTGGCAGTGGATACACTCTCTGCCCAAAGATAGTTTGGTAGTTTCTTCTCATTGAGCATAGACCTAGCTGTCTCCACAATGATTCTATTTCTTCTTTCAGCTACCCCATTTTGTTCAGGAGAGTACCTTGTGGTAATCTCCCTCTTGATGCCTCTTTCCTGCAAGAAGTCTTCAAAGTCATTGGAGAAGTATTCTCCTCCACCATCAGACCTTAACTTCTTCAAATGTCTGCCTGTTTGATTCTCTACTAATGCAAGATACTTTTTGAAGCAATTAAATACTTCATCTTTATGTTTCATGAAGTACAAGACAGTCCATCTGCTATAATCATCTATAAAAGATACATAGTACCTTGATCCAGATATGGATGGCTCCTTGCTTGGTCCCCAAACATCTGTATGCACCAATTCCAAGTAATCTTCATGCATAAATCCTTTCTTGGTATATGGCAATCTGTGTGACTTACCAAATTGACAAGCCCCACACTTGTATATCATGTGTTGCTTGGATACATTAGGTATCCCAAGCACACATTGATCTCTGCTCATTTGCTTTATGGTTCTCTCTCCAATGTGACCCAATCTCTTGTGCCACATCTCCAATTCTGATAGGGTTTGGTCCCTATAGTTATACAAGGCAATATTTTTAGTATCTTCAAGTTCAAAGGTGAATAATCTACCTGACTTCTCTCCCTTGGCTATCCTTCTGAATCCATGTTTTGGATCCTCCACAAATGCACCATGTTGAGTGAACCTGACCTGTAGACCTTTTTCAACAATCTGACCTACACTCATCAGATTCTTGGTGATTGTTGGGACATATAATACTCTGCTTAGCAAATTATGATTACCATCACTTGTTTTGATATTACCTACTTTAACCACTGAGTGTTTAGTGTCATCACCTGTCTGCACTTGGTGCTTACCTTTAGGTTCTTCCAAATCAGAGAGTAGGGCAACATTCCCAGCTACATGGTTAGAGCAACCTGAATCAATATAGAACAAATGATCATCATTGATACCTGATTTAGATGTCATGTTCATAATCAACAAGGAATCATCTTGATCCTCTGCATAATTATTGTAATCCTTTCTGTTCCTGTATCCTCCTTGATAATTGCCATTGTGATTGTAGCTATTGTTGTAATTGTTGTTGTAGTTATTGTTGTAGCCATGGTAGCCTTGAGATTGATTGAATCTGCCTCTGCCTTGGGAGTATCCTCCTCTTTGGTGACCTCTTCCTCTTTGGTTCTTGTAGTTTTTGTAGCATTCATCTGTAGTATGATTAGACAGGCCACAAATATTGCATGGAGATTGATTATAGGGTCTCCCCCTACCTGACTTACCTCCTCTGCCCCTACCTCTAGATGATCTACCTCTCCCTGCATAGTTTGCTTGGGAGGTGGATCCTTCATCATCAACCTTCTTGTTTTTACCCTTATCTTTAGACTTCTTATCTGTATATAGGGCAGAGGGATTGTTACCTTTTGATTGCTCTCCATTCTTTGTGATCTTGGCTTCATGTGTAAAGAGATGTCCAATCAGAGTTGTTAGATCAGGTGCTTGAATGTCCATGTACAAGTCCATTGCAGTGGTAAAGCTCTCCCACTTGTCATCTGCTTTGAGTCCATTGATCACTTGTCTAACAATTTGCTCTTCTTCAATCTCTTCTCCAACACTTGCAAGTTGATCTGCTATATCTTTGACTTTGGTGACAAAATCTGAAACACATTGTTTTGATTGCTTCCTAAGAGTTGTAAACTCAATCCATAGCTGATTCTTTCTGGCCCTTGTGCTTGATGAGAAGTATGTTGACAAGGTCTCCCAAGTCTCTTGGGAAGTCTTACAGTTCCTAACATGAGGTAGAAGGAAATCAGAGATAGAGTTTAGAAGATATGACCTTGCTAAAGCATCTTTAGCACACCATTGATTTAGTCTCTCATGCTCATCCTTTGTAGGTAGGCCTCTGGTTTTGAATGAGGGCAACTCCTCATCTCCTGATATGTATCCATACAAGCTTCTCCCTTGTAGATAAGTCTTCATTCTTAATGACCATGCCTGGTAGTTATTTCTATCCAATTTGTCAATAAAGGAAGGGAAACCATCACCCATGATTACCTTGTTTTGCTCTGATACCACTGTTGGATGTGATGGCTGGATACAATCAAAAGATCAAGATGGTGCTGCAAGACCTGCTTCACACCTGCCCTTGTTTCTCTTCAGATATGATTAGGAGACTCCTTGAGCTTCCAAATGATACCAAGAAACTATATATGTGCTTTACAAAATGATTTAGTAATGACCAAATCAAAACAGATAAGTTTGAACCTTCATAAATCCAAAAACTTGCTATTCCTGTAATGACACCTGCTCAGTCCTAAGCTCAGTGTGTCCAGTACACTTACAATTGGTCTAATTCCTTCTGGGAGTATTAAATTAACTTAACAAGCTACCATTAGCAAGTTAAATCACTCCAAATGACAAACTATACACTTAGCATGATGTTTAGCAAAATCAGGGACACCCCCGACTTTTTAGGAATCACTCAGAAATATACCAGTGATCACTTCGACAGCGATTTCTCCCAATTGGCTGAATAGATTGACTTGAAACTTTGTAGTGTTGTAGAATGCTTTGAGCTGGTTCCAATGAGCCCTTGATCATCAAATTTGGTTCAGTAGATCTTGAGATATGCCCTGTTGAAGTTGACAGACTTGGAGGTAGTCACTCAGAGAAAAACACAGAGATAATGACTATGAATATATGTATTGAATCTATCAAATGTACATTCCCATTGGCAAGAGATGTAATGCACAATGGTACTCTGAGGTGTAGGCTAGGTAGTAGCTCTCACACACTCACAACTTTGCATGGATTAGCCTCGGAAAGAGTGTAACTTTAACCGCGACTTTTTACATTGATTTTTATAGATGTTTTGAAGGAATTTGAATTTCAAAATTCAAATGTAGGCTCTCTCAAATCTCTCAACTAATCACATGGAGATATTCTCTCCATTCATACCTTTCAAATTCCACGACTTTTGAAGGTAGGTACAATTACAAGAAGTCACTTTGACTTTTACATAAAGTAATAAGTAACTAAGCATAGACATGTGTTCCTATGCTTTTTCTTGAAATGAAGTAATCCAAACTTTTGCAATAAACTTCAAAGTTGATATCCAAAGCTAAGTGATCTTTGTGCAATCTTCTTGTTGAGTCTTCAAGGCACAAGACAAGTCCAAGTGTTAAGGCTTGTTTGCACCAACAGAAATACACATCTCTATTGATGGCAAACACATGTCTCTATCAACCACTTGTCAACCCTATTTCAAAAGAATATGGATTGGTTTACTAATGACATTAGAGATGATCTCATGCATCATATATTATTGATTCGCATTGCTTTCATCCAATTATGTGTATACGTGTATTTTTTTCCTCAAGGTTCGCCATATTGTTTGGTGTGTGTAGAAGTGCAAGAGACACACGAGAAGCACATGCAAGGAGCACAAATGTAGCAAGACACATGGAGAAGACGGATGGTTGGAATAGCTCACTCTATTGACGATGAAATGAACTAAAGTAAGAGCTGAACAATATCCCTAAGTATAAAAAACCACCACATATGAGTGTATCAAGTATGTGGCAACATGGGGAAAAAACCTCTAGTCAACACGAGAGTAAAAAGTTCCCACGTATAGGGAAAAGGTTCACATCAAAGCTACCCAAGAAACACATAAGTGTAACAAACCCTCCCTGGAGAAAATGATGTGAACACATATAGGGAGTGACATATTAGCCCCCACAAGGTAATAATAATAAAGCTTTGTGAAAAGCTTCAAACTTTTCCCGTGGAAGAGCTTTGGTGAATATGTCTCTCACATTAACTTGTGTAGGCACATATACAAAATCAATATCTCCTACATGAAGGCGCTCTCTCACATAGTGATAATGCACCTCAATATGTTTGGTCCATGCATGAAACACTGGGTTTCACGCAAAAGCCAATTCACCCTGACTATTAGTGACAATATGCCTAGCAACATCAATCTCCATGCTAAGATCCATCAATATCCATCTCAACCATATACTATAACAGTGAAAACTACCCTGTACTCAACCTCACAACTCGATTTCACCACTTTAGGTTGCTTCTTACTCAACCAAGATATACATGAGTCTCCAAGGAAAAAGTAATTACCACTAGTGGACATGTGAGTATCAGAACAACCAGCCCAATCACTATCTCTAAAAGCATACAAGCATGGCTGAATATCTCTTCCATAAAAGAGACCTAAGCTCAAAGTGCCTTTGAGATATTAAACACACATGTCATCGCTTTCCAATGCTTAATGCCAAGGCTATGCATGACTCGACTCAAATTGGAAACTGCATACTCTATATCGGGCCTTGTGTTGCATACATATATAAGACATCCCACAATCTGTTGATAAAGAGAGGTGCCAAATGCATCACTAAAATCCTCAACTGAGAACCTAAATCCTATCTCAATTTGTGTGGAAATTTGCTTGCAATCCTCAAAGTTGAAATGCTGAAGTAGTTTTTCAAGATACTTTGCTTGATGCATAACAATTCCCCCCTCAATGGATACAAAGTGGATGTCAAGATAGTAGCTCAGAAGAAGTATGCTGCAAATCAACCATAAGAATGTCAATCTTTGCATCACATGACTGAGTCAAGAGTATCTCATCAACATAAAGAACAAGCACTATAAGATCAGCCTCACCATTGCATACATAGAGTGTTCTTTCAATTCGACTACGTGTGTAGCCAAGAGCAATCAAGTGCTTATGTATTTTGTCATACTATGCACATGGAGCTTGCTTAAGACCATACAAGGCTTTATGCAAGTGACGAACCATATGCTCTTGCCCTTTCATGGCAAATCTAGGAGGTTGCTTCACATAGACTTCTTCTTGCAAATTTCCATTCAAGAAAGCTATCTTTATGTCCAACTAATGTACTTTCCAACCTCGATGGGCAGCCAATGCAACCACGGTACAAATGGTTGGCATTCTTTTCCTTTTGGCAATCCACATAACTCCCAAGTACCATTCCTATGTATGGAGTCCATTTCTGATTGCATGTCACTTCAAAAGTAAGTGGTTCTTCATTACATTCTCTTGCAATAAGAGAATAATCCACAAAATTACTTGATGCATGGTGAGAGCTTGATCTTGTTCTACCAAGTAAAGGTGCACTCAATTTGTTGTCCTGCAAAGTTTGTTCCAACCATTTTGGAATACTTTGTGCACTCTTGATAGACATGCATTCATCATGTAATACATCCTCAACATGTATATCATGCATGGGCTGAATTTCATGCTCATTTTCAGCCATATTTTGATGCAAATATTCAACCATATGTGGCTAGAAATTTCCAACTGTTCTGATAATTTTTGGCTGAAAAATTTCAACCATGTTTAGTTGGAAATTCTTTGCATTTTTAGCTCTATTCTACTGGAATGTTTAAGCCCTTTGAGCCTCAGCTGGCTAGTCTACACGGCCATAGCCAAGCGCACCATTTTGGAATAAAGGCATGAGTGTATCAAACATATCTTGTTAGCTAACTGTTGGCCATTTTTTGCATTCAAGTGGAGGGGAAACTGAATGACATAGATCTAATTTGCTATCACGCAAAGTCTGCACCAGCCATTTTGGCATAGTTTTTGCCTCGTCAATATCAACTCTCTCATCAATAAGTGCATCATGTAAATCTGTATCAGAAATGGGATGATCTCCATCATCACATGAAACCTGAAAGGCTGAGAAGTTGCCTCATTAGGACCAACACTAGACTATCCACCTGTAAAAAGAGGCAGCAAAGTATCATACATGTCTTTGGAGCTAACAAATGTCTCCTTAGTACATGAAATCAATGGCTGAATAGCATCTTCCACAAAAGCAACATCACGGCTAACCAGAATGTGTTTAGTTTGTGAATGATACAGACGATAGCCCTTACTTTCAGAACTGTACCCAACAAAAATACATTTTACTGCTTTATCATCCAATTTTCTGTGATGTTGTTCAGGCACTAAGGCATATGCCAAACAACCAAAAACACGCAGATGAGCAACAGATGGTTTGCGATCATGCCAAGCCTCATATGGAGTGATAGACTACAGTGCTTTAGTGGGACACCTATTAAGTACATATGATGCACACATGACCGCCTCAAGCCAGAAACTATGTGGTAAATTGTGAGTCTTGACCATACACCTCGCCATCTCCATGAGTGAACTGTTCTTTCGTTTAGCAACTTCATTCTGTTGAGGTGTATACGACATTGTACATTGGTGTTTTATCCCATGTTCAGCCACAAATGCATTAAAATCAGAAGACATATATTCCCCCCATCGATCAGAATGAAGGGTGCACATTTTACATGCTGACATATTTTCAACCAAAACCAAAAACAGTTTGAATCACATGAACACTTCGGACTTTGCCTTCAATGGATATACCCATGCATGCATGGAAAAATCATCGATGAAAGTCATGAAGTAAAGTTAATTTTTAAAGGAAGGTGTCTACATAGGACCAGTGACATCAGTATGTATTCTGAGTAGCCCGAATTGAACCATCTTTTGGAAAGGAGGAACGCTGCATTTTGCCCAAAATACAGCCTTCACAAACATGTTTTCCGGGTGCCTCAAGTTTGGGCAAAGAGGACACCATTTCAGATTTCTGTAGGCATAGCAAACTAGCAAAATTCAGATGAGCAAAGCATGCATGCCAAAGCTTTGCATCTGACATAGCCTAAGAATCATGTACTGCACATGCCAAATCATTTACAGATCTTTCATAGTCTATGAGCTTATATAGCCACGACATAAAATGCTAGAAGGAATAATCACGTCGCCATTTGACAGATCATGAACTGTACATTTGTCATCAACAAATTTCACAACCAAGCCAATCTTGGCTAATGCAAAAACTGATAACATATTTTTCTTGATCCCTAGCACAAACAAAGCATCTGACAAAGTGAAAGAACTACCATTAGTAGTAGTCAAAATGATTTTACCAACTCCCATAACAGGATAAGAGGAGTTTTTGGCGCATGTAACAATATTCCCTATAGGGGCAAGCTCGAGTGAAGAGAAGAAACTGCGCTGCGAGGTAATATGTTTGGTTGCCCCACTGTCAAAGTACCAAACATCTGAGTCGACTGCAGACATGCACTGCTCATGAGAAGATGGGTCAAAATTGCAAACAGTAGTAAACGCCCATTCTTCTTCCCGCACAAGATTAGCAGACTCTGTTTTTGGTGTAGAGGCCTCTGCACCAACCATTCTAGCCTCTTTCTTCTTTGCCTCTTTCGCAACCAGTTTTGTATAGTTCTTTATGATATGATCATTTCCTTTACAGTACTTGCAAAAAAATTTCTGCTTTTCTGATTTCTTTTCATCTTTGCTTTCCCTCTTTGATTGTGCAGAATTAGCAGATTTCTGCTTACTACTTGAAGAGCTCCATTTTCCTTTGCCCTTCTGACTACCCAGGAAAGCTTGATCTGCAACATGCACAATGGATCTGTTCTGTCTGGACTGATCTTCCTGCCTTTCATCATCAACTGAAGAGTAGAAGCAAAACTCTGATATGAATCAGGAAGACCATTTAGAACGGTTTGCACAAGTGAGCTATCTGGTATAACCTCATCAACAAAAATCAAATGTTCCTTCAAGTCTTTGATCTTTGTTAGAAAACTGTCCATAGAATCACCTTCATTCATGTGCTCACTCTCCAACTGTTTTCGGAGGTAAGCAACACGAGCCTCATTCCTAGCTTGGTACAATGTGGTAAGTGTATCCCAAGCATCCTTAGCTGTTCCGCAAGAGCGAATGTGAGGAATAATGGCATTTTTGATAGACAAAGCTATCAATGCATGTGCCTGGGCATCTTTGCCATCCCAACGAATTTTCTCTATAGTAGGTGCAACAAAAATCGTAGGACGAACATGAATATGCAGAATATCATCATCTTCGACACCTTCTGCATCAGCTTCAATACATGCAGTTGTAACAGTTGTAGGTGTGATAGGACGTTTTTCAATACCCTGCAGAATGTTCCAAAGTCCTTTTGCAACCATAACATGTCGCATCATATAAACCCACAACGGGTAGTTGATACCATCCAACTTATCCTCAACAACCAACATACGAAATACATCACTGCGTTTAGCCATGGTCGGTGACTAAAATACCTTGATGTAGAAAATTGAATGTATCTCAAAAAATTTAATAGAACTGCCCAGACAAATTCTACTAAACCTGTATCGGGCTTCGAGATGCTTATACTGGCGAACCAAAATTGGTATATACCTTTGGCACAAAAAGACAAAATATCCTCTACAAGCGTTGCAATCGTGCATTCGGAGGCCGAAACGAGCTCATATCGCGATTTCTGCACCACAAAGAGAAGTTGTTTTGATCTGAGAAACACACTGAGTATGCTCACCAAAATTCGTGTGATTCTAAGACTACAACCAGAGAGGTGTCGATGACGCGCTAGATGAAGCAGCGACCTACTCTGATACCAATTGTTGGAGTTAGACATCTACGAAAGCACACAAACAACACAAGGAAGAAGAAGAAGCTTGGAGCACAACACACAATACAAAATGTATTACCACTAGAATGCACAAAGACAAGTAGCCCATTAGGGAAATAGGTGTATATACAAGCTGGGGGAAAAAAACCTCTTAAAGAGGGAAAAAAGTGCCCCGACGGTCCTAGACAACATCACTATCTAAATATATCAACATAAACATCCCTAACCAATTCATTATCTTGCTATGTGTGGATTGAAAATCCTTAGCACAAACATTTGAACTAGGTGGATTCTAAATATCCTCAACCAATTCGCTATATGTGATCCATCTCTATGCACCACTTGTGCATTGATGTCACAAAATGGATGGACATGCTAACTATTCAAAACTTTGAGAAGTCTTCTTGAATTCATTAGAACTTGATTTAGATAAGTGAAATGTTGCTATTGTTGATCAAATCATTTTTCTTAAATGTGTTCAATTTGATCCATCTGTAACCAACATCCATTGAAATCTTTCCCAAATAGAGGACTAATATGTCCCATCCAGGTTTTAAGGTCCTCGTAGAATGTAGGAAAGAAGTGTCGCCTCACGTTTTTCAACCTACATTCAACTAGAACAAAACAAATCCTAGATCAATCTCATAAGTTTCCACACTTCGGATACTTTATATATGAAATATTGAAACTTGAGCTTGGACTTGAACTTGGGCATCCATCACCTTTAAGTACCATGTCCCATAGCACCATACTCACTTTGATGCTATTGTAAAAACTAATGTTTTGGAACATCAAGCCCACATCTACACCATTTTGTAGTGAGTTTTGCTTCAACTGAATCTTCTTTGAGTCCAAAACCTTATACTTGAAATTGGCTATTGTGTCAATTTATAATAACTTGATCCTATGTGCATCACAACACATTGATTCAAGGTTTGAATTTTTCATGCTTAAAAGTAAAGCGTTTATAGTAGTTCCAATCATGCTAACTTGGATAATCATGCTCCAATTCTAATCATTTCCTATTGATCAAGCAAAAGTGATAAATATTATATTTATCGTAAGATCTCTTTTTTCAATCTACAAGGTTCAATTGCTTAAACTAAGGTTTTTCTAGAAATATCCCCCTCCATTAAATTCTAAACATCAAAAAATGCTTTTCAAATCCCAAATCTAGTAGAGCTCTTGAAGATTGATGTGCCTTTTTCCATCTACAAGACTTAAGTACCACTACCCATGGTTCATGTCTCTCTACTATAATCTTATTTTCCTTAAGGATTTTTGAATGCCTCAACCCTTAAGCAAGTTCTAGTTGACTTGGATGACTGTTATCATCTCTAATTTTAGCTTATGGTTTACTCTAAACCCTCTTGGAATTTTACTTTACGGTTTACTCTAAAACCCTCATGGAATTCTACTTTATGTTTTACTCTTAAATGCTTATGGAATTAAATGCTTGTGGAATAAGTCTTAAGACTATGCATGTGAGAGAATGACTTGTGGCTTTTCACCTAATCTACCATTATATAGATTTTTGAACTAACAATGATCTCTAGAGGCAATTGGAGTCCGCATATGCATGTGGAACCTCCATCACTATTTTAGCGACTTCCATTAGAGTCTACTAGTGTTAGTGTATTCACCACTTGAGTTAAGTCCCCTTGAACTTAAGTTAACTCGATTGGATGCTTCTCAAAGACTCTGGAGAATATCTCGAAAAAATACTCTCTCCAAGGCACTCATGGGGATTAAACCTAAGAATCCTTCCTTCCCATCCTTGAGACATAACCACTAGGCTAATGTTATAACTTGTTTAATAGTCTAAAAGTTCCTAATGTCATTCTAATTAACTTTTCAAGCTACTTCAAAACATTATTGAGCACGCTTATCATTTATTCAAATCATCAAAAGATTGAAAAGATGATTCTTTTTTAATACATCAGTTTTCTTTGGATCTAGCATACAAAACTTTACATTTTACTGGGCTTGAATAAAAAAAAATCCCCCACTTTGGACTTTTATGTAGGAACTCCTTAAAGTTCTTATCCTCCTTTGTTGGGGATGTAAGGGTCATGTGACCTTACCCCCATATTCACGTATATATATATATATATATATATATATATATATATATATATATATATATATATATATATATATATATATATATATATATATATAATTCATGGAGATCATTATGTGGGTTTCGAGGCTCCCACACATTTGTGCGCATCTCTCCTCTCCTCTCCGCTCTCTCCCTCCATCTCCTCCTTGCTCCTCTTGTTCACCACACCAAAGCCCTTCATTGGTATCAGAGCTTACTAAAGGTTGGTGTGCAAGGAGCTTCAATGGAAGGCTAGGGTTCAAGAGGTGAATGTGTAGGGTGGCACCCTCTTGACAACTGCTCGATATTTTGGATATAAATTGAGCTAGAACGTTTGGATTTGCGTGATTTAAAGTTCTAAGCATAACTAACACAGAGGTTAGCCAATGACAACTTCCTCGAAGGACAAAAGATCTAGTTCAGATTTTTCAGGTCACCAAAAATTTGAAAAACTCATAGTGATGTACAGATTCTGAGTGCTAAGTCATCGAAAATGTAAAATATAGAGAACAATGCTGCAGGTGAAGGTGAAATTGATTGCAGATGCTTGTTTTGTGTATATCTTGAGCGAGGCACCTCTGATTGAGGTGCTCTAAGTATCTTTACATAGGCAAGAAAGAGATCTTAAAGTTTGCTAAAGAACACAAAAGAAATCTTGAACATTGGAGCATAAAAAATGCAATATAGAGTATCATATTTTTCCTATGGAATCATAAAGAAAGTTGAAGATTGAAAATAACTTCAAATCTCTTTTGAGCTCTTGGTTTAGAGCTTCATTGGTGCAAATCTAGTTGGGAAAAGTGTGTGAGCTCTTTTCTTTTGGACTTGGTTTCCATTTGACCATGTATGATCATTGTGGTAGCTCCTCCATATCAAAGTAGAGCATGATCTTGTCAAGCATTTGGCATGTGAGATGGCATCGTGATTTACCTTTCAAGTTTATGCCATCATGATTTTGATCATAGTATTGTCAATGGATATATAGTGTCATTGTGTCCTATATCTCATTTATGCTACTTTAATACGACTTGTCTTGTCGATTGCACACAATTTATATGAGTTGATTTTGGACCTTGGTTAGTACTTGTATTCTTGTTTTTGTGCAGGTACATGATCTAGTTGGAGCCTCAACTATATATCATTTTATCACCTATGTTGGCTTTGCATTGAGCCATATTATCAGTGATCATTATATATGATTGCCACTATGGTTTGACATTAGTGGATGGTATATTTCGCATGGTTATTTTGGTTCAGAGTCCATTTCACAGAGGAGATGCTGCCAAAATTTTGTTGGCTTTTATGCTTGAAGAGTACACTAGTAGATCCTTTATGATTCTATGGTAGCTTTGGATTGCTGCTTATCTGGACTTGGTCACATGTTATTCATGATAGGCTGGACCATCTTTCAAGATTCATTCTTGAGTGGGAGGTGTATCATCATTGTATTGGCATGTACTACCATCAATTTTGGCATGTGTATTTGCCATTATCTTGGATTGGATCAATCATAGGTGGTGATAGGTTACTCATTGTTATTTTGCTACTGGTTATCTTGTTTTGATTGCTCAATTTATAGGGGATAATCTATCAACTTTTTTAGGGATTCTTTCACATCTACTTGGTTAGTCTGGAGACTTGGTGAACAAGTTTATGCTCATGGTTTTATGTGCTAGATGCATGGTTATGTGACATGTGGTTCACATGGTTTCTTCTCCGGTGAGAAATTTGTGATATGAGTTATGCATATGGATATGCAAGTGTGATCCTATTGGTGATAGAGTATTTTTTTTTAGTCTCTAATCACATTGCTAGTCTCTTGGATTACTAGCATGGTGTCTTCTTAGTTTGATGGCACCAACTTTCAGAGATGGAAAGATCAGATGTGGCATAAATTAGTTCATGCAAGGTTACACATGTATGTCCATAGAGATGCACAGAGGCCTCATGATATGCTCGACCACATATGGATGGATATGGATGCATTGGCTAGCTCCACTATCTGATTACAACTTGTGGATTCTATATATGAGTCTGTTATGTATGAGGGGATGAGTAGTGCGTTATGATAGAGACTACATGAAATCTATGAGAGTCCATTGACTCATGTGAGACATAGATCACATCGACAATTTCGATGCTGGCGCTATAGTTGTGAGGGCCATACTTGATGAGTGCTTCAAGTGGATGTGAAGATGACATCAAAGATATGCACATGATGCAGGTTAGGTAGTGGTTTCAAGAGAGTCTATGGTAGTTGATTATGTTAGTGATGGTGATAACACTTTCTCCTATGGTTCATCTTAGGATTCCTCTTGTTCATTGGATAACATACAAATGGCTTGGTTGTTGGATGCATTAGCCACTTTTCATGTTACTCCACATCACCAATTCTTTTTTTGATTCTCCGATGGGAGTCACAGATGTGTGCACATGCCTGATGGTAGGATATATGACATTGAGGGTGCAAGAGATATATGCCTTATGCTACCTAGCAGAACATCACTTATACTTAGAAATGTACATTATGTGCCTTCATTTCCTACGAGCTTGATTTCAGTTAGCCAGTTACAGGAGAGTAGAGGTTATGCATTCCTTGGTGAACATCATTTTCAATTGCAGTTTGGACAGCTTATGCTTGCGAAAGGGGCTAGGATTATGCACATGTATCCACTGTAGATACTTCATGTGAGAGATAGTCTTGTCTCAGTGGGAGTTCAATCTTATGTGCTATGTGAGACTCATTATGTCTCATTTTTTTCTACCTACAGATATGTCTATTGACATTCATGATGCACATGTATGGCAGGATTCATATGCTTGGATGGATGCACATATAAAGCATGTTTTGGATGCTTGTGATGCTTATGTAGAGCATGATTTTGCTAATCATATAGATGCTCACATGGATCACACTTTGGATGATTTGGATGCTTTAGAGCATGATGTGGATGCTCATGTAGACCATTGTGATGATACTCACTTCAAGTTAGATCATCAAATGGACCTTGGTATTGATGTTGTGCAATTAGATCATGTGGAGCATGATAATACACTTGCTGTGGTAGAGCAGGATAGCTCTTATGATACACAATGTATGGTAGAGCATACTAGCTCTCAAGATGCACAACCAAATACATCCTTGGTTGATAGGATGGCTGATTTGGGTGTTGAGGAGTCAACAATCATTCTTGGATTCGCTCAAGCCAAAGGTTGATACAGATATGTTAGGACATGCTGGTCTTGATGACGGTGCTTTGGATGCCTTGCACACAGGCATGGCTGACATGCTTAGGTTAGCTAGGATAGCATAGGTTTCATCAGCATTCGGGAGTTTGATGTAGGAGTTTTCATGCTTGAGACCAAACATTGCAGTTGCTATTGGAGAATTTGCACTTAGAGTTGTCAATTGTTTGATGATTCACATAGGCATAGAGTGAGTGGGAGCTTTGCAAGAACTTCATCAATTCTTGCGTCAGTTAGCTGCTAGCTCGACTCTTGTCGATACGAGTCTAGAGCAGTTTGAGGTGGATGGATACATCTTGCTTGAGGCACTTGGTGTAGGCTAATCAATATGGGTTGAGATCTGGACTCTTCTTGTACATTATTGTATCTTATTACATCATTCTTTGTATGTGTTTCCAGTTTTGTCACATTGACCCTTAAGTGGGAGATTTTCAGGGATGTAAGGGTCATGTGACCTTACCCCCATATTCATGTATATATATATATTATTTATATAACATTTACTCATAAAGATCATTATGTGGGTTTTGAGGCTCCCTTGCATGTGTGCGCATCTCTCCTCTCTGTTCTCTCCCTCCATCTCCTCCTTGCTCCTCTTATTCAACACACCAAATCCCTTCATCTTTCTTATCTAAATCTACTACACAATCTAAAGTTGACTATGAATTCTATTTAGAAGAATACATCTTCTTAAGAGGATAAGGGATAGTCTTATCTAAGGTAAGTGTCACACTATTCCATTTACATATCCATGGACAAGTGTATTTAACTAGTTCAATATGTGTATCCCTTTGATTCTTTGTGAACTTAAGACCTTTCTCTTAAGAATCTTTTACATTGAGGCTTATCCAAATGTTTTCTATTGGATCATGAGTCTCCTGCCTCTTTGGCTATTAGAGAAAGTTCACAAAAGGAGTCACTTCCTATTGTCCCATACCAGATCTTTTCTCCTATATGTATAATTACATCCTATCTCTTTCCATCTTCTTCATCCTCTAATGGAATATATTTTTTATCAACCATTAAATTCTTGTTGATGTGATTTATCAAACCATTTTTTGATCCCTTTGAACGATCTAGGAAATTTTGCTTTCTTGAATTACTTTAACCAAATTTATTAGAGATAAGACTAAGTCTTTCCCTTTTAATCCCCTTTTCATCATTGATACTTTCCCATGGGATTTACTTGAGACCTACAACTTATACCTTCATGAGTCATGCCATTCTTAAGTCTTGACATCTTTTTGAAGTTTTCAGAACTTTAACTTTTCTTCCTTTAGGGATCAAAAACTTTATGTCATCCTTTTGAACTCAATAGGTTGTCATACTTTCCAACCAAGCTTTACTAATAGTGAGTTAATCTTTCCCACTTTCAAGTACCTTAGTATAGATATGCTCAAGTCCTTGACTTGCTTGTACTCTGATTATTACCAACTTGGAATTCTTTTATGAATTGTAGCCTTGCATATTTGGTAATAACTTATTTCAAGTTGGAATCTTGAACACAAGGTACTTGATACCAAGCATACTCCTTAACTTTAGCAAGATTAATAATTTTCAAGGAATGTATTTCTTGCTTAGGCATATCATGTTAATGATACCTTTCTTCTCCCTTAAAGAGTTTTTGTTCGTGAAAACTACCTGAGGCTCAATGAAATTGGTTAAGCCCACAAAGCTTTTCAATCATTATTAAAGAGTTATTTGAGCTCTTTTCTTGCAAAATTGGCTGAACAAGTCTTTTGATGCTTCATTATATCCTTGAGTTCAAGCTTCCATTATCTTATTAATGTAGCATCCCATACCACCAAATCAAATTTAGTGGTAATGTAATCCTAGAAATCCCATATCATCTGGTTTACACTTCCACCTAAGTATAGGTAACTTTAGCTCTTGATTTGGGAATTTTCATTGGATTATATATATTATATCGGCAAATTGTTATTCTCTTAATCTAATCAAGTTGGTTTTTTCTTTAAGAATAAATTAAAATTATCTAGTAGATGTCCTTGCAAATCCCAAATTGTACTTTCTTTATGAAGATTGGCTATTCTACAAACTATTTCTTTGTTTAGATGTGATAAAAAGAATAATTTCTATGTGATCTAATAATAGAGCTAATTTTCTCAAAGTAGGTATTATTTGTTGACATAGTTAGGCATCAATCTCAAAAAGAAAAGCCACATCTCAATCCTTAATTTATCATGAAGAAAATCATAACATCCTTAACCACTTTCAGAAATAATCCCTTGTTTACATGGCATGTTCTAGATCAATGGTGTTTAAGGTGTCTTTCAAACCTTTATTTTACCTTTTCCCAAACATTTCAACTACTTTAAAGAGTTTCCACTTAACTCTTTCCTTCTAAATCATTTCTATTTCTTAAGCTCCAAATGGTTCATACTTCTCATAGAACGCGGGAAGCATATTGGGGAGGAAATGAATGCTTCAAAAAGATGACATCTTCCATAATTTTGAAAGAATCTTCAAATAATTAATCCTTGATTTGTCCATAGGGTTTCAGATATTCTTTCTTTTCTCTTTTGGAACTCTTTTAGTCCAATAAGATAAACTAAATAAATTTTGGAAATTTTTATGATTTATTGCTTTAGTCCTTGGCCTTGCTGATTGTGAAGAGATGGATAAGTATGTGTTTGAAGATGAAGAGGTGTTGCAAAATCCTTGATCTACACCAGCCAAATGAACTCCAGGAGTAGATGGTGGGCCCTTTTAGCTTGCCAATGGATGTATTAGACACCCTATGTACCTTGGAAGATCACTCTCAAAAAGATAGATCAAAATAGATAAGTTGGAGTTAGCTCAGAGGTGAAAACTTGCTATTCTTGGTTCATACACCTGTCCAGTGTTTTACATAATTCTCTGAGCACAGCAGAAATTAGCTTGATTCCTCTTGGGGAAGTCTAGGTAACTTAAAGAGCTAACTTTCAAGAGTAATCTCATATAAAATAATAAACCACACACTGATAATGAGTTTTAACAAGTGATGACATCATCCCGATTTTCACGGGCTGCTACAGAAATAGACCAGTGAGCAGAAAAATTAACATAACTCAAAACGTAGAAATCCAATGATTATGAAATTTTGTATGGTTATACTAAACAGTAAGCGGAATCCAACAAGCTTTAAATCACTGAATTTGGATAAGTAACCACTGAGAAATGCCTCTGACAAGATGAGTGAAAAAGTCGGGTACCTGACAAAGAAGTAAAGATGAACAGACCCTGTTGACTTCAAATGAACATAACTGAAGATTGCAACATCCAAATGACATGAAAATTTCTGAGCATATAGTAGACTTATAGAGCTAACTTTACAAAGTTAAATCACTGAAAATGATGCACTAAGCTCAGAGAAAACATCTCTGCAAGCTGACTGAGAAAATTGAGAGTAATGGCAGTGAGTAGTACACTTCACAAGAACATGGAGATATGAACTCAAATAATCATGAAAATGAAAGTATATTGCTTGTAAAATACAATGACTTACTGATACATATGTGTGCCCTTTAATCACACCTTGATATGGCATAAAGCTCAGCTCTTGGAGGTCTTCACATAGGTCTCTCTAACCACGAGTAAAACTGCCATCTATTTATAGTTGAGTTTGGGAGGCTAACTTCCCTCAATCACTCTTCAATCAATCAATGATTGATTTGATTCTCTACCTACCACAAATCACGAATTCGTGGCTCCTCTTTCCATTCTTGATCAAGTGGACTCAACCACTTAAGGTTCTCTTACTTTTATATTAAGTAAACTCTTCAAAAGTTACAAGAGGTAGTTCACAAGTGAACTTTACATAGTCTTCTTTTTAAAGCTTCTTCTAAGACTTTGTGAGACTCAAGCCAATACTTAGGCTTGTCATAGACTTGCTCCAACAGCTCCCCCTCAAGCCAAGTATGCTTGAGGTCTTCAATCTTCCAAGATTACCTGCAAACCAATCATAGCCTTGAATTTGCAAAGCTTTGTACCATCCAATGCTTTGGTTAGAATATCTGCACATTGTTGATGAGTGGACACATATGATATTTGAATCTCTTTGCTTAGAACCTTCTCTCGTACATAGTGATAATGAACTTCAATATGTTTAGTCCTTGCATGAAAAATAGGATTAGCAGCCAAGTGAATAGAACTCATATTGTCACCAAAAATAGTTGGAGTTCCAAACTCCAATCCAAGATCTTTGAATAATGTCTTCATCCACATAGCTTCTTGTGTAGCTATGGCAAGACCTCTATATTCAGCTTCAGTAGAAGAGAGAGCAACTGTGGGTTGCTTCTTGGATGACCATGAAATAAGCTTTGAACCTGCAAAGGTAAGATAACCTGAAGTGCTCCTTCTATCTTCCTTGGAGCCAGCCCAATCTGCATCAGAAAATAGCTTCAAACCTAAATCAGATACATAAGGATAATAAAGTCCTTCATTTATGGTTCCTTTGAGATACTTGAGAATCCTTTTGGCAGCATCCATATGTGGTTTCCTTGGTGTGTGCATAAATTGACTTAGCACACTCACACTGTAACATATATCTACTCTTGTCAATGTGGCATAGTTGAGACTACCCACTAGACTTTGATATGATGTGATGTCCTCTATGAGTTCACCTTCATGTGAGCTCAATTTGTGATTGACCTCCATTGGAGTACCTGCAATCTTACAATCTTGCATCTTGAATTTTGCCAACATGTCCTTAATGTACTTTCTTTGCGTGAGAAACAAACCATGATCTTTGTAGACAACTTCCAAACCTAGGAAGTAGGTAAGTGAACCCAAATCACTTATCTTGAACTCTTCTCTCATCTGATCTTTGATCTTCTTCATACCATCTGCATCATTTCCTGTCAATATAATATCATCTACATATACAGATAGGTAGATGACCTCGGAATTACTCTTTTTAATAAAGAGTGAAGGATCTGCCTTGCTTGGTTGAAAGCCTTTGTCCTGCAAGAATGAAACAAGCCTGAAATTCCAAGCTCCTGGAGCTTGCTTGAGACCATACAATGCTTTGTTAAGTTTACACACATAATCAGGATAAACTTGATTCTCAAAACCAGGTGGTTGTGCCATATATACCTCTTCTGTTATCCAACCATTCAAAAATGCATTCTTTACATCTAGTTGAAGTATCTTCCAATTCTTGGAAGAGGCAATACTAAGCAAAACCCTAATAGTAGGCATCTTTGCCACAGGAGAGAAGGTCTCCTCATAATCAATTCCCTGAGTTTGTGCAAAGCCTTTTGCTACAAGCCTTGCCTTATACCTGTTAATGGAACCATCAGAATTCTTCTTGAGTTTATAGACCCATCTTGAGCCTATTACCTTCATGGATGAAGTCTTGGGCACCAAATCCCAAGTGTTGTTTTCCTCAAGTGCTTCAATCTCTTCCTTCATTGCATGCTTCCATTCTGATTTTGCTTTGGCCTCTTCAAAGGATGATGGCTCCTCTTGGTTTATGTCCTATGCTATGTAGATAGAATGTTTAGTTACTAATGAGGTGTCAAACCCATACCTTTCTGGTTTTTTCTTTTCCCTCATAGATCTTCTTAGGCCATGATGTGATGATTCTGCCTCATGTCCAAGTTCCTGCAATTTTGCTTTACCTTTAGACTTCCATGCTTTGATCTTTTCCATGTGAGATTCTTCATCATCCTCTGAGGTGTCTTGTTCTTCAATCTTTGATTGTTCTCTACCAAGCTTTGGAAAATCTTCTTCAAGATCATATGGTAAATTGATCTTCCTGCATGAATCTTCATACCATGAATTGTTCTCATCAAAAACTACATCTCTGCTTACCAAGAATCCTTTGTTGGTAGGGTTGTATAACCTGTAGCCCTTTTGATTGTTGTCATATCCAATAAATACACACCTTTCTGCCTTTGGATCCATCTTGCCTCTAACTTGTGAAGGAACATGAGCAAAAGCAATACATCCAAAAAATTTACAATGATCTAAGCTTGGTCTTCTTCCATTCCAAGCCTCATATGGAGTCATCCCATCAAGGGATTTTGAAGGCAACCTGTTAATCAAGTAAGTGGCTGTAGATACAGCCTCAGCCCATAAGTAATTAGGTAAATGCTTTTCATTTAACATAGACCTTGCAGCTTCAACAATTGTCCTATTCCTCCTTTCTGCCACTCCATTTTGCTCAGGAGTGTACCTTGTAGTTACCTCTCTTTTGATTCCTCTTTCTTGAAGAAAAGAATCAAAATCATGGGAGAAGTATTCTCCCCCTCCATCTGACCTTAGCCTTTTTAGTGATTTACCTGTTTGATTCTCCACAAGAGCCAAATATCTTTTGAAACATGAAAAAACTTCATCTTTGTGTTTCATAAAGAATAGGATAGTCCATCTGCTGCAATCATCAATAAAGGAAACATAATACCTTGATCCAGATATTGAAGCTTCCTTGCTAGGTCCCCATACATCTGTATGAACCAACTCCAAGAGATCTCCATGCATATAACCTTTCTTCATGAATGGTAACCTGTGAGACTTTCCAAATTGACATGCACTACACTTATAAATCATATGTTGTTTTGACAAATTAGGAAGTCCAAGTACACTTTGGTCCCTGCAGATTTGCTTTAATGACCTTTCACCAATATGTGCTAACCTTTTGTGCCATACTTCCAATTCTGTGAGTGTCTAACTACCATAATTAAAGAGAGCAATGTTTCTAGTGTCCTGTAATTCAAATGTGAACAATCTACCTGTCTTTTCACCTTTTGCAATTCTTTTGAATCCTTGACTTGGATCTTCAACAAATGCTCCTGCTTTTGTGAACCTGACTTGCAACCCTTTCTCTACTATCTGCCCAACACTTATCAAATTCTTTGTAATGGTAGGGACATAGAGTACCTTACTGAGTAGGTTGATGTTTCCATCAGGTGCTTTGACATTGCCTATTTTCTCCACAGGATGTTTTGTATCATCTCTTCTTTGTACCTCATGCTTATTCCTTGGATCTTCTAAATCTGATAGGAGTGCCACATTTCCTGCCACATGATTTGAACAACCTGAATCTATGTAGAAAACATGCTCATCAGATTTACCTTGTGGCATAGCCATGTTCATGATCAATAATGAATCCTCTTTGTTTGAGTCTTCTGTGTAGTTATTCTAGTCTCTCCTTCCTTTGTAGCCTCCTTGATAGTTTGAATGATTGTAGTTGTTGTAGTTGCCATGATAATTGTTGAACCTTCCTCTTGAGTATCCATAACTTCCTCTATTGTATCCTCTACCTCTTTGATTCCTGGAATTCCTAAAGCAATTTTCAGTTGTATGATTAGTTAATCCACAAATAGAACATGAGTTGGAGTCTTGGGATCTCCCCCTGCCTTGTCTACCTCCTCTTCCTCTACCTCTGCCATGTCGTCCTCTACCTGCATAGTTAGCTTGATATGTACCTGCTTCATCATCCACTTTCTTTGCCTTTCCTTTGTTATCTTTAGACTTGCTTTTAT